>BSBM01000047.1:1482500-1795000 GCA_027924585.1 Larix kaempferi
TTTTTGAAGTATTTTTCAAAATATTAAATAAAAAATAATAATAATCATGTCATGGGGTATCACATCTGTGGTGTGAGAAGAGTACCTATGATGATTATTTATTAAGGTTGATTTCTGTTTAAAGTCCACCCAAAATTCAGTTATAGAATTCGAAAGGAAATTCGGCATTGCAAACGGATTGTATGGTTGAGCTAATTCTCTTAGAGATCAGTAGTGGCTTGGGGGTGAAGAGAGGAAAGTGATTTGGCTGTTGTCCTACTTCTATGGCTTGAAGGAACGGGTGTATCAATTGTGTTTTTCCTAGATATGGATTCTTAACCTATTCAAATTCTATTTCCTTTTCTGAAAAAATTGTGGAGTTTATCTTAGTTTTGGTTGTATAGCATATAGAGAATTAGTTTTCTGAAAGGATAATATTCATATGAGAAATAATGAAAATCTATTTTCTGTATAAGGGTATTTCTTATTTCACTTTTACAAATTAATTTATTATGTATATTGTTGTGACCTAGAAATACCAAAAATAGATGTTGTTATCTTTGTTTTAAAAATGGATGATAATCCTAATCGTATTATTTCCTATGTGGTTATTTGTTTTCTACACTATTGTGTAAACTGAAATTAACGGGAAAAAGTTAGGGTTATTGTATGAAATATCAATTTAGCTAGAACAAAGCTGAGAAAAAAATTTCATTTCATAATTATCTATTTTTCAAATAGTATTCAATCTTAGCCAAGAGGTTGTGTACATTTTTGAACTAAATGTAAACTCAACATAACTGAGAAGACGATTCAATACAATTATATGCTAGATAAAATGGCATCCAAATAGGGTCGTGAGGTTGTACATGTATATATTGATTTATGCACAAAATCAACAAATCTAAACAGAGTTGAAAGACGATTTTATACATAGTTATTTTTTACCAAAATGAAATAAGCTGAGAGGCTCTGTAAACATTTGAAACTCTGTAAATAAAAAATAAAAAATAAAAAACTCTAAATAGAGTGAATAAGTGTATTAGCTATGTGCTCCAGATATGCTTCTTTAATCCTGCTCCTAGTTTTCAAATTGTATGTAGGCATATTCTTCTATTTTTTTATTATTTGTCTATAAGATGAAATTGAATCAAGAAAATTTTGTTAGGATAGTTGTGTTATGGTTAATCCCTAAATCTTAGCGTTAGGGTATATATTACCTCGGTAAAGATTTTTTTAAACTGTCATTAATGTGAGTAGACTAGATATAGAAGCCCAAAGGGCTTACTATACCCTTTTTAGAATCATCCAAATAGTATAACATAATACAAATAGGTTTTTGTATGAGGAAAAAAGAAGAATGGTTTTAAGATTTAACTTAGGTTTTTGTATGAGGAAAAAAGAAGAATGGTTTTAAGATTTAACTTAGATTTTACAGAGGGTTAAGATTTAACTTAGATTTTACAGAGGGTCCATCACTATGGTAGTGTTTATATGTAAACAAAAGAAAAATAGTATGGTCACACAGAGCAGCCATGGCTTATACTTTAAAAGAGTTTTGCTTGAGTAAACAAACATATTCATAATGGATACGAGCCTAAATAATTCCTTTACTTATGGTTGAACAAATAAAAAGAAAATAAAAAAGATGCAGTACAAACCCTAATGGACTTCGATAAAAATAATTAATACTGTGATGGTAATATATATATATGTGTGTACAAAGTCGCTATGGCTTTTTTAATCCAATGCAATTTCGCATGTAAGAAAACAATAAATTAGCCATTTAAACCATGTAAATTATATAGAGTCGTGATGGTTTTCAAACCCAAGAAATCTGTTTATATAAGAAAAAATAAATAGAGCTAAGATCGTAATTGGCTTACAGTCTAGAATTTTAAATTTATATTGTTTGAACAAAAAAAATAGAGTCGTAATGGCTTCAAAATCCAATGATATAACCCCAATAGTTCCAAATCTAGTAGAATGCATCAGTATTTTGGGCTGAACAAAAATTATACATGGTTGTAATAGCCTCTACATCTATTTAACTCATGAGATATCTTGAACGAGCATGGCATCCCGAGCGAAGGGAAAACCCCCAAGGGATTTCAATCATAGGTTTTGTCAATAGGAAATGGTGACAGAGAGAGCATATCTCCTTAGGAAGGATGTTGGCGCCCCACCTGTAGGAGATTTCTCCCTTCAACGATGCCTTGTATTAAAAACCTTACACTGAAATGCAACGAATCTTACCACAGTTTTGGAACTGTGCCTTTTTTCCTTCTTACCAGAATGCCAGGTTAAGGTTAACGCCAGAGAATTAAACTGGATGAAACGAAGCGTGGCATTAGCACCTTTTCCAAGAAAGCAAACAAAAGAAATATAATTCTAGGAGAGTATTTTTTTTGGAAAAAATTTAGTGGTTTACCCTTGCAACTGGTGCCCGAGCATTGCCACTCCAACAATGGTGACTAGATTTTTTAACCAAGAGCTAAGACAGAGGTTTGAAGCTCCATCACCAAAACCTGACAATAGACTCCAAGAAACTCGAATGAACTAAACGAACTTTCTAGACCAAGATCCTCCTCTTACGGGAAAACCCTTGTCGTTGTTTATGAGAATATAGTGCCGTAAGATATCAAGCCAAATGGAGGGTATATCTCCCATGCATACCACCCATTATGTGACTTTTTCTACTTGGTTGAGTTACCTACCAAACAATAGTTTAGCAAGGGTTAAAGGTTGTGCTAAACAGTTTGGTAAAATGCTCAGGTCTTGTATTTCCTATATCAAAGCCCGAGTTCCTTAGGTTTCACCTCAGGGAACATATAATTCAGTTCCTTCATATAATGAACCTTTATAAAAACAAAATGGAGATAAAACAAGGACAAGAGGGACTAAAATTAATTTCTTAGATAGTTGTTTCTTAAATGGAAAAAGAGGTACTTGGTTATAGAATTTCTCTGAAATAAACTTAAAGAAGGAAGAAAAAAAAAAATTAGTGTAAATTTTTGGGCTTGTTAGATATGGTATCAAAGTGTGAGGTTTCAACACTCGTTTGCCTTGGGTTCAACATAGAATATTTCCAACAGTTGAAAACAAACATATTTGTTGTTGCAAAAAATTCTTCTTACATGTAGGAAGAAAACTATATTTTTTTCAGGCTAGATGGTAGAAGATCCTTCTAATGGAGGACAAAATCCTAACAGGGAGGAAAGCCCGGAAGCAGATATTTGGGTTGACTTAAATTAGAATAGAGGATAGAGGATAGTCTGAGATTCTACAAAATTTAAGAACGTTGAAAGAAGTATTCCGGGATTTTAAAACTAATAATGAATGCTTTTTAAAGACTCAAGAAGAGATAAATGAATCATTGTTAAAGAAACTATCAGAAACAGAAGCCAAACGCCAATCCTCAAGTAATAAAAAGAGTAAGCTCTATTAGAGGAAAACAAGAAATTATAAAACTTCTTAATCTGAATTTGAATCTAAAAGTAATAGCTTTGTTAAAGAATCAAACTCAAGAGAATCTAGTAGTAGAAGTGATGGAGGTCAAAATAGGAGAATGAAAAGGAAGAAATATAAAAACACAGGAAGTCAAAACATGGGAGGAAGCTGAAGCTTGGTTAACTAGAATGCATAAGCATTTTCAAATTTACAATTACTCTGGAAACTTCAAAGAAAAAAATGGCTATTTATAATCTAACTAGTAAGGCAGACATCTCGTGCAAGACCTCAAAAGAGAAAAAACATTAGTGAGCAGAAAATAAACTAGAATTTTTTTAAAAAATACTTAAGAAAACAATATTTATCATACTAATATTACGAAGGAAAGGAAACAGAATTTTACAAACTAAAACTTGGCGGCATGAACATGAACGATTTCTGGAGTAAATTTTTGGCCTTATTAAGATATGTACCTTACATAACATAAGAAAATCCAAAAGTACAATGTTTAATAGGTTGTTTTACTAAATTACCTATAAATATAGAATTGAATTTGACAATCCAAGGACATTGGAATAAGCAATGTGTAAAGCCAAATTAGCTTTTGAACAATCTAAAAATTGGCCAAGAAATGAAAAGTATGACCCAATAAAGAAAAATTTTAAATATTTTAGAGGAGAACAAAAGAACTTTCAAGGAAATCATTTCAAAAATAAACAACCCTATCATTTTGATAAAAAAAGATAAACCTATAGGATATAAAAAGATCGACAATGCTTCCAGATAACCCTTAAAGTGTCGGTGCTATGGGGAAAGAAATTTTGACAGGGATTGTCCCCAGAAGAAGGACAACAGGAATATATATACAATCCAAAATGCTACAATAGTGGGGGAAGTGTATAAAATATTTTCAAGGATCAATGTAGCTTTGGATAATCGACATGGAGATCATCAATCTTCCAAGGTGGAGATCGAATGTAAGCTACTTGACCAACCGGTTTCAATTCTAATATATCCTAGAGAAAATTTGAGTTATATATCACCTACTTTAGTAGAGACTATGAAATTGAAGAAAGGAAAGTTTGACAAATCCTGGTTTGTGCAACTAGGCACTGGTATGAAAAGGAAAATAACTAATTACATTGAAAACTGTAATTTTTTCATGAAATATTTTCAAATTTGAGCCAAGCTCAATATTTTTCCCCTAGGATCTTACGATATTCTAATTGGTATGGACTAGTTAGAAAAGCATAAATTCATTCTATATTTTTATCACGGAAATTTTACATGTGTTGATGAAATGAACAATAAACATATTGTGAAAGGAATTCATTATTGGTTGTGGAGCCTGATCTTCCTATCTCATAGATGATATTGTTTCAGCCCTGTTGTACCCTAGGTTTGGTTATGATCCTGGAATGGGCCCATGGTTTTGGGTAACCTGTGGTATTTTTCCTTTATAAGAAAGACATTGTAATACGGCTAGGGTTGATAGATTAGGTATTATGAATTGTAAAGATCTCCGAGATTGTGAAGAGAGACTGTGAGACAATGAAAGGGAAGTGTAGCGAATGTGCTGCAGGTTGTATCCCTTCATTTGTTGGATGGTATAATAATAAGGACTGGCAGTTTCAGTGTGGACGTAGACCATCTTGGGTGAACCACGATATATTGGTGTCTCTCTTGTAATGTGTCTATGTGATTATATTTACATTTCTTTTTATTGTTATTGCTTTGCGATCCTTTTTTTCTAACAATTGGTATCAAAGCCACAGGTCTATTTGGTAGATAAAACCGTAGGAAACTAGGGTTTCAGGTTCAAGTGGGAGTAATGGCGGAAGAAGGAAAGTTTAAGGTCGATAAATTGAAGGACCAAAACTACCAATTATGGAAGATGCAAATGGAGGACTATCTATACCAGAGGGATCTATTCCTACCATTGAGAGGAAGAGCAAAGCAGCCGATGGCTATAAAGGACGAATAATGGGAGGTTCTTGACAGAAAGGCACTGGGAACAATACGGATGTCCCTGGCTTCGTTGGTGGCTTTCAATATGTCAAAAGAAAAGACAATGGAGGGTTTGATGAGCGCATCGGGTAAGCTGTATGAAAATACCTCAGCCTCGAACAAGGTATGTCTAATGAAGTGTTTATTTAATATGAAGATGTCTGAAGGTGGATCTATTGCTGATCATTTAAATGAATTTAATACGGTTACAAATCAACTAAGTTCTGTAAGTGTGAACTTTGATGATGAGTTTAGCACTCTTCTAATCTTGTGTTCATTGCAAGAAAATGGGAATAGCTTGGTCATGGCTGTAAGTAACTATGCCTTTGGTTCAAACATCTTGAAATTTGATGATGTTATTGGTGTTATTCTTAGCAAGGAAATGCGAAGAAAAAGCACAAGTGGGACATCAAGTAATGCGTTGACCATGGAGAGCAGGGGAAGACAAAGGGAGAAAGGAAAGAGCCAAGGTAATTGTGGCAAGTCTAAAATGGGAAGATCCAAGTCCAAACTGGGAAAAATAGAGTGTTGGAACTGTGGAAAGAAAGGACATCTGAAGAAAGACCGTAGATCTCTAAAGAAGAAAGGAGATGGAAAATAGGAAACTACCCAGGAAGCAAATGTAGCAGGTGATGTGTTACAAGATGCTTTGATTCTTGCATTAGATAATACTAGTGATTGTTGGGTAGTAGATTCAGGGGCTTCATGTCATGCTACACCCCATAGGAAATATTTTCATGATTATGTTCCAGGTGATTTTGGACATGTCTTATTGCGTGAAGATGAGGCATGTAAAATTGTTGGAATGGGTAAGGTATGGATAAAATTTAAGAATGCAGCTAAATGGCTGCTAAAAGATGTTAGGCATATTCCTGCTATGAAAAGAATTCTGATCTCAACAACGCAGTGGGGAGATGGCAGCTGTCTATCTACGTTTGGAGAAACATGGTGGAAGATCACTAAAGGATCAAAGGTGATAGCGAAAGGAGACAGGATAGGTACGTTGTATTTATGTCTTCATAATATTGACCATTCTATCTCTTTAGCTTCCACAAGAACAGATACAACATTGTGGCATCATAGAATTGGCCACATGAGTGAGAAGGGGATGCAGATTCTCCACTCAAGGAAGTTGCTATGAGATTTGAAGCAGGTAAGTTTGGAATTCTGTGAGAACTGTGTTTATGGAAAACAAAAGAGAGTAAGATTTCTCAAGGTTGGGAAACAAAAGAAAAATGAAAAGTTAGAGCTTGTGCATACAGATGTATGGGGACTGGCTCAGGTACAATCTCTTGGTGGCTCTTATTATTATGTTACATTTATTGATGATACAACTAGAAAAACTTGGGTTTATTGCATTAGACATAAATTTGATGTGTTTGCTACTTTTAAGAAGTAGAAAGCTTTGGTTGAGAATGAGAGAGGAAAAAGGTTGAAGTGTCTCAGATCTGATAATGGAGGTGAGTACTACGGCAAGGAGTTTGATAGTTACTGTTCATACCATGGAATTCGTAGAGAGAAGACAGTCCTGAGACACCACAAGAAAATGGTGTGTCAGAAATGATGAATAGAACGATCATGGAGCATGCAAGGTTTATGAGATTTCATGCAGGGTTGCCCTTATAGTTTTGGAAAGATGCTATAAACATTGTTGTTTATTTAATAAATAGAGGGCCTTCAAGTGCTTTGGATGGTGGTATTCCAGAGGAGGCATGGACAGGTAAAAAGGTAAACTACTCATTTCTGAGAATGTTTGGTTGTGAAGCCTTTGTCCATATTGATAAAGAAAATAGAACAAAGCTTGAAGCTAAATCCAAGAAATGTACCTTTATTGGATATGGGGTTGATGATTTTTGTTATTGCTTATGGGATTATGAAAATAACAAAATCATTAGGAGTAGAGATGTGGCAGTCAATGAAAAGATCATGTATAAATATTAGTTGCAAGGAAAGGAACAAGAAAAGGAAAACACAGAGTACACAACACTTGATGAAATTGAAGAAAATGAAGTTCAAAAGGTGCCAGAAAATCAAGAACAGTAGCAAGTACCTGGAACTCCTGCAAGTGTAAGAAGATCTACCATGTTAAGCAGACTCCATGAATGATACTCTCCTTCAATGTATTATTTATTGATGACTGATGCTGGTGAACCAGAATGTTATGAAGAAGCAATGTAGGTGGAAACTAGAAAGAAGTGGGATCAAGGCATGAATGAGGAGATGGATTCATTGGTAGGAAACCAGACTTGGGATTTGGTTCATTTGCTTGTTGGTAAAAGAGCATTGCAGAACAATGGATTTACAGGTTGGAGAAAGAAGGAGGAGGTAAGAAGTGGTACAA
The DNA here is from genome assembly GCA_027924585.1 of Larix kaempferi. NCBI lineage: Eukaryota > Viridiplantae > Streptophyta > Pinopsida > Pinales > Pinaceae > Larix > Larix kaempferi. Next base: position 1,490,278 of record BSBM01000047.1, read on the forward strand.
GGCCATACTAGTTGTAAAGGTGTTTGCACATAAGAAAGGTATAGATTTTGATGAAATATTTTCTCCTATTGTTAAGATGACTTCAATTAGGACTATCTTAAGTCTGGTGGCAGTAGAAGATTTGCATCTTGAACAGTGAGATGTAAAAACAACCTTTCTCCATGGGGATTTGGAGGAAGAGATATATATGCAGCAACCACAAGGGTATGAGGTCAAAGGGAAGGAAAATTTGGTATGCAGGTTGAAGAAGAGCTTGTATGGTTTGAAGCAAGCTCCAAGGTAGTGTATTTAAAATTTGACAGGTTTATGACAGAACAAGGTTATAGTAGATGTCATTCTGACCACTGTGTTTATTTCAAGAGGCTAGATAATGGAAGTTATATTATCTTGTTATTGTATGTGGATGACATGCTTATTGCAGGGTCTAACATGCAGGAAATAAATTTGCTCAAAAGGAAGTTAGCAAATTCATTTGCGATGAAGGATTTGGGTGCTGCAAAGCAAATCCTTGGTATGAGAATAACAAGAGACAGGAACAATCTCAAATTGACATTGTCTCAGGGTGAGTACATACAAAAGGTGTTGGAGAGGTTCAGAATGCAGACTGCAAAACCAATTAGTACACCTTTGGCCATCCATTTAAATCTAAGTAAGGAAATGTGTCTCAAGACACAAGAAGAGAGTACAGTGGGAGTTGTGAGCAGATATATGAACAATCCAGGAAAAGAACATTAGAAGGAAGTACAGTGGATTCTCAGGTATTTGAGAGGTACTACCACTCAAGAATTATGTTTTGGAGGTTCAGACACTATTCTACAAGGATATGTTGATGCAAATATGGTAGGTGATAAGGATAGTAGGAGGAGCATCATAGGGTATGTTTTTACTATAGGTGGAACAATAGTAAGTTGGATTTCAAAACTACAAAAGGTTGTTGCACTTTCAACAACAGAAATAGAGTATGTTGTTGTTACAGAGGCTATTAAAGAGATGATTTGGTTGCAGAGGTTTATGGAGGAATTGGGTAAGAAGTAGAAGGATAGTAGGTTGTATAATGACAGCCAGAGTGCCATTCATCTTGAAAGAACTCAGCATTCCATTCCGTAACTAAACATATACAGCTCAAGTACCATTTCATACGCTCTATTCTAGAAGATGAACTGTTGAAGCTGGAAAAGATACATACTAGCCCAAATCCTGCAAACATGTTCACAAAGGTAGTGACCAGAGAGAAACTAAGTTCTTGCTCGGTTTTAGTTGGCCTTCTAGCATGAAGGAGAAGATGAAAAATTTTCCAAGTACAAGTCCAGCAAGTACAACAATAGTGGAGTTGCTGTGATCAGTCTCCAAGTGGGAGATTGTTGGTTGTGGAGGTTGATCTTCCAATCTAATAGATGATGTTGTTTCAGCTATGTTGTACCCCAGGTTTGGTTATGATCCCGGCACGGGCCCATGGTTTTGGGTAACCTGTGGTATTTTCCCTTTTTATTTCCCCTTTATAAGAAAGTTTAATGTCCCTAAAAACAGTAAAATTTAAAAAATTTCGCTTACTATTAATATTACCTAAACCAGTAATAAAATCAAACTAACTTTAATACTAGGAGTCATGTCAGTATTTGTTTGAAGAGATGAGGAGCTATGTTTATACAAATGGTAAATTTGTATCATAGAACTTTCTGTGGAAGAGATGAGGTGAATAAAATTACTGTAAAAATAATAAACACAAACTATCTTTGTTTCAGTTTGTTTAGATGTTTTCACTTCACTGTTGTACTACATTAATGCTTTTCTACAGTGATTCTTGTTCGTAATCCTAAACGCATGCTTGGTATTATCTTTTAAGTTTCAAAGGTGTTTACATCTTATACTCAGGTTTGATGGACTTTTCTGCGGAGAATAAGAATGTTTTGGTGTGGTTTAGACCCATGTTACTTGCGGGCCGTGGATGGATAAGGAATGGATGTTTGAGCAATGTCAAGCTTACTTAGAAAATTTCTTGCTAAAGCATTTCTAAACTTTCTATTTTGTAGGTCTAAGCCAAATAACTTACCCCTACACTACTTCGACTTACTAAACTACAAGACCCTATCCTAGAAAAGGAAGGGGCCTAAAAGACTAACTTGCAAGGCATAAAATGAGCTTGGGGTTTTGAATAATGATACCACCCTAAACAATATTACATGGGTAAGAATTTTGCTAGTGGACGTTAGTTGTAGCAATTAAATGTTCTAAGGGATTTCACCTGGGTCAACTTGCCAGGTAGGAGGAAAGGGTTTAAGCGCTTGTTTACTCCTATGTTGGTCATTTCAAGCTATGGTTTTTGGTGAATCCCTCACACTGCATTTGGTTTTTGACCTTGCTCTCACCTAAGCTATGCTCATGGTTAGATCATGCGTAGTTGGGAAGGTTGCTGCAATGAAACTACACGTAAACTCTTCCAATAATTTCACAACCTTTCCTTAATGCAATTAATGTTTATTTGTTTAAACCTTGGTTGACTTATGGCTCTTTTTGTTGCTCCCGATAGGTGGTAACTCATGGCATAGTCTACTTGAATGTTTACGGAGGTAGCAGACCTGGGAACTGGTGTGAATTGGTAAGCCCGGTCCTTACAAATACTCATTCCTTTCCTATCTCCCTTTGGGTTTGCAGGCTCTATGTTGTTTATGAGAATTTAAAGGTAATGAATGTGCCTTGTGGTTCACTATAAGAGTTTTACTTTTATATGGGTTGCTTTCTTTGCCCTGGGCATTTGTAGAGATGGAATAAATTTATGCATAGTCACCCTGGTCTATGTGGGGTGTTGAAGCTTTTGTGTAGATGAGGGAACTCAAGGATTTCTGCTATAGTGAAAATAATATGGCTTAGAAAAACCTTCTTTAGAATTTTAAAAAGGAAACTGGCAGCATTTACGTTTTTGAGGTTTTTGAATGAGGCAAAGTCTGTGTAGTGTAAAACATTTATTGTTTACAGATTGAAAATGTCCTCTCTTGATTTTAGTATGTAATTACCTGCTCTGCATTTTGATTTTGGCGTAAAGTGACTAATTAAATGATAAACGTATGCTCTAATTTGTTGAAGGAATAGCTCTATGGTTAAATGCGTTGGCCCTTTAATGGCTACAGTTGAACTTTGGGTTCTATTCATTCTATGGAATTCGTATTTTTTTCTCTGTAATGGGTGAGGATTTTTATTTAAAGAACTCAGTTAGGGAAGCGTTGAATTCTATCCCAACGTTTATGATTTTCGCCTAGGTAGGAGAACGATTCCTGTGGGGTAGCAAGAGTATAAGCGAAACCCAAAATAGGGAACGCAGGTAGTAATCTGATAGTTTTCTTGAGTTTTGGAAAGTGCATTTGTTGTTTTGTTAATTTGAAATGTTGATCACGATCCTGGAGAAAAAAATGCTATTTGTTTAGAAGCGGGTTTTCGACTGAGTAATGCGTTTTGGTTTGACCTCGAGAGAAAACAATGGTGCGTTTGTTTAGTCATGCAACTACCTATGTTTGTTATTTTATGAAATTGAATGTTGGCAGAGGGTTTATAAACCTGGACATGCGTTTTATTTAATTCTTGTTTTCTGCTGAATGTACTGAGTTGGAAAACATTTTGCTATCCTATGGTTCTAATGATTTTGTTTATCCGATTGAATTTTCTGAACTTGGTGTCACCTACGCAAATTTTGAGAATATTTATTTTATTGCAAAATAATTTATGTTAAATTATAATTACAAAGTTTTGTAATTATGACCAAGTTTGGTCAAGGATGATTGTAATTACTGATTATTATTATTAAATAAATTTAAATAGGAGACAAACACCCAAGGGAACTGTTAGATGAGTGTTTACTGACCCACTAGGAGGAATGGAAGATATTAGAAGGCATGCGACAGATGGAAGCATTTTCACTCCACCACTAGCTGTTGGTTATGAGACAACTACCCCTAAATTTGTGGCATTATCCCCCAGTTGGGTGGAAGAGAGCAGTCATCTCATTAATTACCAGTTAACCACTAAAACGCCTAGGCAGCCTAGATAAGGCAATTCGAATTGAGCAAGCAACTCCTACAATATTTTTTGCAGAAATATTTCTCAAGAGTATCAGGTGATCATTGAGTGATTTGAATAGGGAGGCTATGTGAGAGTGCAATTGTGAGTCTTCTAGTTATTCTGAGAAGGAAAACCAGAGGTGCTGATGCAAGTCTCTTTGATTGCCGAGTTGTTTATGATTGGAGAATCTATATTGTATTGCAAGTTGATGAACTAAGGATTCTACACACTCTTCTTCCTAGTGGTTCAATGAACAGGCTCGGGGGTCCTAAGGCAAGTAACTTGGCTGTCTTCAGGAATAGGTTGGGTGGAACAGGTTCCTTGGGCTGTTTGTTTCTCCTAGAGTCAACTAGGTTCTACTGTTCTTACTTTTGCTTACAATTAAATGTTTTCTGCATGGTAGAATTATTATTTACAATTATACAGAAGAAATTAATTCATTTTCTGACTTAGAGATGATATGTTGTAAGAATGATTAAGTAATTTAAATGAATGATTGAATTCTTTTATGTATTTTTCCCATGCTGTTATTTGTATAGTACTCTAGTACATAAAAGTAAAATTAATAGAGATGAGTGATAGGAAGAATGCCATTTGAAGGAAAAAATCCACAATAGTAATTCTTGTTAAATTCTATCATTTCAATCATAAGTTTAAAACGCAAGAAATAGTACAGCATAGTAAAAATAGATGTATAGTATTCATCTATTTCATAACAAAAGAAAAATACTTTTATTTCTGCACAGATCTATATTTTCCAATTCAAATTCCATTTATTTTCAGATAGTAATAATATGCATTCCAATATTATAAACCTATATTTTCAAGCATTTATATTCAAGAATTTTATAGCAGCTGCAAAATCATTCTCTATACAGAGTGTTACTTACAATTGAGAAGTAAACATTATCATTAATTATCACATCTATATTTAATATATACTTCAAACTTTAGAAATAAATACTTTCATTTTAGAATCAAACCCTAGGATTTTACATACCCTAGATTTTAAACATTTATTTAGTACACAGTTCAATAAACTTCTCATCAAGCCATTCATGGAAACAATAGAAAATTATTTTTGAAGATATAGAAGACATGTTATCTAACCCTAAACAACATTTCATTTAACTTACTATCTTTTATTCATGTCGAGATCACCAACAAGACACTTACTATCACTTAGTAGAAATCACGATTTTAGTATCAATGTCTAACAATAGCTTACAAACCTAACAAGAAACATACATTGTATCGAAACCATTTCATGCACAAGTTAAGGCCCAATCTCGGGTTCAAAAGCTCAGTACAAGCAAGATTGCCAACAAAACCTACAGGGTAGGGTTTCACTCATTGAAACGAGATCGAAACTTATGGCATTTCCTTTTCAAAACAATACGAAGACCAAACTTTACCAAATCATTATTTTAAACTTGAATTCCAAAAATGATATGAAGTACATGTCTATCTACCAACAGACAAATAATTATTTACTCTCGACCTGAGACAACATTCATTGCTCGAAACCAAAACAACAGTTATACAAATGTTTCTCAACCATTATTTTAAACAAAACATTTCAATACAAAACGATCCATTGTCTTACAGAGGTAAGTGAACCCTCGGCTCTTGGTTTCACATTCAAAATTATAAGTAAAATTTTGACAGAGTTTACATTGTGGACCTTTCAAGGTTCCAACATTACATAGGGTCTATCCCTTATCAACCAAAATCACTAAAACAAGTTTAAGGTTCCAAAACTACACAGGGTTTTCAAGTTCGAATTCATTTTCAAATGACGTAGCAAGTCACTTCAAAGCTGCTTAACAATTAAATACTGAGGGTTTACCCTCTTTACAGCATTTATCAAAATAAAACATTAAAACTTAACACTCGGCCATTACTCGAACAGGGTCGAATATTTGCAACTCTTGCCAAATAGTAATCACCAACTAAACCGTACAAAGGCACCTACGAGGTTTCAAGAACCATCGAGGCTTACCAGGAAGTAGTTGCAGCATCCCCATTCCAAATGTTATGAATAGAAACCTTCCAACGAAGTAGTACCTTTTACAAGATCCATACATTCAATCCTTCTATAGTAGTGGAAATAAAACCCTCAAGGATTTATCTCATCATTTATCAAAATTGGAAACATCATAGACATTGACCAACAGGTTCATAATCTCGGGAAAGTCCAAATCGACTTTTCCATAGTTGTTTTCCTCTCATTTGTTGACCAGGCCAGAAACGACCCAAGAGAACTTCGAAACTAAATATAGTGAGCCCAAAGGGAACATCAAAGTTACAATTTAAGAGCTCAAAGCTACAGAGCTTGCAACCATAGCTGCAACGGGAAGGAACCAATATTGAGAGGACCTAGGCTTACCAAAGTTACGTTGAAGCCCAAGTCTTCCCTACCATTTGTTAAAAATGAACGTCGAGGACACCCATACTTGTAACCTTGTCAATAAGATCACAAGGAACCACAAGTTAAATAAGGTAAAATCAACTGTAGAAAACATATCGAAGAACCCATTATTTTATTAAGAAGATTACATGTTATTTGATCATAGCACCCTCCATATCCACGCTTAATAACTGCGATTGCACTGACCATGGGCATAGCTCAGGTCAGAGCATAATTGAAACCAAACGCAGCAAGAAGTTACACTCCAAGCGAAAACCACAAAATGACAACACTATTGTTTAGAACAAATGCTTAAACCCACTTTCCAGTTGGCAAACGAACCACATGAAGAACACATGTGTAGAATTTAAAGCTACAACCAACACCACTAGAGCTTCAATATCACCCAAACAATATAGTTAGGTTCATGTTGGTGCAAACCCCCATTCTTTTATTTCATGGCTTATGTCAAAAGAAATTCCTTGGACCACTTCAATTCATAGAGCTGGGTTCATGCTAGGTAATAGAACTAGGTAGTTTAGGAAAGAGCCCTTTTATACCTACAAAACATGTTCCAAGTAGTGCTTTAGAAAAGATTGCTAATTAATCTCAGGATAGTCCAAATACTCATTCCTTATCTCTCGACGGCTCCGCCGGTAGCATGACTACCAACTTAAAAACCTCAAAAGTATTCATACTCTTTTCATAAAAGTCCATAAGGCCTGAATTAATGATATAAACAAGTTTAAACATTTGGATGAAACCAAGCATACATTTAAGCTATACAACGAAGTAATTAAAGAAAAACACTAAAGTTTTACACAAGTACTAAATTGGTCATCCAGACTATAGATGCGTGTGCCTTGAGTTTCACACTACATTACTTCATCGCTTCCGCATAAAACATACGATAGCAGACTACCATATCCATTTTAACTTTAAAGGAAATCATAAAACCAACTATCATAAAACATAGTTTTTCATTTCTTCAACGAGACTGATATTACTTCCTAGTACTGAAGTTAATTTGCTATATATTACTTGTTTAGGCAATGTTAGGAGTAAGTGAAAAATTTTAAATTTTTACTATTTTTAGGAACATTACAAGAGGTATTAGAGCCCAGCAACAATACAAAGTGACCTATTTGGCTCATTACAAGAAAAATATCCGCTACGGATACTTATAAATAAAAAACATGCATTTATAATTTTCTTTTTTATGTGTATATGAAGTAACAGATTTCTATTCTTAAAATTGATACGACATTGAGGGTACAATTACAGTCTGAGTATGAATACAGAAAAAGACAATAGCATACATGGAAATTTGAACTCTACACAACAAGATCAAGATATCGTGGTGGAATTAAACTCATATTTAATGAAATCAATATAGCAGTTGCAAAATGAGTTGCAGAGCTTCAAGGATGATAATATGCAAGAAAGACGTGAACAACAAACCATAAATGAAGCTCTACACGAGAGCTTAACAAGGGCAAGGTACCATGGACAGTCCACCCATTCGGCCAACAAATCCAAGGAAAACAACTGTCACACAAAAAGATCCATTAGTTCTAAAGATGATATGTATGAAGAACACATAACTGATTACATGGAAGAAGATTGTAAAAGATCCTCCAATGAGGATGACTCACCTTCCCCTTACAAGAAAAGGAGGAAGAATGATAAAAGTTTAAAAGGAGAATTTAGGAAAATCAAAGCCCCAACGTATGACGGAGAGATAAATACCCAGGAGAAAGCTGAGGAGTGGTTGTTAGGGATGAACAAGTATTTTAAAGTCCACAGCTATTCTAGTGAAATGCAAGCCCGACTGGCCATTTACAAATTAAATGGTAAAGTGACCAGATGGCAGAGATACTTGAAGCACACGAAAGGGTAGGAAATGAGAGACATAAAATCGAATGCTTTCAGCAAATTGTTTCAAGACAAGTACATGTCTGAAAGATTCTTTGACAAAAAGATCAAATAATTTCATGAACTAAAAATAGGCTCCCTAACTATGGAAGCTTTCATCAACAGATTTCTGGATCTACTGCATTATGTTCCTTATATAAAGGATGAAAAATTGAAGATACAACAATTCTTGGGATGCCTACCACCAAATTTTAGAGAGAAGATCGAATTTGACATGCCCAAAAACCTAGACGTGACTTTACACAAGGCAAGACTTTGCTATGAACATGGAAAGCCAAGGAATGATAACATAAATAGAAACAAAGATAGGTTCAAAACCTTTTCAGACAACCGAAGACCCAGTTTTAGACCACCACGCTACTGGAAACAAAACAATAGTTTCCCTCCTAACAAAGGCTTCAACCAACTTCATGCCTGACCCAATGCATCCCCACCGCATGCCAACATACCAGCTTTCAACAAAGCAGCAAAAGTTGCCCCACCAACAATTACTTGTTGGAAATGCCAAGGGCCCCACTACTTCAGAGATTGCCCCAATAAGACAGATAGAGTTTTACACAATGTCCAAGCGAACCCAAGAGTAGGGGAAATGAAAAGAACACCAAGAATTTATTCTGCACTTGACGGCCGACATGCAGATCACCAGGCCACTATGGGTGAAATTAAGGGTAAGATCTCAAACACAACCATTTCATTTTTAATAGATCCTGGTGCATGCTGAAGTTATGTCTCCCCTATGATAGTAAATAATTGTAAGTTAAACTGAGAGAGTCACGAGAAACCATGGCTGGTACAACTAGCCACCGGTACCAAGCGGAAAGTCTCTGAACTAGTTAGAACTTGTGAGGTAGATTTAAACGGGTTCCCAACCAAGGTAGAGTTGAATATCTTACCACTAGGGTATTATGATGTACTAATAGGCATGGATTGGTTAAAAGAAGATCATGTCCTACTTGACTGCTTGAAAAAATCAATACTATGCACAGATAACCAAGGGAATCATAAAACCATTCAAGGTATCCCTAAGAAAGTTTCCGTAAGACAGATATCTTCCTTACAAGGAAAGAAATACATAATAAAGGGTTGTAAACTCTTTGCAGCCAACATTGGAACCATAGAAGCAGATACGAAATAGAAGATCGAAGACTTCCCAGTCCTTGTAGAAGTGAAGGATGTATTTCTCGAGGAAATACCTGGGCTACCGCCCAAACGAGACCTAGACTTCCCCATAGAGCTAACACCCGGGTCCATACCATTTTCCAAAGCCCCTTATCACATGAGTCCACCCAAATAGGTGGAACTCAAGCTTCAGTTACAAGAGTTGATTGAGAAAGGTTATATCCGACCAAGTGTGTCTCCATGGGGAGCACCAATATTCTTTGTCAAAAAGAAGGACTGGACGATGCAGATGTGCAACGATTACCGCCAACACAACAAGTTGACCATCAAGAACCATTACCCACTCCATAGAATTGATGACTTTTTTTATCAAGTCGAAGGAGTGAAGATCTTCTCAAAGATCGACTTATGATCCGAATATCATCAAGTAAGAATCCATGACGAAGATATTAGTAAGACCGCGTTTCGAACCCGATACAACCATTACAAGTTTGTGGTAATGCCTTTTGGTTTGACTAATGCACCTACCAACTTTATGTGCATGATGAACAACATTTGTAGTAAGTACCTAGACAAGATCATTCTAGTCTTCATTGGCGACATTTTGATCTACTCCAAGAATGAAAAAGAACACGAAGAGCACCTACGAATATTATTGCAAATACTACGAGAACACCAATTGTATGCTAAGTTTAGAAAGTGTGATTTCTACAAACCCCAGATACAGTACCTAGGTCACATCATTTTAGAGAAGGGGATCGCATTCGACCCCGAGAAGATTAAATCTGTAGAGGAATGGCCTACCCCCACATGCGTGACTGACATAAGATCATTCTTAGGGTTAACTAGGTACTAGTGGAAGTTCATTGAGAAATTATCGTGAATTGCTTATCCTATGATAGCCTTGTAGAAGAAGGCAACCAAATTTCACTGGATGAAAAAATGCGAGGAAAGTTTCCAAAAGTTAAAGCTACTTTTGACAAGTGCACCCATCCTATGGATTGCTGACCTCGATGGGGACTTCATGGTTTGCACATATGCAAGCAATGAAGGGCTCGTTGGATTCCTTACGCAAAACGACTTCGCTATCTGCTATAAGTCAAGGAAGTTGAAGGAACACTAACAGGACTACCCCACGCACGATCTTGAACTAGCCGCCATTATCCATGCCTTGAATATGTGGAGGCAATACCTTATGGGAAAAAAGTTCCTATTAAAGATGGACAACATGAGTCTGAAGTACTTATTTGACCAACCTAACCTAAACGCTAAACATGCTAAGTGGCTAGAATTCCTTATTGAGTATCACTTCAAGCTAAAGCACATAAAGGGAAAGGAGAAAAAGATCGTTGATGCTTTAAGTCGATGGGCTCATATGTTATATGAGGTGACTGTGAGTCAAACTAAATCAGATTTGCACCACATGATTAGAACGGCATGTAGGAGTGACCGATCTATGTCGAGATCCTTAAAAATATCCAAGAGGATAAGTTATTCCAACAACAAAAGGAGTATAAGATAGACGAGTCGGAACTGCTGTGGTCGAAAGTGAGACTTTATGTTCCAGAAAGCGGGGACATCAAACCCAACATCCTCACAGAGTTCCATCAGAAACCCTACCTAGGGCATCCAGGATATCAAAAGATGATATCAGCAATAAAGAAACATTTATTTTGGCATAAACTAAAAGCCGACATAGCCTTATTCATTGCTAAGTGTCAGGAGTGTCAACTGGTTAAGGCAGAACACCAGCACCCTTCAGGACAACTGCAACCATTACCCATTCCAGAATGGAAGTGGGAGGTCATTAGTATGGATTTCATCATGGGCTTACATAAAAGTAAGAGGCAGAATGACTCCATCTTTGTAGTAGTAGACAAGTTATCAAAAGGAGCACATTTTATATCGATAAAGACTACCTACAAAGTGGTTCATATCGAAGACATCTTCCTAAAGGAGTTTTTTTATTGCATGGGATACCCAAGGCAATCATTTCGATTGAGACACGAAGTTCACTAGTAACCTATGGAGAGCCTTGTTCTTTGGTTTGGAGACACAACTATAGTTCAGTACCGCATACCATCCCCAAACCGATGGACAAACCGAATGGGTAAACCAAATCCTGGAGGATATGCTGAGGATGTATGTCATGAACAACCCCACAAAATGGGAGGATTACTTGCACCTTACTGAGTTGCTTACAACAACGAATACCAGACCTCTTCCAAGATGATCCCCTTCGAAGTACTCTATGGCAGAAAATGTCGGACACCTGTAACTTGGGATACTCTAGTAGATAGACTTATGCTGGGATCAGACTTACTAAAAGACTTGGAGCAGTTAGTCTCCACAGTACAACAAAACTTGAAGGAGGCACAAGAGTGCGAAAAGAGTTATCCAGATAAGAAAAGAAAATACAAATATTTCCAAGTCGGTGAACATGTCTTCTTAAAAGTAAAATAAAAAAGAAGCTCTCTGAGCTTGGAGCGATGCGGGAAGCTAGCCCCCATATTTTGTGGGCCCTTTGAGATACTGGCCAAGAAAGGGCCAGTAGCATATGAGTTAGCTTTACCAGCTCATGTAAAAGTTCATAATGTTTTTCATGCATCTTTATTAAAGAAATATGTCTATGATACTAAACATGTGATTGATTGATCCTTGTTACATGTGGAACCGGAAGGGGAATTCCTATCGGAGCCCCTCCACATTCTGGATAAGAGAGAGGTGCAACTTAGAAGAAGGACCATCACCTAGTTGAAAGTACAATGGATGCACTTCGGACCAAAAGAGGCTACTTGGGAAAATGAGACAACCATGAAAGAGCCATACCCCGCCTTATTTCATGACTTCATTTCTAGTGCCTGGAACATTGGGATGGTGTTGTTCTAAGCGGGGAGGGATGTAATATCTTGAATTTTGACTGACTATTTTTGATGTTATATACTGGGCTTAATCCCCAACACATATGATTTATTTTGTTATATTGGGAATAAGCCCCAGTGCACATGATTCATTTCTTTTATAGATTTACATATTGGGCGTGGACCTTGACTGATGCAGACTATTGTTATATATGGGGCAGAAAGCCCCAATGTATTGATTTATGTTTTATTATGAGAATGGGTACAAACCCTAATATACTGAGATGATCTTTTGTTACATACTATGCAGAGTTATGGTTTACTTGATTGATTTGTATGATGTGTTGAGCGTGGACCTAAGAACACACGAATGACCTATGTACTGGGAATAAGCCCCGATGTACCTAGAGGATTTTATTATGTACTGGGCGTAAGCCCCAATGTACATAGAGTTTTTGGCATAAGCCCCGGAGCATTCGATGCTCGATAATGAATATCGGATCCGAGGCCATTTGTACATTTTAGATGTGCTTCACAACCACATTCTAGTAATAGTGTTGAGCAGGATGCTTTGGAATTGCACTAGCATTACGCCCATGTGAGAGTATTGAGCTAAAGCTCTAAAGAGCACTCAGGGTTACTTGATCTTAAAATTGTTGGGTTGAGAAAACTCTGAATATCACTTCTATTCATCTCATTTATTTAAATTGGTTAAATGAATCATTTTCTATATATCATCAAGGACTACGGTAACTACCATGTTAAACAAGGGAATCCAACAGGCAAGAGGGACCTAGAGGCACCTAACCTAGCCAACTATCCAAGCTTATCGAAAGAACCTGTCCAAAGAGTTGGACCTTGTATTTAATATTTATCAAATAATTATTATGGTATGCACATAATTAAATCAAAGAGTTATCATATTTAATTGTTGAATAATCAGATTGATTATTTTATAAAAGAAAAGCTTACTTATGTAAATAGCATGCATAAAGGTTATGCATTAGATAATTCTCATGTTGTTATTATTATTATTATTAGTAGTAGTAGTAGTAGTATACTTAAAGAAAAGATTGTGATCTAACTTAAAGATACATCTAATTGTAACAAAATAAAGGTCCTAGATAAACTAGGAGTGAATAATTAGTAAAATATATTTTATAAATATTATAATTCAATTTAAATTAAAAATTGAAATATTATTATTTAAACTCAACAGCTATATTCCAAACAAACTCACCTATATAAAGAAGTACAAATTCCAAGAGAGGTATCATCTTTTCATACTATCATTCTCTTATGGTAACACAAGAGAATTGTTCTACAGAACTGAAGAAGCTTACCATTTTCCCAGATCTGATCAACAGCCTATCCTAGGTGCTCTACTTTTCTCATTGCATGTTGGAACCAGCTCAGGGGGATCCAGTTAGAACCAGGAATGGTCTAAGGGTCATGGTTGGGAGGAACATGCTAGTCCCAATTTTATTCAGTTAAAGATCATCTTACAGGTCAGCCATGTCAATATATGAATTTTCCATTAACTAGTGTTTGAGTGTGCAGGTTCTACAAGGGAAGGGAAAGCTTCAAGAATCAAGTATGAACTACAATTTTTCCCTACAGTTCAATTAGAATTAGATATTAATGTTAGGAAATACTATACATCATTCATGTTTCCTGTACATTATAATTTTTATTTCCTTTTTTATGGAGCAAGGGCCAAATGGCACAGGCTCTCACGGTTTAAAATCTAGTTTAAAAATTCATTTATTATTTTTGTTGAAACTAAAAATATGCCCTAAAGGTTAAAAGGATCTAGCAAGGCTAACCTAGATAGCCTATGCTAGATACCTATATAAAAAAATCCCTAGTACTAAATTTTTGTAAATATTAATGATGTTTGTTCTGTATTGCACGGTGCCTTTACAAAACAAATTGTATTTCCAAATCCTTTAAAATGTGCACTTAAATTCTTGAAGTATGAGAAAGTTAGGATTTATTATTTTTACCAAGCTTACGATCTATCGAGATTTAAACAAAGATCTCCCAAGGATCCACAAAAATATTCACAAAACCAACGTAGTCAAACTTAGCTTTTCTCATTTATTATTTTAAATTCGAAAACAAAATAATGCAGGTCAAGCTTTTGAAACTATCCACCAACATAGAACACTTAGGATCACTGGTATATTTAAAACAATCAACGCATCATAGGACCACCTATTGTGCATACAACTTCCACGTAAACAATTACCAACACAATTTTTCCTACTTAGGGTTTTCAGTATTTTGTTTCTCCTTATAAAAAAAAAATCTTAAACTTGAACAAAACCCCACGTTACATCATAAGAATCAAAAGGCATAACCTAGCTTCTCATTTAATAAAATTTCATCGATTAAAATATAGATCAACCCACGAAAGCTACAGGGGATTAAAACCATCAATTGGACAGAGGCCATCAAAGGGCCCAATGCATGCATTAAATAGAGATATGCTCTCAACATCATTCCCATCTATTTATCAATAGGAATTTCATCATGTCGAAGCTAAAAATGAAGAGCCATTACACTTTAGAAAAGATCAAGAACATTATAGGGCTATCTTTCTGCAATTAAACGATTTTTTATCCACATAGACTAAAACCCTACTCATAAATCTAGAAAAAAAAAACCCATAGAGATACCTAAAATCAATGAAGAGCATTTTCTCGAAAGCATCAACGATATCTCATTCAAACCAAAAAAAAAACTCTATGTGTATTTCTTACCAAAGCTTTAAAGATTTTTACAAGATCCATACATTCAATCCTTTTAGAGTATCGGAAATAAAACCCTCAAGGGTTTATCCCATCATTTATAAAAATTGAAAACATCATAGACATTGACCAGCAGGTTCATAATCCTGGGAAAGTCCAAATCGAATTTTCCATAGTTGTTTTCCTCTCATTTGTTGACCATGCCAGAAACGACCCAGGATAACTTCGAAACTAAATACAGTGATCCCAAAGAGCACATCGAAGTTACAATTTAAGAGCTCAAAGCTACAGAGCTTGCAACCATGGCTACAATAGGAAGGAATGAATATCGAGAGGACCTAGGCTTACCAGAGTTGCGCCAAATCCCAAGTATTCCCTACCATTTGTTAAAACCCAATGCCGAGGACACCCATACCTGCAACCCTGTCAACATGATCACAAGGAACCACAATTTAAATAAGGTAAAATCATTCGCAGAAAACATATTGAAGAACCCATTATTTTTGGGAAGAAGATTACCTGTTATTTGATCGTAGCACGCTCCATCTCCATGCTTAATAACTGTGATTGCACTGACCATGAGCATAGCTTAGGTCAGATCATAGTCGAAACCAGACGCAACAAGAAGTTACTCTCTAAGACAAAACCAGGAAATGACAACACTGTCATTTAGACCAAAAGCTTAAACCCTCTTTCCTGCTGGCAAACGAACTGCATGAATACCGCATGTGTATCATTTATAGCTACAACCAACATCACTGGCGCTTCAATATATCACCCAAACGATATAGTTAGGGTCATGGTGGTACAAACCCCCATTCATTTATTTCATGGACCACTTCAATTTATAGATATAGGTTCATGCTAGGTAATAGAACTAGGTAGTTTAGGGAAGAGCCCTTTTATACCTGCAAAACATGTTCCAATTAGTGCTTTAGCAAATATTTCTAAGTAAGCCCAGGGTAGTCCAAATACTCATCCCTTACCTCTCAATAGCTCCGTCGGTAGCATGACTACCAACTCAAAAACCTCATAAGAATTCATATCTTCTCATAAAAGTCCATCATGCCTGAATTAATGATATAAACAAGTTTAAACATTTCAATGAAACCAAGCATACATTTAAGCTATAGAACGAAGTAATTAAAGAAAAACACTAAAGTTTTACACAAGTACTAAATTGGTTATCCAGACCATAGATGCATGTGCCTTGAGTTTCACACTACATCACTTCATTGCTTCTGCAGAAAACATACGATAGCAGACTACCATATCCATTTTTACTTTAAAGGAAATCATAAATCCAACATTCATAAAACATAGTTTCTCATTTCTTCAACGAGACTGATATTACTTCCCAGTACTAAAGTTAATTTGCTATATATTACTTGTTTAGGCAATGTTAGAATTAAGTGAAATTTTTACTATTTTTGGGGACATTACACTCATCATAGTCTATCCCTTCTTTCTGTGAGAAACCATGAGCCACAAATCTTGTTTTATACTTTCCAATACTTCCATCAACTACATGATTGATTTTATAAAGACACTTGAAAGTTACTATTGATTTCCCCTCAGGTTTAGGAACCACTTCACACACATCATTCTTCATGATAGATTTGTATTCGTCTACCATGGCATCTTTCCATACTTGCTACTTAGAGGCTTCCTCATAGGTAGAAGGTTCTAAATCACTGATGTGAATCATCTCTTCTACATATCCTGAAAATATCTCGGGTCTCTTTCTCTCTCTGGATGAGCCTGGAGGTGCACTGTGCATTTCTTCCTATTGCAAAATGTCTCGACACCATGCAGATCTCCTCTTAGCAGGAATTTCATCAAGTGATCTTTCTATCAGATCTTATGTCTCTTGAAGATCAAGCATATCTATGGACTCATCTAGTTTCTCCCTCTCACCATCTAAAAGGGGAGAATAAAAAACTTGATTCTCCATCGTAGAAGTATCATGTTCCTCCATGTCTAAATGAATCACATGGAAGTTCTTTGGAGTGCTTGAAGGTAGCCTCTTCATGCAATGTTACAGCTCTACTAACTTCAATGCTTCTTTGTCCTCGAACACATATTTTTTAGACTTCGGAGGATTCACTATATCGAAAAAATGTTCCTTTCTTTATGGATGGATCCATCTTTGTCCTTTTCTCTTTTGGTATGTGAAAGTAAACAGGACAACCGAAAATATTCAAGTGTCCAATATCTAGTTTTTCACGAGTGAAAACCTCTTCAGGAGTCTTTTCTCCCAAGGTAGCATGAGGGATTCTGTTTTGAATATAAACAGTAGTTCTAGAGGCTTTTTCCCATAAGGATGTGGGAAGATCCTGATCACACATCATGGATTTTGCATCCATACATATTGGTATGTTCTTTCTTTCAACAACCCCATTTTGCTGGGGGTTGTAGGTATAGTCATCTGTCTTTTATTCTTGCATCTCGATAGAAGTCAATGAAATCATGGGAATCAAAATCTCCTCCATTATCATATCTCAAAGCATGAATGTGATTTCCAGTCTGATTCTCAACCATTGCTTTAAACTCTTGAAACTTGTTGAAAGTTTCAATCTTTGCTTTCATAAAATAAACCCATCACTTGTGAGAGAAGTAATCTACAAAAAACACATAATATAAATAACCACTCAAGGAGAGTGCAGACATAGGACAACATAGATTAGAATGAATCAAGTCAAGAATCCATTTGGATCTATTGGTACTACTAGAAAAACTCTTCTTAATGTTCTTTCCAAGAGCACAACCTCTACAAACATTATCAAAAACATATTTAAACATGGGCATACCTTTCTCCATCTTTTGCAATCCAGGTAGCGCTTTGAAATGGAGATGACCAAGCCTTCTATGCCACATGTCACAAGGACTGATTGTGTCATGGATCATGGCTTGAATTATTTCTGTAGGAAATTTGTAGAGACATCCCTCTCTAAATCCAATAACCAATGCAGAGTTCAAGTCTTCATGCTTAGACCACATGAGTGCTTTGTTTTCAATAAAGATAAATCTGAATCCTTTATCTTCTAGAAGCAAAATATAAAGGAGGTTATTCTTCAATCCAGAGACAAATAGAATTTCATCTGCACGAATCACATCGCCTGAATCAAACTGAAAATAAGTTTATCCAACACCTTGGATCAAATAGGTGGTATTATCTCCAAGATCCACCTTACACGAAAACTTCTTTTCCTTTAGATCTGTGATAGCAGTCCTATATCCAGTCATGTGCTTGGATGCATGACTTTCTACCAACCATGTATCAGCACTAGTGGTAACGGATCTAGAAAGGGTTGAGACAAGATAATACTCCTTCTTTGTCTCTTGATCATCAGATGAATTCTTTCTTATAGGTTCATCTTCTGTAGAAGTAGAAGCATGAAACCTACCCTTGAACTTTCCTCTTTGCTTTGCAAGGCATTCTCTTGCATAATGGACCTTCTTATTGCAATTGAAACGTTTAAATTTAGACTTATCAAAGTTCATGAAATCATTCTCTTTTTGATGAGAGAATTTATTGTGAGACTTATTACCTCTTTTTATCAGTGTCGCAAGAGCGAGGTTCTATTCTTTGGAGGTAGTATACCTGCTCTAGATTCACCCTTCTTCTTGTAGGTAATCATGCTACAGTCTCTTCAAATTAGATTGCACTTACCAACCATTTACTGCAGCCAAGCATGTCTCCCATGAAGATGGAAGACCATCGACAATGGTCTGAATGAGATCATCATCATCGAACATCACAACAATGCTCATGAGTTGATCTCTTACTTGAGAGATATTTGTGAAGAAAGGAGCCACAACTTCATCGTTTTCCATCTTCATATTTCAAAGCTTGTTCTTCAATTCTCTCTTTTGACTAGGCGCCTTCTTCTCATAAAGATTTGTCAAAGTGTCGAAGCATTCCTTTGTGGTATTGAATGGAATTATAATGGGAATCAAGTTGTCTTTCATGAAATCATAATTAATTCTCTTTTCTTTGGATTGATTCTTCTTGAAGGTAATGTTTATGCATTAGAAGTAGGCTCTTCAATAACACTAGATACATATCTGTCCAAATCATGCCCTTCCAGTATATTCAGGATCATGGCCTTCCAGGTATTGAAGTTCGAAGTTCCTTCAAGATGGTCTTCCGTTCTTACTGAGATTGAAGCAATAATACTTCAAGTACTGTGCACACTCAGGATCTATGTAGGCTCTTGATTGTTGAACTTAGCTTTTTCACACCCTAAGCTATGATACCATGTTAAATTTTTATCTTTAATTCAGAAATGCAATAGTACTTGAAATCAAATATCAATGATAAACATAAGAAATAACATTAGACAAATGAATTTACCTTAAGGAAACCCTATATGACTTGAGGGTTAAAACCCCAACAAAACCTTTCTTGGTATATTGATAGATAATAGAGGATGTATTTTACATCAAGCACCCCCATTGCAACTACAAAGCAAGATATATATAGAGAAGAGAGACTCATAATAATGTCATGCACAAAGAGAATTGCCTTGCATTCAAGGGAGAAGATAATTCACATCACATTGAATTCATTAATCCTATATAACATATTTATACATTCTTCACATGCATCGACTTATGTTTTTATCTTCTGACTTCAGGATGAACTCGCCCCTTAAATGAAATATTTCCCACTTAGTTAGGTGTCTAACTTAAGTGTCATCATGCATGTGTCGCAATTCAAATGTCATCTTTTAGTTTAACATAAGTGCCATCTTTTAGTTTAACGTAAGTGTTGTCATGTGATAACATTTAGTTAACTAGATCTTCTTTGTTATCACTTAATGAACATTCTCTTAACTAATTCTTTCTCGTTAACATCACTGTAGTGATCAATTTGAGTTCTCTTTTGATTTACTAAAGTCTTCACTGAATTTTAACAATTCGAATTCTCTCTTAATTAATTATTTTATGTGCAATTCAAATTCTCTCATATCTTTTACATCTTATCTTTATCTCTTGTCTTATCTACATAGTCCACATGTGGCAGCTTAATTATCACATTGAATATCCTAAGGAGATTTTCCCAATGATGTCATCATATTGTCTTACTATCATTCCAAGTGGTTATATGCTAAAGTAATTCACTCTAGAGGTGGCCAGTCTCTAGAGGAGACTTAATAGCTCAACGATGGTTAGTAGTACATCACACACCATACATGGTTTGACATGCAAAGCATCACCTCAACACACGAGTCACCACCTCAACACATGAGGATCTGTCTTGACACACAAGACCTTAGCCTTGACTAGCAAGATTGTACAACATCATCACTTTGACATACACAGAACTTGCCTCAACACATGAAGCTTAACCATTCTTGAGTCCATCTCATGATTCTTCTCCAAGTTTCCTGAGTCCAACTACGGATCTTATAAGGAACTACCTCGACACACGAGGCTCAATCTTGCCACACAAGATTGTCCTAAAGAATGACTCATGATGTTGTAACTTAACATATGGCTGGGAGGAATGTTCTTAGCTTGCATCTAATTGTAGGACATTTATAAGAGAACTGCCAAGTTGTATATGATTATCATGGTTTAGAAATTCTGATATATGTGTATGCTTTTAAAATTACCGTTATTGACTTGTTTATATGCATGAATTATTAGAGCTTGATTTGAATACATTTATGGTAAAGATAATCCAATAAAATTGAATGAGTATTTTGAATAATCCATTGTTATAAATATAAGTATGTTACTATTGTAAAATTCATGAAATGGATGTGAATGGAAAGGAAAATTGAATTTTGTATCAAAGAATAAAATTTATACACATATTTGGGTGCCCTGTGGTCTCAACTATGTAAATAGGCTACTAGGTACATGACAAAACCAATGCATTTAAAACATTAAGTTTATATAATCAAATTTGTACATTATGGATTTCCTTTAAGTTATCCTTCTTGTTTTAAAAGTATTCATTTGAATATGTTAGAAATTGGAGTTTGGACATGTGCAAGCTAATAAGGGTTATCCTTCTTGTTTTAAAAAATGAAAAATCAGGCATCCCTCAACTTACTTGGTTTTTTTGACATTCTTACACAAGATATCTTGCATCGAGTAAAAAAGATGAAACGTAAAGTGACTCACATTTACGAATATATAAGTTTTAAGTATTGAAAATTTATATAACTATGTCAAATTTCATGTTTTCTAAGAGTCACTTTTTATTTTTTTGGTAAATGATAAGGTATATGTTTTTGTGGGTGCAACCTTTCAATGCCTAAATGACAGTTTCGGGATACAAAAATTGGTATACATATATAGAACCCGTATCACTAGTGCAGTGCTATTTTTCCAAAATTAAATGTTTAATTTTTATTTATTTTTTAATCATGTAAGTGATCAAACCTTGAGAGCGATACGTCAAATGTTGGTGCAGCCTTTGAAGGTCTTAATGCAGTTATTTCGACTTGGATTTTTTATAGCATGTAGAGGTCGATGTCTTCTAGTGCAGCATACAATTTTTTTTTTAAATGGTTGTGAAATGAAAAAGTTACGGAATAAACACTAACAATATGTTTTTTGACCAACGGAGTGATGAAACAAGAAAATTAGGAAATAAATAGAAAATCTCAATATTTTTTTTAAATTACGTATTTGGAATTTGCATAAAAAATTATATCTATGCCTAGAATTTCATCAATAATGATCATGTATGTCATGCTGTAGAGAGCAGTGAAAAATATGCATATTTAGATGCAGAATTGCACCTAAAGGGTCCCTCAATTTCGTACACTAACCTGTTTATTTCATTACCTTTATAATTAAACTAATCTATATCTTATTTTGCATTTGCATACCCATGATAGTTTCATAAAAAAACAAATAAACTAAAAAAATATCAATGTAACTAATGTTATAAACTAAATTTTACAAGTATGGGTGGGAAGCTAAATTTTATAAATATGTGTGGGAACCATCACCCCAAGGACACAATAACAAGGAGATAATGACATAATTTGGAGTGAATTGGTCTTCGAAGCTTAGGAGAAAGTAGTTGGAGAATATCATAAATAAGTGAATAAAGTGTCGGAGCTCAATTGTGAGAAGTGGAATTAGACATTTACAATTCATTAAAATGCGGAAATAAAATTTGAATTTTTAATCAAATTAAATATGGAGAACATAGACTATACTAATAAGTTGATGTATATGGAAACTACGGTTAGCTATAACCATCATCTGCATGTGAAGAACAAAATGCACTATATTACTTTAGATCACGGTATAATTCAAACACAAAATGAATTTAGGGAAATGCAGCAAATGTAAAGATTCGTATGTGTGGAACATCCATCTTCATTTATATGATTGAGTTTCTAGTCCATCCTTGTTTATCTTGATCTTGGTTATATGCAATACAAGTTTAGACAACTTTTTTTTAATAAAATTAAAAAATAAGTGAAACATCAAGTTTTGTATTTTATCTTCATTAACACAAAAATCATTTTTTTTAATCTTTTCAACATAAAATTAATAATAATAAAAAAGTCATTTGTATAATAGTGTGAATTGGAATATGTTTAATAAGTCATTTGTTTAATAGTGTGAAGTGGAATAATATATATCTAAGAATTTAGATTCGGGTTAGAAAGGTAGTTTTATGTTTAATCTAATTTTGTGTAAGTTATATAAAAAGTAAAAAGTAAAATATTTAATTTATTTTAAAAAAATATTTTTTTTTATTTTTTATTTTTTTAAATCAAAGAAAATCAAGAAATTACATCAATAATATTTTTCTAAAATACTTTTGGAACATATGAGAAATAGTTTCAATAACTGATCTCAAAAGAGAGTCATACAAAACATGATCATAAGATGCCAACATAACATAATTCCTCCACAATAATCTTCAACAAAACTATATAAAAAATGAGCATAACTATCAAAACTTCAAAACTTTAAGCCAAGACCATACTATCCCATTATAAAAGGCCACTAAACCATCCATATATTCCCAACAAAAAATAGGGATCCCTTAAGACAAAGCACAACTTTTTTCAAAAGAAGGTCAACATCAATGTTGAAAACCCTGTATATATAGGAAAGTGATATCTTTTAAAAAAAAAGGCATCAAATATTGGATCCTATGACACTAGTGGTTAAGCTGCAACACTTGTAGGTTATATCTATCATTGGCCCATTCAATGATAACTTTAGAATCCCCAAAGATCTAAATACTGACAATACCATTCAAGAATGCGAATTGCAGTAATCACCCCATAACACCATACATTCTTCCTATGTGCTACTCCCCATCCCGCAACCCATCCAAAGTTTAAAATAATGATCTTTGTTTATCGTTAAGATCATATCATAGCCAAAACAACCATAAGAAGAAGCACCATCAAAGAAACCAATTACAAACGAAAAGATGAGATTCATAGCAGCTATAGATCTAGGAATTTTTGGATTCACTCCTTTATAGTATTCTTTATAAAATATAACACTTTTCATACTATAGAATTGATCATCAGGGAAAATATTATCCAACCACCCTATTCCTCATATTCCATACTACCCAACTCCCAAATATAGGAAATAATTTGTAATGAAAATCATTTAGTCCCCAAAGTCTAAAACTATCCTCCATATTTACAGAACCCCAATACAATATAATATTCAGATCTTCACATAAATATTTCCGAACTCTCTTATTGAATCCACAAAGGACAAAGACATGATCAACTATATCAACATCTTGCTTGCATAAAGCACAACCACTGGAACCATGCCAACCCCTAGGCATCAAATTTTCCAAGGTTAATAGACGATTCTCTAAGCATAAACAAAAGGAGCACTTGAGTTTCAAGGGTAGATTCCACATCCATAAATTATGAAACCGCCATTTACTTTCAAATAGGCCATGCGAGGCAACAATAGACTCATAAGCATCCTTTGTGTTGATTTGACCCAAAGACTTGCTAGTCCAACACCACACCAGTTATTAGTTGTATTTCCTAATCTGGTACTAGCACTATTTAGGGACCATATATAACTATCCCATTGCACTACCAATTACCTTGGGTTCCTAAATCACTTACTTGAATCCAGTAAAATCCATTCCAACTTAGCCACTATGATCTTCTAATATGACCAAGAGTGACAAAACCAAATTTTACCTGGTAGTCCAAAATTCTTAGGGACAAGAGATAAATGCCATTGTCACCAATGTAAGGGTCAATACCAATAAGAAAACTCTTACCATTTCCAACATGCCAAGAAGTCCATTTGTTGATCCAATGAAATCTCTTGATGAAACCATTCCATAGAATAGACACCCCATGCCAATAGTTTTTTTGCAAATCTCAGCCAACGAAGAATAGAAATACCCTTGATATATTTTTCCTTCGGCGCCATAATCCATAAACCACCAACAAAAAGACCACGTCACATGTTTTTCATACATGGATACATATTAAACCACTTTAGGTTTTTTATATCCAACCTCCTAGGGATTTCTAGGAAAGGCTAATCTTTCCCAAGATACCAAATGAAACTTGTGGTCCTTACTAGAACCAACTCACTGAAAATTGAAAATCTTTTTCTTGATGAGATTGATGATGACCTAAGGAACCTTAACTAAAGAGAATTGGTAGGGATGCCCATAAGCACGACATGAAGCAAGGTGAATCTACCTCCTAAAGATAAGAATCTGTATGCACATATTCCAATTCTTCTTTCAATCTTTTTCACCAGCCATACCCAATCCTCATTCCTATAATTATTTAGCTTCAACAAATATCCCAGGTATTTAAACCCTACATCAATACTCGCCAATTTGAAAGGAAAATATGAACATATCTGAGATAAAATATCATTAGTGACCCTATGCTGATAAAATATATACTTTTCCATGCCTATCTCCATACCTGAAGCTAAGCAAAACACATATATAATCTCATAAAAAGTACTTGATTCATCCAATGATCCCTTACCAAATAAGACCACATCATCAACGAAAAGAAAATGATTGATATGTAATGCAGAGGATATTTTTATGCCAGATAATATGCCCTTCAACTTTGCATCTATAATCATCTCGCTAAGACCTTCAATTATCAATAAAAAGAGTAGGGGAGAAAGGGGGCACCCCTCTCTAAGGCCTTTGCAGCTACTAAAAAATCTAGTAGGGGATCCATTGACAAGAACATCAAAAGTAGCAGAAGAAACATTGGTCAAAACACAATTGGTAACCTCCACATGATGTCCAATCTGCAAGAGGATAAGCCTAAGGAAGACCCAATTAACTTTGTCCTACGCTTTGGAAAGTTCTATTTTCAGGATTAAATCATTAAGATTTTTAACTTGCACAGTATGAAGGCTCTCTTGGGAGACCCCAATAGCATCCAAAATTTGTCTATTGGCCATAAAAACAATTTGTTCTTTGGAAATGACTTGAAATAATTTAGGCTTGAGCCTATTCACTATGATTTATGTCATTGGTTTATAAACCAAGTTACACAGAGAAACGGGTCTAAAATAAATAAATAAAAGACTAAGGTTTATCCTTCTTAGGAATAAGAGAAATACAAGTAAAATTTAGAACGTGTGACATAAAACCCTAGGTTCTGGACATCTCCACAATAGCTAAAAGATAACTACCCATAATATCAAGGAAAGTGGTAAAATTTTCTATAGGCCATCCATGGAGCCTAGGGCTCTTACCTTTTGCAAATTTAGACACAATACTTTCCACTTCCTCAGTAGTGATAGGTTTTCGAATTTGCATACCTTCCTTGCTAGAGAAAAAACTAGTGTAGTGTCTAACCACTTTCATTTGATTTCCAATATCTCACACTCCAGAGTATTTAGAATGACTCATAAAGAAGTCTCTGTATCACATTGAGTACTGAACCAATTCCTCTAACCATTTTTTATATTCCATATGGAATTAAGGTTTTTCCTATAACTCACATATCTACCAAAAAAAAATGGAGTTATTATTGCGATAGGAAATCCACATTTAAGGTTTGATTTTTAAATGCCAAACCTCTCCATCCAATTTCAGCAAATTAGCCTTTTTGCACTCAAGATCGACAAAAATAGCTTTCTTAAATATTAAATTTATAAACAAACATAAATATTTAATATTACTAGGAGAGCCACTTAGGTTGCAAGTTAAGTTCCATGAACAAGTTATATGTGACTTGTTCTCCATGCTTAATTCTAATTACCTATTATCTATTCCTTAGCTACATATTACCTTATTTAGTTAAATGGGTTGTCTCTCACTACATGTTATGGATACATGAGCTACCACTTAAAGATGCATTAACAACCACTTATGTTTTCTTTTTTTTTAATAATTGTTTATTTTGAATTTTGAATTGTCCTATCCTCCCCTTTAATATAAGAAAAACATAAATAATAGTATACGGAAATTCTAAGATATATAGGTGTAAATATGAAAATATCATTACAATATAAATATAAATATAAATATTTTAATAATCATGTCATCCGCGATTGATTGAATTTTAGCAGAATTGGATTAACAATCGGTGGCTTCTTGAAAAGAGGGTGCAGCCAAAAGATCTTAAGCATCTGAATAAGCCAATTTAACAGTATTGGATTAATAGTAATATGTTTGGTGGCTTGTTGAAAAGAGGGTGCAGCCAAAAGGGCTTAAAATTATGAACAGTATAGGGTAATGGTCTTCCTAACTAGTCTTACTCAATCAAAAGTTTTGGATAAAATATTATGAACACAAGTAATTTTTTATTTATTTTTCATTGATCCAAAATTGCCAATGGTTAAATGATTACACTTTCAGACTAAAAACGCCTTCAAAGAAGGACGACGAATGACATACAGAAATGACTACATCAAATATGAATAGGTGATATATGGAAATATCTAGTGAATGGTTTCGTGTCAGCTAGGTCATTATATATCCGTGTTCGCCCTTTCACATTCGTCTAACCATTCTGCATACCTGCAAAATTACACACAACAACCAGAAATACATAAGCACGACAAAGATTTGAATATATATATATATATATATATATATTATAGAGACCAAGATTTGCAATTTCACTGTTCATGATTCATCAGTTGCCGTGTTTGATTGATTCACAGGGTAACTTACAGATCGACCGCTTCGGTCAAATCTGCACACATAACCACCAACAACAGAAACAGAAAGGAATGATATTGAGTACATATAATACTACGATCAAGAAACAAGAACTTTAAATTAATCTCGATGTTAATATTTACTAAAAGGAAGAGATTGTTAATAAGCGGAAAAAAAAAACAATCACAGTAAAGAATAATGATTATATACATATGAGAAAGAGAATTTTTTTATATAAATTCGAGAAAAAAAAATCCTGATGGTTCAATCAAGAATTGAAGGGAAAGAAACAAGATCCTCGTTAATTTGGAGAAAACCTTCGGCATCATTTAAACCCAAAAAAATGTGATTAACTGAAATTACAGAGACTCATTAAACTTACAGGTGATTCTCATGGAATATTGAGCTCTACACATCAAGCACTCGAGTTCTCCGAACATTTCGTCTGGCTTCCGACTCCTATACATGCATTCAGATATATCATAATTCAGACAACACAACCCAATCTTACATTAACATGAAGAACATCTATTGATTTCAGTGACTCACATGGTGCTCTCCACGCTTTTAGAATTATTGCAAAACGGACAGTCAAATACCGTATCCAGTTTTAGCTGCTTTTTGGGGCCTGCTTTTGAAGCCGCAGACTTCTTTCTCTTCCCCATGATAATTCAAATAAAAACTGTTATTCAAGAAGAACCTCACTAAACTCCAACTGTTATTCTTTCTTTCTCTGGTTTTGCTTTATGGTGAAGGAATTGCCAAGATCGCTTCCGGCCAGGCGAACGCAGCCGCAAGACAATGCAGTAGCCGAAAAGGACGAAGATTATCAATACCTTTGAAGACAAATAAAAGTGAGAGCAATGAGACATCAGCGGAATTAAAGAATGCCATGACTAGCAAATATATAATAGCACGGAGACCAAAAAATAATGATGAGTTAAAATGGAAAACCTAAATTACAAAATGGCACGTACGTGCAATTGCATACATGCCATCTTGCAACTAAAGATGGAAATCCATGCAAATCTATTCAGCTTATAGATATAGTAAAAGAAAACGGACAGATATAGTGGAAGAAATCCATGCATATAGATATAGTGGAATAAAACGGACAGACCAAAGAGGGAAGACAGAAACTACAGCTCACAGAACTACAGAACTACAACTTACATATCGCTTAAAAAAAAATATAAATATAGAATAAACAAAATAAACAATTATATATATATATAATTGATGTATGGATAACTTGTAATCTAAGCATAGTTAATAGATAGACAAATAGTTTAACTAAAGAAAGTATAACTAAATATAGAAAATAATTGGTGATTACAAGAACAACTAAGTCTGGAGAACAAGTAAGAGATAACTTCTTCATAACACTTGACACTTAACTTGAGATCTATCAATGTTCACCAACCATAAAATCTATTGATGTTTATCAACCACAAATTAAGTTACTATACTAATTAAATAATATAATAATATAAAATATTTCTTATAATATATCCAAATTCAAAATTCATAGTGAAGACGTTATTTCAAACTCAAAGACGAAACAACTCAAGGTATGGACCAGCTCCAAATAAGTCAATGACTAACATTATTACTGCAATGGGAAAAGTACTTTGCCTCTTGAAATCGCCAAATGGATTGTGGAGGGTGCTCTGGTAAGGAATTTAGACGCATGCAACGTAGCGTATTTTCCAATATGGACTTCGGCAAAAAGAAAATCATAATTAGGGTTTTAAAAATTATAGTTATGTTGGTGTATCGAAGTTTCTTTTGAATGGGATGATACAAATATTTAAGGATACCTGGACATCATATTTTGTGATAATATAATATATATCTATTTGGGTCATATATTTATTGGAGTTTAAGTTTATGAGAAGAATTAGATATTATCATATTATTACCAATTGAGTATTGAAAAGGTTATTTTATATTATTATTAATGGGTGGGGGTGATATGAGTTATTTGAAAATTTTATTAAATTGGTAATTTAAGAATGTTTAAAGAAATCATTTAATAACCAGAAATTTATTTGAGATTAATTTAATAATAAAAATTAAATTATTTGACAAATTCTTTATTATTTAGATTAAAATATTTAAGAATTTATTTGTTATTAATTATACAATAAACTGGGGTGGCAGGTGCGGGTGGGGTCTTATTTGATCTTGGAGGAAATAAAATTGAAACTTTCTCGTGGGGATTAGGAAGCAGGACTAACAATGAAGCTGAATGGCTTGCTCTCGTCTTCTCATTCAATATGATCACCTCCCTCAGCATTGATAATCTTAGAGTTTATGGGGATTCTAGACATGTCATTCAAATAATGAGAAGGGGTGTTGCTCCTCAAGGATCGAAAGCTTACAGGTACATGCAAAGAATAAAATCTAATCCTCATTTTTCTAAGGCCTCTTTCTTCCACATCTGTCGAGCGAACAACAAGCTAGCGGATGCAGCGGCCAACAAGGGAACGTTGTTAGACATTGGGCACATGGAGGTTCTCAATGGTGCCTTGGGGTTTCAATTCATACCCTAACCTATTTGTTAAATGGTCAACATTGTTATGGTTAAGGAAAAGGAGGGGTCTAGTGGCTTGAGGGTCCCCCTCCCCCCGTCTTCCTCCGTCGGTGATGTTCCTCGCTCCTTCCCCTTTGCCCCTGCCACACGCCACCCTCTCCGTCGCGCATGGCACATGGCTCCTCGTGGTGTTGTCAGCTCCCACGAGCTGTTAATTACTCTACCACCTGCCTCTCCCTCGCAGTGCTTCGAAATGGCTCGTCCCCTCACCAGTGCGTTGAACCGGCTCTCTCTCGGCGATTTGGGCTCTCCTCCCTCCCGTCCCGGTCTGTTAATTCACTTCAGGGCTGGCACCATGCAAAATATAATGGTGGCCATAGCCGCACTGAGCAGCACCATGGTTGAAGTCAAGCTCTCAGTGCGAAACACGTATAATGCAGTCTGTACCAGTGTGGATCAGCACGAGGAGATGGCTAAGGATTTAAGCTATGCTGTGAACCAGCTCGCATGCCAGGACTCCAGAGTTGACGACCTGGAGAAAATTTTGTTTGAGCTTATGGGCAAGGTGGATAATTTGCAGGAAGACATTGCTGTCATCACCGGAAAAACACAGGGAAGCTGCGTCCATGACAATCTGATGGTCAATCAGGAGATAAAGCAGGAAAAGAAGGATGCAGCCTCTGTCTATTTCAAAAGTTGTGGATAATTAGCAGTCTTAGTCCAGGTTCCACTTTTTGATGTTTTAGACTCTATGTTTTTTTGTATAATCCTCAACAATCAGTTTATTAGGGTTTATCCCTGCTCTAATTTGAACAGTTTTAGAAAGGCTTTGTTTAGAACTTTTACATGCAGGCAGTTAGAAACTTTTGCTCCAAACTTTCAGGCACTTGCTACTCTGTCAATTATTTTTGAAAGCTTGTAATGAATGGCTGTGCAAAGCCTTTATAAATATACCTATTTTCCCTGTTCTTGTTAAAAAAGAAATTATACAATAAAAATTCTCGAATACTTTCTTAGATTTCTTTTTTTAGTGTAATAATATTTTTGAATTATTGTTTACATCGATAGGTGTTTATATCATAGAATTTGGGGTGGACTACCATCTATATTTTTACTAGATTGAAGGAGGACAAGACAAGTGTACTATCAAGGGTGAACATCCATAGGTTGTAAGTTAAGTTAAATCTATTACTTGCTCTCCATGCTTAGTTGTAATCACCTATGCTTCTCCATGCCTCAACTACCTACTAACTATTACCTTATTTAATTAAATAGGTTGTCTATTAGGTGATTACAACTAAGCATAGAGAACAAGTGACATATAACTTCTTCATGGCACTTAACTTGTGAACTATTGGTGTTCACTGGCCATAAGTTAAGTGGTTGTGCTAATATTATTAATGACCTGATTCCCAAAAAATGTTTTGGAAGTATATTATGTGTTATAGTTTGAAAATAAGAATTATTTGATATATTATGATTATGACACGGATAGTGATAGATGTGTTATAGTTTGAAAAAAAGAAGTATTTGATAAATTTATGATCATCACATAAAGAGTAGTAGAAAAGTTATTATATTGTAGTTATTGATTTACTAATAAAATTTGTTTAGGCAAATATTATAGTTATTGGTTTGGTTATAAAAATTATTTCATTAACTAAGTTATTAGTTAAGTAATTAGAGTTGCTTGTTAAATTTGCTAGTTTGATAATGAAAGTATTTGACAAACTTATTAATTTATTAGTACTTTGACCATTAAAGTTATTTGACATAGTTATCATTTCCATTGATAGTATAGGTTATTTCATAATTTTATAATTACACTGATAGGTGTTTATATTTTAGAATTTGGGGTGGACTACCATTTACGATTTTCTTAGATTGAAGGAAGATGGGACAAGTGTATGATTGATTTTATGGTCATAAATAAACAATTATATATAATAACAAAATTGACACATGGATAACTCTTAGCTCATGCATGCATGGATAATAAGTAGTGACATACAACCCATTTAATGAAAGAAGGTAATAGGTAGTTGAGGCATAGACAATAAATGATTACAACTAAGTATGGATAACAAGTAACACATAACTTGTCCATAACACTTAACTTGTGGCGTATGGATGCCACAAATTAAGTGGTTGTGCTAATGGTTATTATCATTAAACATGTTTATGTTTTACATACATGGAACACTAAACCATGATGGATAAAGAACAATATTAAAAGAATAATCTTATTTCTTTAGAAAACCATTAATTACATAATCTTTATAAGTTTGGGTTAAGACAACGTTCTTTATATGCAAGTTCAACTAACTTAGCAATAGATTAATGATCCATTTTTTGCAATGCACATTAAGTGTGAAATCGGAGTTAGACTTTTCAAGAATAAAAAAACTAAAAAGAATATGTATATATATATTATTTATTAATGAATTATAACTTAAAATTTGTCTTAACTTTTTAATTCCAAAACAACTCTCAATTTCTATTTCATTATAGGAAGAAAATCATATCGATATAGAAAAAGAAAGTGCATGTGCATATTGCAATTACACTAATACAATGTCATATAATACTTAAAGATTAAAATTGCAATAGTAATATACTTGTCATTTCTTTGTTTTTGTAAAATAATCCCTTATCTTTTATGTTTTTCCCTTTTTCTTGGTAACTTCATGACACCTCTAGGAGACACAATGACTAATCGTAAATCATAAGGTGGGAGATCAAAATTTTTAGAGCAAATTGGTTCCTTATGTGAATCGGAAATATTAGTTTCATGATGTCTTTGTGTTCCTCCTAAATTAACTTCAGCGACCACGACCTCCCTTAAGGAATACCATTTTCCAATTTATTCTACTCCATCTCATAAGAAAGAAATGGAATCCCAATTCAGCACTTGTTGGTATTGATGTACCTCCTTCTCATCCAGATTAGTTTTTGGACGTGGTTCCTTTAGAAAATTCCATCTCTTTGGTATGTTTTGTTTCTTTTTTCCTAGGAGTATGTGCTTGAGCATGTGGATAAGTAGCTTGTAAATGGCATGATAAATGACATATCTTGCACCTAAAAGATGTTATCTCATAATCCAAAACCTGTGTGTATTTAAATTCCTTGCAAGTGAGTATTATTTTGTCTAAAGGAACTTTAGAAAGATCTATATCAACACAAATATATGTATATGCATAATCCCGCTACAACATCTATTTTTTCATAAGTTCCCAAGCATTCTCAATATTCTCAAAAAGTGATACATACCAAAAATGCAATAGAAAATTGGGGAGATTAGCCCACACTATCATTATAGTAACTCACATATTGTTAGGGTTAAATTCATGGAACCAAAGAGTTATAAAAAGTGATGCACTTACCCAAAACCAAGGACCCTCCTCAAGCACTTGTTGATAATCATAATGAGATATAATTGAATAATGAAAGAACCTTTTGAGCAAAGAGAAATTTCACAATTGTGGTCCAAGTGGAGTGATTCCACTAAAGAAATGTTGATGTAAAGGTACAATACCCATTGGGCCTATAGATGATTGAATCTTTTTCATATTATGAATGTAGTTAAGTTACCTCTGGTATTGTGATCTCCATCAATGTCACTGCTTCATTGTGCTCCATTTTATAAGCACTATGAATAGGAGAATCCTTTGAATCTTTTGGATTAATAGAGTTGTTCTTTATGAAATATCTAGATGATATCATTTTGGGAAGTTGTGGGAATCCTTGATGTTGTAGCTCTTGTTTTAACTTATGTATTCTAGACAATCATATAAATATTTGAACATAAACCTAAGGCTTATTTTAACAATACAACTATAACCCTTTTAAATTGGTAAGAACAAAATCTACCTTAATGTACTCTCGCATAGTAACTTGTTGGTATCGTATGCATAATTGTGTTTTAGTTCATATCAAAGTTCAATATCATGTTATTGTAACTTGTAAACAAAAATACAACTAGTACAACCACTTAACTTGTGGCTGGTGAACAACGATATGTCACACGTTTAGTGCCATGAATAAGTTATATGTTACTCGTTCTCTCCTTCTTCTACTTAAACTCTACCAGGAAATTCCTCGTATCCATGGATCTAAACTCACTGTTATCTATGCATCAACTAAGAGTTGTCTATGCATGAGATACTAGTTATTTTTTATATTATTCTTATTTTTAGTTTTTTTAATTGTTTATTTTGAATTTGGAACTGAGTTACCCATGTTCATGGAATCACCCCTAACATTTAACTATGATATATAAATTCATTCATATACCATTCATACACATGTTTCATTGATTATTCATCAGTACATGGAACATAACAATAAAAAAACATCACAGAAAACATGCACATTAGACACCAAATGTAACGTGGAAACCCAAACAGGAGAAAACCATGGAAGCGCTTTCTTTGTTCATGAGTAACTGTAAAAAATAATCACTTCATGTCTTCAATGACTTAGATATTTTCTCTTCTCTTACAATAGACTTGCGCACACAGCTTGCTGATCGTGCGACTCTTCTTTGACATCAAAACAAATGTTCCCCAAAATAAGACATCAATTGGCTCACTAATTCACTAATAGTCCCAAAAATACCAACCCTTTACATCTTTATAAGGCACACACAACTTTCCCTGCTCCCATTACTCCACTAACTAACTACTCCACTCATTAATGTAAGTGGATAAAACTTTCTAACTAACTCACTTATCTTCGCTCTTGACAATGTCAAAATGCCTAGTTTCCTAGATTATCAACCGCTTCATCGGAGTTCATTGCTCCTCGTCGAACCACTTTACCTTGGCCCAATTCACATCAAGACTTTAGAAAACTTTACCTCAAAACTTTACATGGCCCAACATCAATAAGATTGTATTTGTTGTCAATAAATATGGAGGGATATGGGTCAGTAGATGGGTTTTAATAACATTTGGTTTGAGACATGTATAGAGAAGTGCCTAAAGAGTTAGTATGAGAGGCATGACATGAATTTTTTTAGAATCATTCCTTATTTAGTTCTATGGGGTATCTATATTGTTGGTAATGTGGTATTATTTCAAGATAGATCTATTCATGACTTTCATGTCACTGTTTATATATATGTTATTTTGTACCAATGCAAATCTACAATGAAGGATAGGTGTCCATGACATTTGGGTGAGGTGTTAAATGAAAGTAAACCCCTTGGGGATATTTTGATGGTGCTTGTCAAGGCCCTAATTCAACTAGTAACTTGTGGGGCATACTACTTATCCGTGAAAATCATTGCGTTCGATACGGAGCCAACCTAGGTTAAGGCACAAACAATTATTGTGAGTTCATGTCTCTTAAACATTTTTTGAAGATATATTTGGATAAAGGGTGTCACAAATTATATACAATGTTGATCATAAATCTAGCTTATGTTGATAAGAAATTATATACAATGTTTCCTTTTCTTGTTTTTTTTTAACTTTTTTGAAATATATGGGATGATCTATTGGATCACAGTTATATGTTTTTGAACTACACTAGAGCTTCATGAGGAGATCTGATATGTAAACTTAGGTTTTATTTTGTGACAATTTGTATTGGTATTACCATCATTTTGTGGAGCTTCATGAGGAGATCTGATTATATGTAAACTTAGGTTTTATTTTGTGACAAATTTTATTGATATTACCATCATTTTTTGGAATAAAATATTATTAGACAGACTCATATATATGTAGTGTGCCATGTGCACCTAAGAGAGAGTGCTCTTTATTCTCTACTAAAATAAAGAATGCACTATTTTGCTTGGAAATGTTTTTCCTTTGATCATCTTACATATGATAACTATGACTTTTGTTGAAGTGTCTTAACTTGTGGTACACTCATCAAGTCATGAAAACTTGTTATGCATTGTTTAGAATGTATGGTTAGGAAAGGCAAGGCTACAAGAAGAAATTTATGAAGGTTATTTGAGCTTCCCAAAGAAGCAGTGGAAAGTAGAGCTCTCTAAGTGACTTCATTTCATTTCAACTTCAAGGATCAAATTGTTAGTCAATAACCAACTATATGGGGGGTTCCATTTCACTCACAGTAATATCAGTTGATCCCGTGGAAGGGAACACACTGAACATTTAGATCTAAAAAACATTTAAGATATATATTTAGAATTTGGACATTACCAACCAATTCTTGAAAACATATATCATCCTCGCCTACTTGAAAAAGGTTACTTCCTTCCCCATCTCATAATTGCTAAAAAAGAAATTTAAAAGAAGCATGAAAAATAAAGTTTAGATTTTTTTTTTTTTTGGGGGGGGGGATGTAGATATATCCACCGAGGATATGGTTCTTACTAATAGTAGAGGATGATTGGTGATTCCAAGGTGACATTGCCAAGGCTTGGATGCTTGTTGGAAATGAAGCAACACCATGAGAGTCATAAAAGCCTATTTGGAATCTTAAAACCCTTGATCTAAATAAGATCTGAGATAATGGTTTTAACTTGAAGCCTACAATAATTCTGTAAAGAATTAGTTCTCCATTCATTTTATCCTTTAGTTCAACTCATAAATTACTACATTTTGGGAAACACACTAATATGGGATTTCATCACTAAACAAATTTTCTATGGGTTCCACTAATGAGGAGTAAGGTATCTATCCAAATATGGTTAACTCTCATCCTTGATTATCTAAGCAATTTGACTATGCATTTAAGAGATTCATGGCTTCACCTAGTATGTCACCATTTTTTGATGCCCTCAACACACCCCAAGTTAATCAACTTGGGGACCCCATTTTTTAAACTTTTAAATAACTTAGTTTTTAGTCGAAATGTTGTTTTTCAAATCTTCATTCTTTTGGATTCAATTCACCATTGTATTTTGTTGACTCAAATTAACATTTCTTCATGCATGTTTGAGTTTTAGGCTTTAATACATATTCACAAAAAATTGCTTCAATTTAATTGTAGAAAGTTTAGTTAGTATAAACTCGATTTAACTTGAAAATTTCTAAAATATTAGAAATGCTTTTATTTAGAAATTTTCTTTAAAAAAATTATGATTTAGATAAAGCACTTTAATTTCATTTTTGACATTAATATTTTAGTTTCTAATATTTATTCTGATTTTTCAAAACTCATTAATAATTTTTCAAAATAAATTTTTTCTTTTCAAAATTTTTTAATATAAATTTTAAAAATCTTAATCTTTTGATATGAATTTTAAAAGTCTTAATCTTTTGATGTGAATTTTGAAAATCTTTAGAATTATAACACTTTTGAAATGAAAAGATTTGTCAATTACAACACTTTTACATGATAAACATGGTATTCAATATCTCACTCACTATTTACAATGCAGTGAAAGGAACATTTTAAAGAGATCAATATCTTCTACTTATAAGATGAGCAAAAATCATGAACGTATTGGCTCAAAGATTACTATGCCAAATAAACATCAATTATTTATATGTATATTTGAGTATACATATATGGTTTTTAAAGAAAACTTATTATTACTTGTATTTGTGATATGGTACTATATTAATTAATTTTGTTACATAGGTTAGGAATGGTGATTATTATCTTTCATATTGTTATAATATTATTTATTAATAATGTATATAATGCATTTAAACAATCAACATATGTCATTATGTAAATACTTAATAACATAAATTAAATGATAATTTTATGGTAAATGATGATAGGTGGGTGAATATTTAAAGATATAGATTAGATAATCACATGTTTTTTTTACTTTATTTTGTTTGATCAAGTGGCAATTTTCATTGTTTTTTTTAAAGGAGATGAATTTTGAAAAAAAATATGAAGATGATTATACCATTCGACATGCATCTTATATATATAATATATACAAATGTTGAAGATAAAACACTAATAATAAATTACAAGTCGTATACAAATGTTAAATGATTACAATTTTATTTTAAATATCTATCAATTTCTTGGAGGAAAAGGTAAAACTCATTACACCAAAATTCACCATATTGGTAATTTGTCTCTTCCCATTTTTGTAAAAGTTTTTTTGTGGTTGTGGTAGACATTGTTACCACTTTTGCATTTGCTCCTTTGACTATTTCAAGATTTGCTAAAACTTTTGAGCAACCATACACTCTTATTTTTTCTAAGCTCTTGAGATTCAAATAAATTTTTGGGAACATCATTAATACTTCACATAATATCAATGAAAATATTTTAAGTTTAGGCATTGCACCTTCTTCTACTATTGGCAACTCTTTTAACTCATCTAATTGAACCATTGAAAATGCCTCCAACATAGGAAATGCCCTAATCTCACTAAATTCTTTGGAGATCCTCTTTATCTTAGAACATCTTATGATATATAATTTCCTTAGGTTTCTAAGACCATGAAAATGTGGAAGTTCTTCCAATAGAGTACAATTTGATAATTTAAGATAACTTAAATTTTGAAATTCAAAAAATTTACTTTCAATTTTATCTATGTTAGAGATTTCTAATGAAAACTTTCTCAACTTTGACATGTTAGTAATAACTTCCGGTAGAAAAGTCATCTTGCTAATTTTCAATTCTAATATTTCCATTTTAACCATCCTCCCTAAGGTGCCCTCACTAATTGCCTCTCCATTGTTGTCTAAGCGTAAATGTTTCAGTGATTGAGAGGAATTTTCTTCTCCAAGATCTAAAGATAAAGATAAGCATCAGCATATTTTGATAGAGAAAAATGTCGAGAATTTTCTTTTCTTAATCTAAAAGGAAAGTCTAAATTTAAAGAAAGTATAAGCATATCTCTCATTAATTATTTAAAGGTAAGTATACGCATATTTTGATAAAAGAAAATGTTGAGAATTTTTTTTTTATATATTTAAAAAAAACTTGAGAATTTTTTTTTTATATATTTAAAAAAAACTAAATATATTTAGTTTGAAAAGAAACTTGGAATAATTTGAAAGAATAACTTATTACATGTTTGAGAATTTTTTAAAGCTTCGTATATTAATTGGAATTGAAAAACTTTGAATAATAATTTAAGTGTGAGAATTTTTTAAAGCTTCGTATATTAATTGGAATTTAAAAACTTTAAATAAAATTTTAGTTATATGATTGAGAATTTTATTTATGGAGAAAAATAAAAGTATATTTAATTTTTAAAAAATCTCTAAAATTTATTTTAATTAAACAATTTGAAATATTATTTTTATAATATATTATTTCACACATCAATTTGTAATATTTTTTTTTTTAATTTTACATTTAAAATAGTAAATATGGAAAAAATTATGTAATTAAATAGTAACATTGACATATATTTTAGAAATAAAGTTAAACTTCATTATATTTTATATATATTTTTTTAAAGTATCATCTAAATTATTTTTTTGAAGGGGTCTTTTGATTACCATGTCATCCACAAGCCTCTTAGAAATTTTATTTAATAGAAATTAATTTCAATTGTCTTCTCAAAATTAAAAGTACACACAATTGGCCCTTTTTTTTAAATCTCATGGGATGATCCTAAGAACTCTAGGAACACTAAGTATTGTACATCATAATGCACCAATAAAGACTAAATAATATTTTGGAATGTAAAATAAAAGAACCAAAACATTCATGATTAAAAATGGATAACAAAACTAGTTTACTAATTCTCTTTAATAACAAAATTATTTAAAAATATGTATGTGTACATCATTCCTTAGTACTTACCTCTCAGTATTTACTCTTTATATCTCTCCCAAATATTTGCGACTATAGCTTAACCTTCTAAGTTTTGAATTCATACAAATATGTTTCCTCTTCCTTTTATGTTTGTTTTTACTCAATGACTCTCACTTGTACCATTATATTTATACACTAGTCTTGGCATTCAAATCAACCTCCTTCAATTTTTACACATTTATAGTAATATTTTCCTCCAACATACAACCAACATGTATACAAGGTGATTGTAAATATTCCTACACAAACATTCCATTCATAATAGTTTGTCTTCTTTGTGTGTCGCTTCCTTAGAGAGTCTTTATGAGTGAAACTTCTTTTTTGCATCCATTTTCATCATGCCTATAATTTTTCCTATGCATGAACCTATATTTTTCATTCCACCTATTATTGTTTTTGGGTGGGCGCACAAAGTTGCTCCCCAAAACTGTTGCAATGGGGACAAGCTAGCGGGATTAAAACAACCACGCGCACGTACCTAAGGCATCGCGCACGCGCTGCTAGGTTCGGTACCGAACCGAGGCGCGTGCGTGTAGCAAACTATTATTTCAATGTATAGTTATTTAGAGCTGAGACACTAACATGGGACAATGTAGGATCTCCCAACCTGGATGCAGCAATGGCAGCTGCAACTGAAATTGCGGCACCTCACAGGGAGATATTTTTCAGTACCTCACACAATATTGTGATTACTTATGGCATTTATATTACTTAAGTATTTATATTTATGGCATACACGTTGATAGTTCATACAATGTTTTTGAATATCTTGATTGCCTAAATAATGACTTGTTTAACATGTTCATAACATGCATGCATTTTGGTGTCCACAGGTGTTCCCTGACTACGGTGATCAACCATCTCCGCCAGGGATTGGAAGATAACCATATACACAGGTACAATGTGTAGTTAAAAGAACGCTTTTAATTTGAATTGTTACGACTTACTATGGTTTAATTTATTATTTGTTTACTAAATTGTGATATTACAAATGTATATGTAGGTGCCACCAATAGCTGCAGGTCCCCATTTTTGTCCTATGTTTCCACCCTATCCCATGAGTCCCCCCCTTCGCTTTCATCTAGACCCCTCCCTCCATCCAACCCCTCCCTTCCATTCAGCCTCCCCTCTCCGGCCATACTCCCCCCTCCATCCATCCTCCCCCACTCGTCCATGCCCCCCCCGTCTATACATCCTCCCCAATTTATCCACGCCCCCCTATCTATCCATCCTCCCCCATTCGTCCATGCCCCCCGTTCCTTCCATCTTCCCCTCTTCATCCACAACCTCCCTTCCATCCATCCTCCTCCCTCTATGCAGGACTGTCGTCCCATGCACCATCCCTCAACATCCCCCCTAGCCCTTTTTGTTTGATACCCTCTATCGTACAACCAACAGGGGTTCATCATCCACGACATCCTCCTCCACCCCATACCACCATGTCTTCTCCCACCATATCTTCCCCAGTTCCCGCCACTATTGTGGCATCTACTCTTCTAGTATCCTCATCTGTATCTCCAGTGGTTGCACCTGTAGTGTCTGCAACTACATCTGCCCCCCCCCGCCCCATGACTGCATCGGAGCTGGTTGTCCAGCCATCTATTCTACCTACTAGTCCAGAAGCCCAGGCATGTCCGTTGTTGGAGGTATTCACAGTGAGAATTGAGCTAATTTATGAAAATATTTTGATGCATTAACAAAAATTAATTTAAGCAATTATTACTTTTCAATGAAATGATGCAGGCTGGAATTGTTGAGAGGCTCCGCAGATCCAGGGTACCTGCCTCACGTTTCCCACTCTCATTAGAGGTGATTTATTTAAGATTCGAATTCTACATTTGTTTTATAAATGTTGCAAATGCTTGAAAATGACAGTATCTTATGTCATTTGTTCCAGAGCCCGGAGAGATGGTCTACTTCTAGACGAAACAAGACCCGAGGTACCAGTAGCTCGAAGAGTAGGAATATTGACTTTGGAGATGCGCCTGGCAGTGATGGGGGTGGTCACAATGCTTGACACACCATGTTGTGTACATTAGCCATGATGTGGCACTTTTGTGCACCAGTTTCCTTGTACTTTGTATCTACGGTATAAGTTGCCATGTATTTTGAATCTACAACATGAGTTGTCACATTTTCTATAGGGAACGAGTTGCCATTGTATGTACATTGGGAACCATGTTCCATTATTTGCCAGAAATTGTATATGTTTGGATGAGTTTTGTAGCCTTTATGTACATGGATTTTTAGTTATGTGATTTATATCGATGTTGTCTATATTAGTATCTTGTTGTCTCATGTTGTGTGTATCATGATGTGATATTGTCTAAATTTGGTTTTT
The DNA here is from genome assembly GCA_027924585.1 of Larix kaempferi. Classification (NCBI taxonomy): domain Eukaryota; kingdom Viridiplantae; phylum Streptophyta; class Pinopsida; order Pinales; family Pinaceae; genus Larix; species Larix kaempferi. The sequence goes on from BSBM01000047.1 coordinate 1,532,133, forward strand.
ACTTCTATTCGTCCATGGCATGTGGTCTTAAGTTTTGGTACCAATGATGTCCATGCATTAGTTGATAATGTGAATCAACGTGAAGCTTACTTAGATCTTAGAAGAGAAGTTGGATATCATAGTTCATCATGGTTTATCTTTCCACATGTAAAAGCTTGTAATGGTATTGTTATCACACAACTTGTAATTGTCCCTAGTGGTATCCCATCTGGGATGGTAGAGGAGATGGACAACTAAAGGGGTGACTCAAGAGATGCCACGGTTCCCAATGCAAGCTGGGAGTCATGTCAATCGAGGCACTCTTCACTTTAGATCGATATGAATCAAGACCAAGGGGGAGACCCTATAGCCAATCAAAGATGATTGGACCAAAGCAAAGGTTTCTAGGGAAGTGTGAAAGATGAGTTATGGAAACCAATGCAAGGTTAGGTGGACCTAGAAGTTTGAGTACGGTTGAAAGAGGCTTACGGGATGACTAGTATTTCAACCAATAAATGATTTAGGCCACATAACGAGATCAAATGACAAGATCTAGTACCATGAAATACACAAGTGGGACCCACTTCCTTGGGATATGGAAATGGCTCAAATGGGACCCACAAGGTGAATTTAAGGGTGCAAATGGGACCAAGGGGTATGCAAAGAGTAGATCTATGGATCTAAGGTGAAATTAGAGATACCCACATATGGGATCTAGCACTTGACACTAATTCCAAGAAATGCGAATTGCCTTAGGTGGACTAGTGCCTTGATATGGATGGGCTAATGGCATCAAACAGATGTGAAAATGTAGATCGGGACACCTAGGATGCGAATCAAGCAGGCTATTCAAGATCAAGTGAAAGTGATGGTTAGATCTCACAAGATCTAATGTTTCACTAAGTGACCCAAGTGGACAACAATCCCCAAAATGAGGAATGATACCCCCAAGGCAGAACTTCACAAAGTGATACACTAGATGTAGGTTTCAAGGTATGCTCTTTCCAAAACAAGTGGGATGTCAAGCACCCAGTTTCTCTAAATGGGCCAACTCAAACCCCGAAGAAGTGGGACTTTTCCCAAGGAAGGCCAAATGCATGGGAAGGTGTGTCAAATCAAGTCCAAAAGCCATGAAATTTTAGATCTGGGTAGTTCAGGCAATTATCAATGTGGATCTTGAAAATCAAAGGCATCCAATGACTAGATCTCCATAGATATGAGATTGAAGATGCATCACCAAATTGACCCAAGTGGGGCACAACCCTCAAAATGAGGAATGGGGCCCACAAGGCAAAAATCACTGAAGTGAATCACTAGGGGTAGGTTATCAAGTATGAGGATCATGAATCAAGTGGGATCTCACCTACCCATGTCTTGGAACCAACCAAACTAGCTTCTCCCAAGGGGTGTGATTTACCTTCAAGAGGGGTAGGTGCCTTGGAAAGTGTGTCAAATGGAACCCAATCACCACCAAACTATAGATCCGAATTGTCATGGATGATATAGAGGTGGGTTTTCAATATCTTTCCAAAAGACAAGCTAGATCCAAGTAGATCTAAGAAAAACAAAAATGAGGGTTTTGATTTTAATGTAGTTTTTGACCAATAGGATGGATAGCAAGCAAAGTCAATACGTAACTTGTAGATATTACCTCAAAAGCTTGCGGCCTCTTAGAATATGGAGAAATCTTGCCCTAGTTACAATTCCAAGCTTGATCCAAGTGTCTTCAACCAAAATCGTCCAAGCCCTAGGAGGAGAGATGTCTCATGAAAACCTACAAATCAAACTACAATAAGTTAGATTTGATCCACAAATCCACAAGATCTAAGCATGTCATATCAAGAAAGTAATCAATGGACAAAGCACAATTGAAAAAATCCCTCTCTATGAAGACGTCTTGCTCATAGGGGATGTGATGAACCCCTACAATATTCCCACAAAGCAAATCGTTTAGCTAGCTTGAAGCAATTCGGCCTCCCTCTCTTGATGTCGATTTCACCTGAAAAGCAAACAATGTCTAGAAGCAAAATATCCAAGAACATATGCAAGAGCAACCCAATCAAATCCAAGAAGTAGATCTCCAAAATATTCTTTTCATTCCAAGTTTTCCATAGCCCAAAGGTGAGCTATACAATAGGGGGTCTCCTCCTTATATAGGATAATAAAGACCAAAACCCTAGATCTCAAAACCACTTTACAAAAGATGAGTGGTTGAGATTAAAAGATCTCAATACATAATCAATGGCTAAGATGAATCATAACAATATAACACATGGATCAATCAAAATAATGATGACATCATAGCTAAACGATACTCATGGAGGGTGACGTCATCCACTAGAGGGGGCAAAAGTACATGGGCCCACCTCATATGACTAGGACATGACACATGGAGCACATGGTGGGGCTAGGAGGCATCAATCCTTGCTAGCTTATCCCCATGGCACAATAAAATAATATAATATGTCCAAAGTAAATACAAATGATAAAATTTGTCCTCAAAATCTGTGAGAGACATGCAGTAAATGGCCTCCTGGGGCCTCTATGGACCCCACTAACTGATGAAAATTGGCTAGAAGATGGGGGGTTCACCCTGGAAGACTTATGTGAAGACCAAGTGCCAAAAACTTGCCTCAATTTCCCAAATAGAATTCCTCAGTGACCCCTTTATTCCATTTCTGACCTGCCTCGATAACTATGAAAGTGTTGAAACTGCCTCCTAGTGCATCTGCACTATCAATCTGAGCCCACCAGGATCTCCAGAAGGGGGGGTAAATGGTAATAACAAGTGGTTGGACTAGCCCCTCCTCATTCAACACCCTAGGTGAACTGGCCTCTCATGGCCCTTGCTGCTCAGGCTGGGAAATCAACCCCAAATATGGTCAATAAGTGTAAAATTGCATCTATCACTATCAAAAGTGCCTGGAACTGAATGATAAGTGTCTCATTGGATACAGAAGACCCAAAACTACTAAGAATGTGTACTCATACACCATGGGTTGCCTTGATGGGCTAGCTGTAGGGTCCACCATATATGGACAGTGCATAATCTGATGATCTGGAGTAATAATAAAACTTGTTGAACTGCATCAATCACCATTTGAATCATATGTCCATCATATAGCATCATCATCAAGAGTATGTGGGACCATCAATCATCATCAACAAGCACACATGGTCCACATCATCACGGATCCTAAGAAATGGCCATAGTCAAACTAGGTTTGACTAGGTCCATATACAAACAAGGATAAATCATATCAATGGACTAAGACATGTCCCTCTAATCATACTCATAGCTTAACTTAAAGTATAACATCAACATCATTTAGTGGCATTAATCATGTTAGCACATTCCGTTGTTATTTTATTATTACTTGCACAATAACTCAAATGACAAATTCACCCATTGGACATGGTCTAACTGCTAGCTAAGGATGAAGGCTAGGAACAAGGCTGGGCAAAGGAGGTGACTTGTCTGACTCAACTAAAAGACACTTTGGACTGGGAGAAACGGGGAAGTTACAAACTCTGTGCTGGACAAAATAAACACAGGGAATGGATGTGCCTCACAAATGGATAAGTTGTTTAGAGAGTGCTTATTCAACTTAGACATCATATCTACTTTTATAAAAGATGATCCAGTTTCACTAGGATCCATTGATTTCATTTCATGGCCTTTTTGGCCTACATAACCCTTCGGATCTTAGGTGTGCTGATAAGCACAACTAGTTGCAGCTTGCATCTAGGGCATGTTTATACATACACATAAGGTCAGCAATTGTTTAGATATAGCATTTAAGAACCATTCCTTTTTGTACCTTTCTTATACTCTTCGAGGAGTATTTTTAGCAGTTCATCGCTCTTGCCCTTTTTTAGTTTCCATGGGCAAATCTATATAAGTTTACATAAGTAGTACACAAGCTTTCAGTTTTAGCCAACAACATCTCAAATCACTAGGGGGAGTTTGTGCTAGTGCCAAACATCAGGACAACCAACCGGAATGATTTAGGCCTACAATCGAACTTACCAAAGGCAAGTTTTGTCACCAACTAAGAGCCGAGACACTAAACAAACAGGGATGAGGTCCAAACACAGAGGTAGTAAAAAGGGAATTCCTCAATATTAGAATGTCAAGTAAGACAAGTCAAGGGTTAAAGCCAAATAAGGAAAGTCATGAATGGACGGATTCAAGTGAAGGTGGAGCCTAAGCTAGCAGACAAGTAATGTCAAGGAAGACCATATCTATGTAAGGTGGTAAACTAGTGAGTTTTGTCAGACAAACTAAATGTGCAAGTAAATGTCCATTTTATAGTTCATCATCAAGATAGTCCATTTTAAGTTTTATACATTTTTCCACATCATGAATTATATACCAAGCTAATGCTATGAACATGACTAAAGAAACAAGATAATAATCCACAATCAATGATAGAACATCCACAGGTCATACAACATTATCATAAGAATAATTATCATATATCAACTGAAACATTGCTGCAATACATCTCTAGGCACTGAACTGAAACTGTATGGAATAAAGGGTCACATCAGTCATCAAATCTGAACTCTCAAGGCTCAGCCTTGACACAAGGTTCAACATAAGTCTAAAAAATACACTACTCTGATCATGAGTGATCTCAAAATATAAAGTCATCATAGCCAAGCTCTGGAATGTGCTGATATCTGCGAAGCAAGAATAGTAGCAATGTTACTATGGTGTGATAAAAGGTATCTATGTTAAGAAAACATTATAAACATAGGAAAACTCAAACAAAATCGTGTGTGAGAATTAATCTAAAAACAAACGGAATAAATGGATTGAAAAATCACACCGCATGGCACATAAGATATATATTGGGAACTTGAGTACTAGGAAAAGAATACTTAAAAATAGAAAATGTCCATTGTTGTCAAAAGGTTAAAATGCGATCCAGAATGTCCATACTCTACATAATGAAATGTGGTCACTAGTATTTATATTGACCATTTTGTTTACTTAAGATCATGCAACAAATTAATAACCAAGTTATGGAATCATTTCTTAATCAATTGTCACCATACAAATAGGACAACCTTGAGTACAATGTATAGCTGGCTCATTAATTCTCACTCACGGATATAGCCACCTTTGATTTGATGACCATAGCATCCACTACCATTTACAATTAGGACTTACTTAATTTATCATTATGTGATAGAGATCTAATATTATGTAGACACATTGATTTAAACACATATAGTTGACATTACAATAAATGACTACTATGAGGTGTATTTTTGAGGCTATATCCACCTCAACACACCAACTTTTAACCCCAATACCCCAAATGCTTTTGAATTCTGTCTGGAAGGGATTGTGGGGTATTAGGACATCCTCATTCATCTATTGGACACTCAGACATTTGTTAAATACATTTAGGACTTGCATTACATCAATGGAGTCACACATACACCCTCATCAAGTTGCATGCATCCATTAGTGCGCCATCAACACTAGAACATGTAAGCATTACTACATGTTGGACTAAGCTTTACTAGTGTTATGATAATATTAGGTTTGCCATCCATTGAGAAGGTTTCCATAGGTGTGCATATCTACCATATAAAAATATTCATGGTACAACCAATTTCAAACCATTAGGTTTCTAAATTAGGTATCCGGTTCTAGGTACAACAGTTTTCTAGTTGTATGCACCCTTGCTATATAGATGAGGAACTATGCATATATGTGTATAGTGATTTGGATTGAAATGTATGCACATGGATATATATGTACAATGAAAATGATTTAATTTTTATATGTATTATAATTTAGGGATAGATCTTAGGATACATAATAGGGTTTCATTGTGATTAGAATACAAACTAGGGTTTATGATACAAACTAGGGTTTATGAGAAATGGCCCCCTTGAGCAATATTCGAAAGGTCTTCACTGAGCAAAACCCTAGCTTCGAAGATGGCACATTGGCACCATTTCTGGGGGTTGGATGCACGCTATGGGTGGGGGGGGGGGGCTAGCTGAAACCCGATGTTCCAAATCCACTAGAATCGATGGATTCGCGACCAGAGCCATGGTTTGGGTGTTGCAGGCATCTTGGTCCGGCACCCTGGGGCCATTCGGGGACACTTTGAGGAATTGCTCCAGGGCCATGGAACCCAAACCGGTGAGTGGACATGGGTTCCGTCCATTCCCAAAGGTGAGTATGTCCATTGCAAACGTGTCTACGTTGGCCACACACACCCGGGAGCCTTCAGATGAGAAATGGCCCCCTTGAGCGGAATTAGCATGGCCTTCACTGAGCAAAACCCTAGCTCCGGAGATGGCACAATAGCACACCATTTTTGGGGGTTGGCGGCATGCTGTGGGGGGTCCCCTAGCTGAAACTTGGTGTCCTGGATCCACCGGAATCGATGGATTTGCGACCGAAGCCATGATTTGGGTGCTGCGTGCATCTTGGTCTGGTACACCAGGGCCATTCAGGGACACTTTGAGGAATTGCTCCAGGGCCACAGAACCCAAACCGATGAGTGGACTTGGGTTCCGTCCGCTCCCAGAGGTGAGTATGGCCATTGCAGACGTGTCCACGTTGGCCATGCACATCCCTTGGATTCATGCATATTATATGAAGGACAACTTGTCTTGAGCTTGATCCTTCTGATATTATAGGGTTATAGGGTTAGTGATTCATGCATGTTATATCTCCTTGGTTCAGCTAGGGATTTCACTATTTTCCCTAGCTAGTGTTTTGGAGAGCTAGTGCATTGTACTAGCCTTGTGATAAGACTCTCTCATTCATGTTCTTGAATTGTAATTTATAGCTATATATGTATTGCTAATTTATCACAAGTAAACGATAATTTTGTTGAGTGATTTGACATCATTATTGAATAAGTTAACGGAAGTTTTACTATTGCTATAATTGTTGTAAGAGTGAGTTTTCAGATTTGGTTTATGTATGATAATTTTTCAATGTAACTAAATATAATATAAGAACTAGGATATTTTTGTGAGGCTCCAAGTGATTTTGAGAAAGTTACAAATAAGTTCAAAAGTTGAGCATCTTGTTCTAACACTTGGATTCTATAAGTTGAGTTCTCTAGTGGTGTACTTGTGTGACGTGGCAAACCCTTATAATAGTGATCCTATCCCACTTGGAGTCCAAATACCCCCTATTGAGGGTATGTGTGGTGGTTCACGGATTCTAGGGCTAGATTAGGTTAATAGGGATAGATTAGGTTTCTAGGGTTCTAGATTAGTTTCTGAGGGTTAGATTAGTGTTTCTAGGGCTAGTTTAGGTTTCTAGGACTAGATTAGGTTTATAGTATTCTAGCATAGTTTTCTAGTGTTAAATTAGTGTTTCTAGGGTTAGTTTAGCTTTCTAGGATTTCTAGGGCTAGATTATGTTTGTAGGGTTATATTAGTGCTTCTAGGGTTAATCATACATGAATAAACAATCACATGGCTATAAATCATAACTTAATCATAACTCATACATCAAATAAATGATATAAGATAATGATATCAAATTCCTATCTAACATGAATAACATTAATCATGTATGAATAAACAATCACATGGCTATAAATCATAACTTAATAATAAGTCAAACATGAAATAAACGATATAAGATAACGATATCAAATAAACTATCTAACATGAATAACATCAATCAAGCATGAATAAACAATCACATGGCTATACTATGTACCTCAATCAAGTAGGCCTTTTGAATCCTCTCGATTTTTTATTGTCTCAAACAACCTCTTATGCTTTGCATGAGGTAGTAAGTAGCGTACCTTGTTTGATGTCTTCGTTGACATTGTTTGTAGTTGGATGTTTGTACCAACAATCAAGTGCGTAAAGTGATACACTCGTGAACCTGGTCTATAATCCGTGTATATGTAGCCATTGCTCTTTGGTCCCTTTCCATCTACTGTAAGATATTCCCCCTGAAAAACCATCGAGCTAGTTGGAAAGGTAATGCCTTCACTATCGGTTAATTATGCGAGGAGGGATTGCTTCCACTGGATGCATCGTGCCAGCCAATAATTCGTCCCAATTGCACTATCTGTCGGGGCGACAACTGCGTAGATGTGTCCTGCAAAAATGCATTTTACGGTCATATTCCAACAAGTAGTGGTTTGATAAATTGGATAATTACAAAATCAAGGAGGGAAACGGGATATGCATGTAGAAATGTTTACCTGGCTGTACAAGATCAGATATATGATCATATTCATTTGAAATAGAGGATTGGCCTTTCTCTAACTGGATTGTTTCAACATCTGTACGTGGGTCTAGTGCAAGTGATACATGATCGCATTCATCAACCCAATCCATTGATTCGCACTCATACCACTCACAACTGCTGCAATACCCACAAAAGTAAGCAAGTTTTCACGTCCATATTTCAAATAAGGGGTTGTTTGAGCTTCGAACCGAATGAAATCCACAAGTGCCTTGCACAGTACTACAACTATAAGAATGCAATCGATCTATATCAACTACATGCCATAAATTTCTGACAACATGTCCTCTACCTATTGGTATATGTTGCTACGTGGTTCGATCTGACATTTTTGTAGACCACCATTGAACTATGGATTCTTCATTCTGAATATGAGGGTCTCTCATGCACCTCATCTCCTCCCTTCGTAGGGTAGTTTTGAGACATGCTCCAGCCCCGTCGTGCTCTCCCTTTCCATGCCTAGTCTCAAAATAGTTCCATACATGCAACACATCATAAGTCTTATGCAAAATACTCAACCACTGGAATACATGTGCATTTTTTAACTGGCATGCACAGCCAGCTGACCATATCCAATTTTGATCCATCCGTATACCTCTCTCCTTCAGCTGATCATAGAAAATTTTGAAGCAATGTTGCACATAATGCAGGTCGTGGCACCTGTCGTCACTAATGTAGAATTTGGTCTCTTTCAATATTATCCTCATGTCATTGCTACTCTCTAGTGCGTGCCTATACGTGATATGGACCATTATTCTAACTTGGTCTGAATGGTAGTATTGAATTTGAATCTCATTCTGTGGTTGTAGGGTGTAGTTTTCAGCAAAGTCCAAAACCGACAATATTGTGCCATTGGGAAAGGTGTCCCTGCACTCTCTGTATTGTTCATCTTGCCATCATGCTACATGGACATGTTGTACATATTGCTCAGTATTTTGGTTGGATTCCTTTACGAAATCACAAATCGGGTGCCACAAACCAAGGGCATTAATAGAATGTGACATTTGCACTCTAAATATATATGTATAAATTCAACATGTACATTATGAAAGTATGCAAACTTAGATTACCTGTGACTTCACCAATGCAATTTTTTTGCTTTCCTTCGAACTATCTACTTGATATGTTAAGTACTAGAAGTTCTTCATTTCTACTAACATCCTCCCAAATTCATGCACCTCGATTGTGTGGATGTAGTCGCTCAATAATGCAAATCCACTGCAATTGGAACATGTCCCATATAAACATGATCTTTTATAATATTTTTGTCCTTCAGTTCTTGGACACATTATGCTATCTATAAATTCTCTGGATGCATTCGGTGGTTATAACAATGGGAAATCTTGCACAATGTTAGTATTCAAATCACAAAATATATGTCTATATGTATCATAATAGTACTCAAATTGGGGTGGCAGGTGCGGGTGGGATTCTTTTTTATCCCAGAGGAATTAAAATCGCAGCCTTCTCGTGGGGACTAGGTAGGAAAACAAATAATGAGGCAGAATGGCTAGCTCTCATCCTTTCTTTAGATATGGCCTCTAACTATAGCTTAGACAATCTCAGAATCTACGGAGACTCCAGGCACGTCATTCAAATCATGAGAAGAGGGTATGCCTCGCCAGGCTCAAAAGCCGACAGATACATTCAAAGAATTAAAACCAATACAATCCTCTCAAAGGCATCCTTCTTCCACATCCTCCGAGAGAACAACAGGATGGCTGATATAGCGGCCAATCATGGAATTATGCTTGAAATCGGGCAAATCAAGGATCAAAATGGAGTTCTGGGGTTTCATTTCATCCCCTAATGTTTAATGACTAGGTTCATTGATTGCATGGTTGGTTTTTTGGTTAGGGCCTTGGTCACGAGGGACCACCCTTACCCTCTCTTAAGCAATGGTCCTCGCTCCCCTCCCTCTTCCGATTCTTCACCCACATGCCTCCCCGTTCACTCCTCCACCTGTCACCTCGTCTCCCTCGGTGTCAGCTCCCACGGGGCTCTATTAACTCCCCCACCCGCCCTCTCTTTACCTCCCTTCGCGATGGATCTCCCTCCCCATTTGCCTGAAGCTCTGATCCGCCTCTCCCTCGGCGAGCTTGACACTCCACCCCCCCGTCTCCTGCTGGATCAGACGTATAATTGGGAGATAATGCAGTCCGTGATGGTGGCCATAGCTTCCCTGAGCAGAACGTTGGTGGATATAAAGTTTGCGGTTCGTAATACATATGATGCGGTTTGCTCCAGCGCAAACCAGAATGCAGAGATGGCGTCGGACATAACTCATGTGTGCTCACAGCTATCATGCCAGGACTCCGGAATTGATGACCCGGAACAAAATTTGTTTGAATTAATGGGGAAAGTCGACAGGTTACAAGAAGACATGGCCGTTTTCACTGGCGCAACGCAGGGGAGTTGGGTACATGAAAACCCAACGGTAAATCAGGAAATTAACCAGGTTATGGTGGATGCTTCTTCTGCTCAGCCAAAGAAGAATGGCTAGGACTTAGCACAGCCCAGGTTTCAACAATTTTTGCTCATTTTGGTAATGCATTTTTGTATAATCCTTTGTAGTTAGTTTGTTAAGGTTTATTCCAGCTCTATGCTGGATAATTTCAGGAAAACAAAGCTCAGAGTCTGTAATGTAATGCAGATAGACAATATAGTGAAAGTAGGTTCAGGTTTTTCTGCACTATTAGAACTCCTTCTGAAAGTTTGTAATGAATAGCTGTGCACAGCTTTATAAATATAATCCTTTACTCTGTTACTGTTAAAAAAAAAAATAGTACTCAAATTCTACATGGTATCTACAACAACATGTATTGTGATCAATGCAAATTCTAACATACCAGGGTTTGCATTTTTCAAAGGACCTTTGGCCCAAGTTCAATTGTGTGTGCTCATTCTTGAACCTCTCATAGAGTTTTGTTTGTGTCGTGTCAAGGAAGTGCTTGACATGGGGTTCACCCCCCCTAACACCTTTTCTCAACTTTAAAACATCTCTTTGATTCGATGACGGTCTAGTGTTATCATGCCAAAACTTTTTCACTAGTTCTTTAACAACATAGATACATTAAAAAATTGAACCCAAACATCATGTAGAAAAATAAAAGCACCAATAAAATTGCCAATTTCCTTATTTAACTTCCATTTATGGCACTAACCTCAACTATACATTGTTGCAGACATGAGACTTTAGAGCGTACTTAATGGTATGAGAATGATCATGAAATTATTACTACATACTAGACATGGTTTCCACCTAAACAATTTTCAGACATTCACCTCCGAAATGAACATCTAGGCCATCTCTATGTTCCTTCAATAAAGCATAAGAAAATGATTTTGGAGGCACAATATAGTAGCATTGTAAGGAATTTTGACATGGAAAAGATAGTCGTAGTGATGCAAAATTACTTTCTCTATCCAAAGTTCCAACAAGGCATAAACAAATATATTATATCATGCACTATCTATGCCATTTCTAAACCTACAATCATGACATAGGTATTATACACTCCTCTTCCCACACTAGATAAGCCTTGGGAGTTGGTCTCTGGGGATTTTATGTCAGTTATTCCGTCAACTATTTATGGTATTGATTATCTTTTTTTTTATTGACTAGTTTAGTAAGACTTCCACCTTGCAATAAGATTTTAATAACATAATCCATTACTAAGGTATTCTTTGAGATTTTTTTGGTTCATTTGGGTTTCCCAAAACCATTATTTCTGATAGGGATGATAGGTTCATAAGTATATTTTGGTCCAACCTTTGGTCCACGATAGAAACAACAAAAACCAAATCCAATACCTTCCATCCTAGGATTGATGGATAGACAAATGTATTTAAAATGAGGACTATACATATCCTTAGAATGTACAACTCTAGGAATCCATGTATATGGGATGAAATATTTCCATATCTCCAACATATTTAAAATAGATATATTCACATTTCTATTGGTCCAAACCCTTTTCAGGTGTCCCTAGTGTTTCAATAATTATCCCTAATTGATGCTCAATTTATGTATCTCTACCAATCATAGTATCATAGGAAGAGTCCTCCCATGCTAAGAATCAGGTAGACAAAGAAATAAAAAATAATGAAAATTGAATAGATCTAATGCATCCAATAACAAGTTGAAGATATTCTACAAGAAAACATCGGGTACAAGCAGAGACATGACTAACATTGATTTCCATACAATTTTTAGGTTGGTGACAAGTTATGGTTTCACTTAAAAAAAGAACAAGAAATAGCCCCCCATTGGAAGCTCAGACCACTACATTGTATTCCTTATTCTATCACCAAGGTCATGGTCCTTAACTCCCATAGAATAAGGAAGGGATAATGAACTTTTATCACCTCAGAAATGCCTAGGTCTCTTGCATTTCTTCCTCAACCTGAGAACTAGAAAAATGATTAAGGAACACCTTTAGTTATTCTTACCAACCATTTGACTACCCAATTAATCTCTTAGTCAACTTCCTTAGTCGAACTATGATTGTCAACTAACTATCTCTAGAATATACAGAGATGAGGTGAACCCATTGTTCCAACACCTTCCCCTTCACTCAAATCTCTAGAGATTCTAGAGGTCGAATGATCTATGTACATGTACACTTCCCCATAAGAACAACTTCTTGAATTCCAAGTATAGCTCGAAGTTTCACAAACTTAAATTATGATAGTGGAGTTGTTTATCTATCAATAATCAAGTCAACCCTATAATAAGCAATAGATAACTTTATCCTATACCAATTGTCTCAAATATTGGGCGTGAAGCTCCATGCTTCATTGCACTATGAGAAAATGGTTTTCAACATGTGTTGCACTTGATTCTCAAAATACATGACAATTGACTCCTTAAAAGGAAATTCAAGCTCACTAATTAGGTTGTTAATACATATTTCGTTTATGTCATCATTAACAACACCTATATATTCATATTCTATTTTAGACAGGGAAACAACCTCATACCTCTTACAATACCACACTATGGTTCTAGAACCAATATGAAACACCTAACCAAAATTCAAGTTTCTATCATCTTGATTTCTAGCAAAATATGAGTTGGAATAACTAGCTAACTAGTTCACATTCTTACCACAAATTATTTTTACCAATATGATATATACCCTTGATAAAGAGTGTAGCCTCAACTATTAGATAATGTCATTCCTTGGTTAGATTAAGTCCTAATTGATAAGCTATATCATGTAGTTTATAGTATTTCATCTTGAACCTTTGTAATAGATCGAAATCATATTTATGTTGAAAGAAAAATATCGTCATCCATCTATAGAATTTGCATTCCCATAAAGAAATGTAATAGACCGTGATTATTCATTTTTAGATGCATTTGTTAATGTTTATTCTCACCCAAAACGATTCTTTTACTACCTCCATTAATGATTAATCATCAACATAAAGTGACACCATCATAATATCACCACTCACATGTTGTGATATGATCCAAAACATTTGAACCAAACTCAAGAAATAACCTATCAATTTTATCATACCACACCCTAGGATCTTGTATCAAACCAAAAAATGATTTCTTTAGTTAACACACAATACTTCCATCCTTCTCAAAACCAAATGATTTACCATATAAATATCCTCAGTGATATTGCCATATAAGAAACTAGTCTTTCCATCCATTTGATGCACCTCCCGTAAAAACCAATCATGAAGTGAAAGAATACAAAAATCATAATTTATCTTTTGTATATGAGTAGAGGTATTTTATGTAGTTGATTCCCCACCAATGGAAACCATTTTCTACTTGTTGATCCTTATTCCTCGCAACATCACCTTCAGATGTGAATTTACTTGTAGTTGGGGATCCAAGTACCAATAATTATTCTTCATATAGGATTTGTAATATTCAATGACAACATTCCCCTATGATGGTGACCATGTACATCTACATAGGTATCAAGATAACATGCCCATAACACATGTGTCATTATGGAAACACTTCCATGTTATTTTTGTCATATACTCTTCCTTGAATCGTTTACATTACCTGCATCAACACCATGATATTTAGTTATCTTATTCAACCATCAAGGTAGACTAATTTCCCTCGTATAAGGAGTTACTACATCAAATTCACCATGAGATCCATAGTCAAATGATTAAACCATCCATTTCTTGTTATATACTCCTTTGCGGATGTTCAAATGCAAGTCAACTTTGTCATATGAGTGAACACTACTACATTTGGGGTCCAAATTCAAAGTTGGACTGACGTTTAAGGTAAAATATTTTTTTAAAGTTAGATAGACATCTTTTTGACCGTTTTTTAAAAAAAAAACAAGGTGATGTCACTTAAGGGACATTTCTGTAAAATTCATCCCATAAACGATGTCAAAAAACATCCATGAAGAGATGCTCATAGACATTGATGTCTGTTGTGGAGTAAGAGACAACCTGTAAGATACTACTACTAAGCGATGCCCTATGGCATCCCTTAAAGGTCAAAAAGGCCAAGTACTCTAACTATGGTATTATAAAGTCCAAAATCTGAGTATGGAAAGGTTTGTCAAAGACCAATGATAGCTAGAGTATTCACATCCATCATTTAGGATCCACGACGAGCCCTTATTATTACCCATACTATTCTAATAAAGGGTTGAGCCAAAACTTGAAGAATTAGACAAGGCATAGTTAGAATATTGGGGGGGTACTGGTTGGACTTCTGAAATTAGTGGTGATGGGTGGAAGAGAGAAGATGGGTGAGTGTTAATAAAATCGATCACAATTTCTACAAAGACAATGCCGATTGTATTTAGGTTTTATAGGGCTCATTTTATCTAGATTTATAACATATACGTACTAAAGAAAAATACAATTTTATAATTTTTTTGGGGGAGGAGAACTTCAATTACAAGTGAATTTTATTCTTAACTAATGAGATCATCCTCTATATTAAATTTTTTTATTGGACCAATGATTTCTAATTTTTTATCTATATTTCTCGTTATTGTACTAATGGTATAACAATGTATTTTATTGAGATACTGAACAATGTCAAACAACCCTGTCCGTCGATATGCAAGTAGAGTCGAATGTGTTTCTGAAATGCAGATAGCTGCCGATTTTGTATTGGGTGACAGAATCAATGATGGTAAAACATGTAATCGAAATCAGGCTTTTGATGTTCAATCTATAGTTGGTGATGGAAAATGTTGGTTTCCTTGTATGCAATGAAAATGGATAAAGGTAAAAAGAGCTGTTAAGGAAATAACCAAGAAACATTGCTTAAAATATAGGCACTTGGAAGGTGGAAAACAATATCATCCCTTGGTAAGATATCAAAAACACGTTTTTTCTCATTTTTGAAAAATATTTTTTCAGGAAGAAAAAAGACTATAACTTTCTATTCATGATTGAATCAAAGTTACATTTTCAAATTCTGAGAAGGATTTCATTTGCACTAAACACCAAAACAAGCATCTAACCTCTGGATATATAAAAAATAAAACAAACTATCTACTCAGACCAGAGACCCTTTAAAAAGGCATTGTCCAGAAACAAAAGAGTGTTGAATATATCTTAAGCCTACATGCAAAATGGCATTCCAAAAAGAAGCTTCTTTACCATACTACCTAGAAAGAACAACAAGACCAAACAAATGCTTCTGAAATTCGCAGAAGCAAACCAAGAAGACCAGAAAATTGTTTACTCCAAGAAAAACATGGCTGCCTTCCAGACATCTAGTAAATGAAAAAATATCCCTCATCAATATTTGAAAATTCAACAAACTATTCAAATAAAATAACCCCTTCCATAGAACCCACATCTTTCTTCGACAACTAATGTACAAGCCTATTGTGGGTCCTATATATATGAGAAAAGGTGAGGCATGTGAAAAAATATTTCAAAGTTTCTATTCTGCCACACCACTGGTCCAAAATGGCCACATGAAGAGCTTACTTGTTGCTTTCCCACTCCACCACTACTTTGGAGTCCCCAAAAACATGCATAGATTTTTTTTTTAAAGTGCAAACCATAGAAGTGGACATAATGCCAAAATATCAACATGGGTATTGGACCCTCATCCACAGCCCATCTATAGCATAAACTGCTGATTCGCATTTGTTCTGATGATCATACCACAACCTCTTTTATTTGAACTAACAACACCATAAAAAAATCCTATGACCCCTTCTACTAGAAACACTGGATTAGTGACCATTTTTTAACTTCAGAACCTAAGGTTTATGATACTGCTTATAATAATTTAAAAATTTAAGACCTGTTACTTGTGCTTTGACATCTGTTACTTCAAAAATATTTGAATTTATGCCTCTCTAGATGCCCCAACATACAAATGATGGGAATTCCTTGTGTTGAGGATAGTGCAGAATCCAATCCTACAAAGAGTCTGCCAAGGATGACTATTTCCAAACATGAGAAATATGCCGCAAATATCTAATCTCTCTCCAAACAACATTAGCATAATCACAATTTACAAAGATATGATTCACAGATTCAACATTCGAATTGCAAAGATAACAAATGTTTGGTCCCATAAATCCTCTAGAAATCAAATTGTCTCAGGTGAGAATATTGTTATGCAAACAAACAAAGCCAGGTAAATCACTTGATTTTAAACGCAAATTCCAAGACCACAACTTTTTGTGCCACCAGATATTCGGGGAGACCCTTAGCTCAACTACCATGAATTCATAATCACTTTCTGTAATGATCTGCCCATAGACCTTGTTTTTAAACCATACCAGCTTGTTTCCATTCTCAGGGAGTCTGATGCCAGAGTGATTGAGTCCTTCCAAAAAAATACTCCATTCAACAACCACATTACTAGTCAGACTCAAATCAACAGTAGTGTACCAATAGTAAGGATAATCTTCCACCCTATTCTTTGCATGAGGCAAACTGAAGTAGCCACGTTCTTCTAGCTGCAAAGAAAGAGCAGAAGACAGTCTGTAAAATTCCTCACCCCAAATGAAAGGATCCACCTGCAAGTGCACCATTTTTCCATTTCCCACTTTCCATGAAATACCAACACCCAACCATGGATAGAATTTCATAAAACCCTACCAAAAAATTGATGCACAAGACACAGTTTTCTATTTTGATCGAATCCAATGGATGATAGGTAATTTTTTTATGTATTTTGGCAGAGTCCTTTCCCAATTAAGAGTCCTTTCCACAAGCTCTTGATACTTAAGGCATAACTGAACCATAAAATATTATTTACTCCCCACCCCCGCAAAGACCTTGGAAGGAAAATGCTCTCCAAGATTGCCAAATGGAATTTTGTCTTATCCAGAATCCTAGTCCAGAGAAACTGCATCATCTTTTTCCTCATCCCATCATTGATTGAAATAGGAAATTTGGTAAGTGAGAACCAATACACAAGTATACTGACCAAAACTAATTTCAAAAGAGTGAGTCTGCCACCCAAGGAGAGCCACTTATAAGCTCAACATTCAATCATTTTCTCCAACTTCTTAAGCATCAAGAACCAGTCAGTTTTCATATAGTTTCTGGTTCTTTTCAATAATATTAATATTTATGTCTATTTTGATACTAATTGGATATGTTTTGCCATAGTTATTACACAGACAAGACCACCCATGCTTGGAAATCCACAATATACAATTCATACTAGAGATGGTGAGGATGAGCACATTGAGGTTGATACAAGGAAAAACGACAACCAAAATATTAATGAGACGATGACCAAAATATTATTGAGAATGAAGGGATAAATAGGTTGATCCATGACATATTTGTTGCCACGGATGATGATGTAACTGTGGACGAGATGTATGAAAATATTCATGTTGTACCTCTTATTGATAAGGAAAAAAATCCTTATACAAAGACTCAAAGACAAGTCTTCTCTCTACTCTTTTGTTGCTAGTCAACTTGAAGGTAATGAATGGCATGTCAAACACAACAATGACACAATTGTTAAGGTATGCAAGATTTATGTATGTAATTGCAATTAATTTTTTATTATTTATCATTGTAGTATACAAGTTCCCAATAATTCCCAATAATTACAATTTTTTCATTGATTTATTTGTTTCTGAAGATTGTTAAGTGATACTTGTTTACCATCGTCTAATACTTTACCCTGCACATATAGTAAAATGTGCGTCGTTCGGAAATTTTTAGGGATGGAGTATAACATAATTGATGCATGCCCTAATGATCATATTATATATTACAGACAACATGCACCAAAATGTGAGTGCCCTGAATGTGGAATTAGTAGATATCATACTAATTAGGTAACTAATAAGATTTCACGCAAAGTTTTTTGCCATATCTTGATAATTCTGCATTTTCAACGACTGTTCAGGTGTAAAAAAATTGTAGAATTTATGGATTACCATTCATGACAGAGAAGTGAAGATAGTGTCATGCGAATGTCTGGAGATGATTATGCATTCAAAGGTATCAAGGAAATATGTCCAATTTTTAAAGAAGAACCACCACTTTCAATGGGAGTGGATAGTGTCAATCCATTTCGAGAGCTCATAACCAATTACTTTGTTTAGCCATTTTTTGTTATAAACAATAACCTTCCTCTTTGGATGACAATAAAAAAGGAGCATGCCATGTTGGCATTAATTGTTCCATGTAATAATTATTTTTAAAAATGTTAACACAATATAAGAAACCATTTTTTTCATTATTGCATAATACTTTTTCCACAATGAGTTAACACAAGTTTTCAAATTGAAACTTTACAATTCAAGCAAAATAAACTCACTAAAGAATCTACAGTCAATCGAGAGGGTGTTCACCTCCTCCATGACCCTAATCACTTATTTATGCCACCTTGTAAAGGTTAAAATAATTAAAACACGAAATTTAAGCAAAATTGCTTAATTTAATCAATTCCATTCATGATACATAAAAAAATTCTTCAATGAATTATCTCACCATGAAAACTTCAGGAAATGTTGGAGATTCACTACTAGATTGCCTAAAGAATGCAACAATGTGTCAGTTGAGATGGTTCCATACATTCAGCTCCAGGATAGCAATATGGATCACATTCCAGAAAGGCTTGGGATGGTTCATATCCTTTTGGCATGGTTGGGGATACATGTTCAAATGATATCATCCACAAATAACTAGCGGCTCAACTGTTTGACCATTCTTGGCTCAGATCCTATTTTCTTCCAACGATTTCATGCTTCAACTCCTGAAATCGCCTGAGATCAATGATCAACGTCGATCTAGTAACTATGGTTACTCGTATTTAGATATTTGAGATCCATATGTTTCAAATCCATGTATGTAACTAATCACTATATAGCATAGTATTTCATGTAACAATAATTCTTTGTGGACGGACAATGCCCACCCATTCATTTTTCTCAATAAGAGATTACAATGTAAGTGATTTTCCCAAGCCACCAAGGAATTCATAGCACGCTTTTAAATTTGGGTATAAAAATGATTCTCTAAATCTTCTTCATCATTAAAACTATAAAAGCTTAGAATAATCAGAAATTGGGTTTCTAATATGCCCATGTCATTCACATTGGCTACCTTATGCATAACTAAAGGAACTAATGGAGCTGGCACCGTTCTATTTATGCCAATAGGTTACTCATACAAACCCAACTATGCTTTGATTCTTGTAGACAGTTAGATTGGTATGAATTTTAGCAAAATAAACTTTCCAGGAAACCTAATTTTACAAGTAATTTAGCAAATGCATGCTACAATGATTTGCGATTTATTATTGCGTACCAGCAACACAACCACTCACAACAAAACAATTACTTATCAATATAATTCTATACTACATAAATGCAATTATCAGACATTTAATTTTTATACCTACAGAATCACATTCAATCAATTAATAGAACATAAGAATATAAGCTACAAAATTGTAATTCAGCTTAACAAGTTCATCACTGCCATTTATGAATTTAAACAAACACGTTGCAGACTTGGAGAAGCAAATTCCAACTTAGATATTAAACTTTATTCACAAGAAATTACCAATATTACTTTGATACTTTTCTCAAACACTTAGTATGTGAACTCAGAGATATTTAACCAGCAAAGAATTAACTAACAAAACCACTCAAATCTAAAGGTAAATTCCTAGCAAGTAAATACTTATATGTACAATGCTTGAACTAGGCAATTAGCGGCATGTGAGGGGAAAACTGTGCTCTTAGTCTTTCAACACAGCTCCCACCCCGAGATGGAACCAAGAATTCACTAGGAGAATTCTCTCAATATTACATTGCAATTTGATACTGGCATTCACCCAAACTATACTACAACGGTGATTTAATTCAACAAATTCTTACAACAGTGATTTAATTTAACAAATTCTTAGAACCCTGCGGTAGCCAACGATGAGGGCCCTTCCAGCCCGATCTGCTTTCCTTTCTATGACCTGAACCAGAGCCGAAATATTCTCCTGTCTTTTTAGAATCCCAAAAATTAGTTAAAGAACAGCATCATTATTTTCTTTGGAGGACCAAATGCATTAAACAATAACCCCATCATGACAAAGAAAAAAAGCGAGATTCGGTAGCCAACGATGAGGGCCCGAGCTGCTTTCCTTGCGATGACCTGAATCAGAACCGAAACATTTTACTTCCTTACCCAAACCAAAATATCATATTTTTTAGAATCTTAAATTTGGCAAAAGCTAAGCATTGAGCTGCAGAGCATTAAATGTCGCAGCTCAGTGTTTAGGATCCATTGGATATAGAGAATCTCAAGATCCAACGAACCCTAAACACTGAGCTGCCACATTAAATGCTCTCCAGCTCAAAGTTTTTCGCCTCAAAAATTAATTAAATAACACCATCATTATTTTATTTGAACGACCAAATGTTTCACATATCAGTGACACTGGCAAAAAATTGGTTAAAGAACAACATCATTATTTAATTTTAATGGCAAAAATTGGTTAAAGAACAACATCATTATTTATTTGTAAGGACCAAATGTATTAAACAATATTATAAAATAACCCCACTTCCATACATCAACGACAATGGCATGTTAGAAAAAGAAATTTCAATTTGTATGAACAAGAATGGCATGGAAATTTTTCTTTCGGATGCTTCTTTGGAATAAATAACTTTGATCGTGTGATAGAGAAAAATGTCGAGAATTTTCTTCTCCCAGCATCAGCATATTTTTATAAAAAAAAATGTCGTCAATTTTCTTTTCTTACATCTAAAAGGAAAGTCTAATTATTTAAAGATAAGTATACTCATATTTCTCATTAAATATTTAAAGATAAGTATAGGCATATTTTGATAAAGGAAAATGTTGAGAATTTTTTTTTTTTATATTTAAAGAAAAGACTAAATATTTTTAGTTTGAAAGAAACTTATAATAATTTGAAAGAATAACTTATTATATGTTTGAGAATTTTCTAAGCATATTAATTGGAAAAGATAAACTTTGAATAATGATTGAGAATTTTATTTATGGAAAAAAAGAAAATGTTATTTAATTTTAAAAAAAATCTCTAAAATTTATTTAGCTAAACAATTTGGAATATTTTTTTATAATATATTATTTCATTGTGTAATAGTTAATTTTCTTTTATTTTACATTTAAAATAGTAAATATGGAAAATCTTATTTAATTAAATAGCAACATTGACATGTATTTTGGAAATAGAGTTAAACTTTATTATATTGTATATTATGTCTTTTGAAAGTATCATCTAATTTTTGTTTGAAGGAGACTTTTGATTACCATGTCATCCACCAACCTGTTAGAAATTTTATTTAATAAAACTAATTTCAATTGTCTTGTCAAAATTAAAAGTACGCACAATTAACTTATTTTTGTAAAATCTCTTGGGATGATCCTAAGAACTCTAGGAACACTAAGTATTGTGCATCATAATGCATCAATAAAGACTAAATAATATTTTGGAATGTAAAATAAAAGACCCAAAACATTCATGGTTAAATATGGATAACAAAACTAAGTTACTAATTCTCTATAATAACAAAATTATTTAGAAATATATATGTGTACATCATGCTTTAGTACTTACCTCTCAGTATTTACTCTCTATATCTCTCCCAAATCCTTGCGACTATAGCTTAATCTTCAAGTTTTGGATTCATACCAATATGTTTCTTCTTCCTTTTATGTTTGTTTTTACTCAATGAATCTCACTTGTATCACTATATTTAATCACTAGTCTTGGCATTCAAATCAACCTCCTTCAATTTTTACACATTTATAGTAATATTTTCCTCCAACCTACAACCAACATGTATACAAGGTGATTGTAAATATTCCTACACAAACATTCCATTCCTAATAGTTTGTCTTCCTTGTGTGCCGCTTCCTTAGAGAGTCTTTATGAGTGAAAGTTCTTTTCTGCATCCATTTTCATCATGCCTATAATTTTTCCTATGCATGAACCTATATTTTTCATTCCACCTATTATTGTTTGTGCTTCACGTTCATTTAAACAACTTCTCTATGTGCATCTTATTGGACAATACACAATGCTTCCACTTGTACCACCTTTCCATCTACACACATCTAGTTTTGTAAGATACTTTAAAGTTTACACATGTTCATGCATCTATTAATTTTTTATCTTTAATTCGGAGTTGCAATAATACATGAAATCAAATAACAATCATACACATAAGAAATCACATTCGACACATGAATTTACCTTGGGGAAACCCTCTATGACTTGAGGGAGAAAACCCCATCAAAACCTTCCTTAGTATATTGATAGATAGTAGAGAATTCCTTTTACATCAAGCACCCCTGGTGCAATTATAGAGTAAGAGAAAGATAAAGAAGATAGACTCAGAATAATATCGTACATAAAGAAAAACGCTTTTCCTTCAAGAGAGAAGAGAATTAGATTCACATTGAATTCATCAATCCTATATAACATATTTATATATTATTGTCATGCATCGGATTCTATTTTTATCTTCTAACTTTAGGATGAAATCACCCTCCATCTAGATGCATCAATCTTGCATGAAGAAGTGCACCCCACTTTGCATGCCAAGCATTAACTCATTGAACTGACTCTTAGGATGAAATCACCCCTTAATTGAAAGCTTGCCCACTTAGTTAGGTGGCTAACTTATGTGTCATCATGCAAGTGTCGCAACTAAAGTTTCATCTTTTAGTTTAACATAAGTGTCATCATGCAATAACACTTAGTTAACTAGATCATCTTTGTTATCATTTAGTTAACTCACTTAACATATTCTTTCTTGTTAACATCAGTGTAGTGATCAATTCGAGTTCCCCTTTGATTGACTGAATTCTTCACTGAAGTTTAACAATTCGTATTCTCTCATATCTTATCACATCTTATCTTTATCTCTTGTCTTATCTGCATGGTCCACATGTGCCAGCTTAATTATCATATAAAATATATTAAGGATATTTTCCCAATGATGTGATCATATTGTTCTACTATCATTCCAAGTGGTTATATGCTAAAGTAATTCATTCGAGGCGTCCAATCTCTAGAGGAGACTTAATAGATCGACCATGGTTAGTATTACATCACACATCATACATGCTTCGACATGCAAAGCATCACCTCAACACATGAGGATCTGTCTTGACACACAAGACCTTAGCCTTAACTAGAAAGAATGTACAACATCATCACTTTGACATACAAAGCACTTGCCTCAACACATGAAGCTTAACCATTATTGAGTCCAACTCAATATTCTTCTCCAAGTTTCCTGAGTCGAACTTAGGATCCTATAAGGCACTACCTCAACACACAAGGTTCAATCTTTACACACAATATAGACTTGGAGAATGACTGATGATGTTGTAACTTTTACACTGCCTCTCAACCAAGGATAATTTTAGGGGAGAAATTTAGCCCATGGGATATTTTACCATGTTTTTTCCAAAAAATGATTCACCAATTTGCATTTTTTTAAGCCCCATTTTGCCCAATTTTGATGGGATAAACTTTTTTCACTCTAAAAATCACCAAATTATTATATAAACTATATAAAATCCTTAGAAATTGAAATAATTTTAGAAAAATATTGCCAAATGTTTTCTAGTTGACATTTTAAGAATTGGTAAGATTTGCCAAGGTTTATACACTTTTAAATAAGTATGGGTCCTTAAAATTATCCCTCCTCTCAGCGAGGGAGGCATTCTCTACCATGAAAAGCTTGCCTCAGAAGTACCTATGCTTTGTCACTGACATAGGCTTAGTCAACATATCTACTATCTACTTGCTAGTAGCAATGTACTGAAGTGTTATGGCACCTCTCTCGACCATGTCTTTGATGTAGTGATACTTCATCTCAATGTGTTTTGATCTGTCATGAAACACAAGGTTTTCTGAGAGATTTATGTAGCTCTGATTGTCAGAGTGAATGACAGTAGTCTCAAGATTATCACCGAACAACCCAACATGTAGCTTCCTAAGCCACACAACTTCTTAGTAGGTGGTACTAGCTGCAATATATTCTGCTTCTGTATTACTCTAGGCTACGGAGCCCTGCTTCCTACTAGACCAAAAGATCATAGATGATCCCATGCTTAAACAAAATATGGATGTACTCTTTCGGTACACAATAATTCCACCTCAATAGAAGTCCACATATCCAAGTATCATCACTCCACCACTGGAAGCATATCTGAGTCCATAGGCAATAATACCTTGAAGCTATCTAAGCACATGCTTGGAAGCAACCCAATGTCTATGTCTTGGATCAAACATGAACTGACTCAAGATAATCACTGCATAACATCTGTCTTGTCTACTATGTATCAAAAAACATCAAGGAACCAATGAGTTGTCTATACATGGTAGGATCCACTATATCTGATCTGGAATCTGACTCATGTAGCTTCTTTATATTAGAGATCATAGGAGTAGAAATGGACTTACAGTCCATCATACCAAATATCTGCAACACATCAACTATCTACTTTCCTTGTGAAAGAAATATTTCATCTTTCCTTTTCCAAACTTCTATACAAAGAAAATGGTGCATAAGACCTAAGTATTTCATTTTGAACTCAAAAGTGGGATGCCTCTTGCACTGAGCTATCTTTTTCTCCTCTCTAGTAAGGAACAATTCATCAACATAGAGAACCAAGATCAATGGATGGTTCTTCACAACCTTGAAGTATAGGTTGGGGTCAGCTTCACTTTTGGAGAATCCCAAGCTCGGAACATAGCTGCCAATCCTTGAATACCAAGCCCTTGGGGATTGCTTAATCCCATACAAAGATTTATTAAGTTTGCATGCATGGGAATCCTTCCCGTGAACTACAAACCCCTTAGGTTTCTATATGTACACCTCTTCCTCAACCTCACAATTGAGAAACGAAATCTTCACATCCATCTGGTGAAGTTTCAAACCCAAAACTGAAGCAAGGGAAATTATGGTTTGGATAGTAGAGTACTTGACCATAGGAGCTAATGTCTCATCACAGTTTATCCCTTCTTTTTGTGAGAAACCACGGGCCACAAATAATTCTTTATACTTTTCAATACTTCCATCAGTTGAATGCTTGATTTTATAAAGCCACTTGGAAGTTAATATTGACTTCTTGTCAGGTTTAGGAACCACTTCCCACACAATATTCTTCATGATAGATTTGTATTCTTCTATCATGGAATCTTTCCATACTTGCTACTTAGAGGATTCCTCATAGGTAGAGGGTTTTGAATCACTGATGTGACTCATCTCTGCTACATATCCTAGAAATATTCCAGGTCTCTTTTGCTCTCTGGATGATCCTGGAGGTTCTCCATACTTTTCTACCTCTTGAATAATGTCTCGACACCATGCATATATCCTCTTAGCAGGAGGTTCATCAAGTGATATTTATATCATATCTTCTGGTTCTTCGGGATGAAGCAAATCTATGGACTCTTCTGGATTCTCCCTCTCAACATTTGAAATGGGAGAATCGGAAACTGGATTCTCCATCATAGGAGTATCGTGCTCCTCCATGTATGAATCACACTTAATTTATTTGGAGCACTTGAAGGAATCCTCTTCATGAAATGTTACATCTCTGCTGACTTCAATATTTCTTTATCCTGGAACATAGATTCTGTAAGCTTTAGAGGATTCATTATATCCAAAAAAATTTCCTTTCTTTCCAGATGGATCCATCTTTGTCCTCTTCTCTTTTGGTACATGAATGTAAACATGACAATTGAAAATATTCAAGTGTCCAACATCTGGTTTTTCACTAGTGAAAACCTCTTCAGGAGTCTTTTCTCCCAAGATAGCATGAGGGATTCTATTTTGAATATAAACATTAGTGCTGAAGGATTCTACCCATAAGTATGTGGGAATATCCTGATCACACATCATGGATTTTGCAGCCTCACATATTGTTTTGTTCTTTCTTTCAGCAACCCCATTTTGCTGGGGGTTGTAGGGTACAGTCAACTGTCTTTTTATTCCTGTATCTTGAAAAAATTCATTGAATTCATGGGACTCAAACTCTCCCCCATTATCATATCTCAAAGCAAGAATGTGATTTCTAGTCTGATTCTCAACCAGTGCTTTAAACTTTTGAAACTCTTTGAAAGTTTCACTATTTGCTTTCAGAAAATAAACCCATGACTTGCAAGAGAAGTCATAAATGAAAAGCACATAAGACAAGTAACCACTCAAGCAGGGTGGAGACATAGGACCACATATATCGGAATGAATCAAGTCAAGAATCCCTTTGGATCTATTGGTACTACTTGGAAAACTATTCTTAATGTTCTTGCTAAGAGCACAACCTCTACAAATACTATCAAAATCAGATTTAAATATGGGAATACCTTTCACCATTTTCTACAATCCAGGTAGCGCTTTGAAATGGATATGACCAATTCTTCTATGCCATAGCTCACATGGACTAATTGTGTCATGGATCATGGCTTGAATGAGTTTTCTAGGAACTTTGTAGAGACTTCCCTCTCTAACTCCAATCACTAATGTAGAGTTCAAGTCTTCATGCTTAGGCCACAGAAGTGCTTTGTTTTCCATAAAGATAAATCTGAATCCTTTATCTTCTAGAACCGAAACAGATAGGAGGTTCTTCTTCAATCCGGGGAAAAACAAAATTTCATCCACGTGCAATACATTTCTTGAATCCAACTGAATGGAAGTGGATCCAACTCCTTGGATCGAATAGGTGGTATTATATCCAAGATCCACCTTACAGGAAGACTTATTTTCCTTTAGATCTGTGATAGTGTTCCTATATCCAATCATGTGCTTGGATGCGCCATTATCTACCAACTATGTCTCATCACTAGTGGTAATGGATCCAGAAAGGGATGAGACAAGATAGTTGTTGGGCGTGGACCAAGTGGACATAATTTTGATAAAGTACAATTTTTGGAGCTGCGTAGTTGGGCTGCAAAGTCAGAAGGAACAGTTTTGCGAAGTGTGCAGCTCAGAGTGCATATTTAGTTTTGCACAGCTATGCTGGTGCGTAGTGCCAGTGCTACAACTATTTTTGGTAAAGAAGTATAAGGGAAGGTCGAGCTGTGGAAGCGACCTATCTTGGGTAAGGAGCAGAGCGGAGAAAGAGGAAAGTGACCTGTCAGAGAGAGTGGCGGAAAATAGTTAAGGAGCTAGGACACTAAGTCGATGGTGACAGACAGGCTAAAGGAGTAGAAAGTGACAGCCACGATACAGTTGTAACCATGTTGTTGATGACTGTGGCTATCAGAAATGCGTTAGAGCCACGAGTGGTCCAGTAAGGTGGCCAAAGTGAGTGGAGCAAGCTGTCGACGGCGACAGGAAGGGTGGAGGGCATCCGCACCAGTTTTGGGAAACCTTAGGGTTTTTCCTATGCATTGTAAAGACATGACCTACGGGCATGATTTATAAAAAGTCACATTTTGGAAAGGCAAGGGTTACTATCTAATGTTGATTGATAATTGTTGAATATGAGTGATACTGTGTTGTATTGTTGAAAGTTGTTGTAAAGGCTCTGCAAGCTGCGTGTGTAGAGGCTTATCGAGAGAGAAGAGAGTCTGTAGCTAAGTGCGCAGACTGGAACTATTGTACCCTTCCCAAAGACTAATATAACAACAATTCCTATGGATGTAGCTCCCATCCTGGGGGTGAACCACATTAAATACTATGTTGTGTGACTGTTTATGTGTTTGAATCCGTGTATTTGCTTACCATGAATGCTTGAGATCTTGCTTATCAGCTTATGTGTTTTACTTTTATATGTATTCGCCATAAAGGATGAGATGGGAATAATATTTTAAGTATCACATATGTGGGTGAATGTTAGGTTCGTAAGCATTTAAAGGTCTGAATGAATGCATAAGTCAGTTGAATAATTACTTGAGTAAGTAGAGTTCACGCCAAGATATCCCCTAGAGCGTAGCACTGGAAGTGCGCGGTACTTTGTATCTCGTCATATTGCATAAGCCATAAGATTAACCCTCTAAAGTAATAGATAAGTGGCTAAAAATCACTAAGGAAAGATATTAAATCGGTTATATATAAAGACGAAGCACAGTTATCAGTTGTGTTTTCCTGCTGTTGAAACACCCCCTGAACCGTGCAGTCCTTGGATGTGCTGGTTGTGCAAGCATCTCAGCTTGTAGAAGTATCGGTTGCACAAGAGGTGAACCTCGCATAGTTCCTGACTGCATAGCACAGCCCCACAGTGCATGGATCATCAGTCTATTTGAAACACGCATCACCAGGTTGTGGAAACCTAATTCCACAGCCACCCCATCAACTTCGCCTCGGGTGAGACTTCAGTTTGTTTGCAGATTGTTGCCGAAAGGTCCAGTGAAAGGGGTTTTTTTTGGTTCCTAGAACTGCTAAGAACCTGAGTCTACATTGGAAACCTCTAGAACAGTTACGTAATCCAACAAATGGTTTCGTTGCCACGCTAAGAATCGTCGATGCGATAGTGTGCTTGAAAGAGTGATGTGTGACGAAGACAAGATTCCATTCATTGCAGAAAATTGGCATCCAAAAAAGAAAGAGATTTGGGCCTGGTGTTGCAAGATGGAAAGAGACTTTGTAAGAAAGGAGAATAGACACCCGTGTCTCTCTGACATACAGTGGTTGAACAAATACCCGTGGAAAGATATTCATGACATTTTCTGGGATTCTTTTTGAAACGAGCTGCACGAGTGGTTGTCGTGGCTCACAGAGAGAAAGAAATGTTTACGGCAAGAAGTACCCACTGAGTGGACTCCAGAGCTTACAGAGAGGCTCAAAGCAATAGATATCCCACTTTCGAGAGCAGTCGACTTCTGGGTTGACAACATATTGGAAGGCTTCATGATAGAGTTTCCTGTAGACATGTTGAAATCCTACAGCGCAGCCGAAGCAGAGTTTTTCAAAGGGTTCAAAGGTAAATATCTGAAAAATCTCAGTCTATACCTTAAAATGCTTTTATTTGAGAAAGGCATTTTAAGAATGCAGTGAAATTTTTTGAGTCTGTCATGATAGATAGCATATATAGTGGCTCTGACAACAAAACCCATAATTTGAGGAGTGGAGAGAGATACAAGTATACTAATGAAAAAAATCCTAGACTGCATGGACTCCGCGTAGATACCGAAATACCTTGTGAGCTTAATAATCAGACCGCACCTCTATTAGCCACTTGTCAACCTACTACCCCTCAGAATTCGCCATTTGTGAATACCGTACCTCCACTTGTGAATACCAACCTCGTTGAGAACCCTCCCATTGCTAATATTCCTAAGCCTCAGAGCATTAATAGTAGTAATATCGCAGGAGCAAGTGCTCAGACTATTCCATCTCAGACCATTCCATCTCACACCGTTCTGAATCCGACTATCCCATCTCAGAATATTCCTGCCCTGAGCTTAATAATCAAACCGCACCTCTGTTAGCCACTTGTCAACCTATTACCCCTTAGAATCCGCCAGTTGTGAATACCACACCTCCACTTGTGAATACCAACCTCGTTGAGAACCCTCCCACTGCTCATATTCCTAAGCCTCAGAGCATTAATAGTATTAATATCGTAGGAGCAAGTGCTTAGACTATTCCATCTCAGACCATTCCATCTCACACCATTTCGAATCCGACTATCCCGTCTCAGAATATTCCTGCCCAGAACAACCCGCGTAGTACTATCATTAACCCTATTCAGAAACCTGCGCCACCTAGAAGGAGGATGATTGACGACATCAAGCTGCTAATATTTAATGGCATGGGTCTAGAAGACCCTGAGAAACACTGGTTTCTATGTGAAGCCATGTGGAGTGTTAAGCATGTTCAAGATGATGCTGTGAAGCAAGTGCAACTCATCATGACATTTAGAGATAGAGCCTTGAATTGGTTCAATGAAATACTCTCAGGGACATTAGAGAACCCTAGTGGAGATTAAGGATGCACTATTGAGTGAGTTCAAGAAGCCAAAGTTAGAATCCCAATGCATAACATAACTGAAGGAAATTAAGCAAAAACCTAATGAGATAGTTTGAGAATTTGACCAGAAATTTAAGACATTGTTAGACCAGGTTACCTTTGTCACAGCCCCGCAACAGCACAAAGAATGGTTTATAGTTGCATTGTTGCCCCACATCAGACTGTTGTTAATGCAACAGAAGGTTGCTTCGCAGGCATAAGCATTGGATATCGCGATGAAGTTGGAGGCTTCACCGATTGGTGAGATTAGCATTAGAATGTCTCAGATCTAGACATAGTTAGCTACCCTGACACTACAACTACAAGATATGAAAAAGGGAGAACAAGAGAGACAAGAGATCTGGTGTACAAAATGAAAAGGAGAAGGGCACACTAGAGAGAACTTCCCTTTATTTTCATAATATCTTAACAGTGGAGCGCCAAATCCACTAAATCAGAACCAGGAACCGTGGTTTGAAATCTATAGAACTAGAGGACACCGGCCTGAAGACTGTTATCTGATATAGAAGTATTTCAGAACCCCTAAGAAACTATATTGCAACTTCTATAAGTCAGTTGGACATGATGAATCCAATTGCCATGCATATGATCTCATGAACGAAAGAAAGCGAGACATGAGCATTTGCGTGGCGGAGGAGTATACATAGTCCAGGAAGAAAATCAACTGAAACAAGAGAATGCGTAGTACGATCAAGGAGCATATAGAGGCTGTGGTGGAGGATACCATGGAAGAGGAAGAAATGCCAGCCCAACACAAGGAAGAGGCAGAGGTCAGGTAATATGTTATAACTGTGGCAAGCTAGGTCACGTATCTAGAGATTGTACCAACCCATGCACTACTTGTAATTACTATAAATCTTTTGATCATGTTATTGAAGACTGCCCAGTGCTAGCGGCAGAGATGCAGAAATGGAAGCAAGATGCGCCAAACTTGAACATTCAGTTGATTGCACCAGAGAAAAGGGCTGCGAATCCAAGTATCAATGTGGTGACGTGAAGTGGCACTGCAATTGGAAGAGATAGGGGAGCAGAAGCTTCTAATTTTGGGATGTTTAATACTAAGAAGATGCCTGTTGAAACAATTTTGATTAGAAAAGCTACTGTGAAGGCACCTATCTTCAATCTAGAGAAAAATAAAGAGGTATTTGAAGAAGCGTGAGACATTTTCAAAGAACCACCACCTACTTCACCAAGAATCCCATTGCATAATTAAATACCGCAAATGCAAGATATGCCAGCGGCTTATGACAAGACGTGCACCACAACAGAGTCAGGCACCTCTGTTGCGCAGTTCCTATGTAGCTGTATGAAGCTATTGAAGAGCGCAAAAGCTATGGTGTAATTAGAAAAGTTGTTAAATCAGTATGAACCATGCAACGAGAAGGGGAGTGTCAAGAGCATAGTTCATCAGATTAAGAGCCATAAGAGAACAAGCTGAGAAATGAGGCTTAGTGCATAGATAGGAGACTATGAAATGGATGAAATCATTCTCAACCTAGGGTCAGAAGTAAATGTTTTAACTAAGAAAACATGACAACATATGGGAAGACCAAAGTTGTTATGGTCACCCATATAGTTGAGAATGGCCAATTAGGAGAA
The DNA here is from genome assembly GCA_027924585.1 of Larix kaempferi. Taxonomy (NCBI): domain Eukaryota; kingdom Viridiplantae; phylum Streptophyta; class Pinopsida; order Pinales; family Pinaceae; genus Larix; species Larix kaempferi. The sequence continues at coordinate 1,564,392 of BSBM01000047.1, forward strand.
AGTCATACCTTTTGGAAGGCTAGCCAATATTATTGTAGACATTGATGGAGTGCAAACTCATGCAGACTTCGAGGTTATCGATATTGTGGACGATAGTCAACCATATCTAGCCTTGTTGGGAATTGACTGGGCTACGGATAACCTCGCCATCATCAATCTGAAAACAAAGAAAATGATATTTGAAGGACATGACATAAGGGTCATTGCATCATTGGACCCTTCGCAAGGTGAAAGATACCCTGAGCCGATTCAAGTAGAATCTCGAGCTCAAGACCTGGACCGCATCTACAAAATGACTATGAATGGAGTTGACTATGTCAATCCTACTGCCGATGGAACACTCAGCTGGCGATGTGATAGTTATTGCATCTCATATTTCGATGTAGGACTGGAGAATTGGCAGAACCAAATGCATGAAGTATCTGTTAGAAGATGCGCACAGATTACAAAGTCAATTCACTAGATTGGAAAAGAGGTAAGTCCAATCCCCACCTATGATGGTTCATCTAATGTTTATTCCTTTATCAAGGAATATACTGTCTTAGTTGCAGCTGAGCATTGCTTACCAGCACTTGACATGGCACTGCGCGAGACACCTTCCAGATGATGGGATACACACAAGGACACATTGACCACATGGGATCAGTGTAGGAATATGATGCAAATCAGATTCATGGAAACCACTGTGTTGGCCATGGTAAAATACAATGGACAGACCAGTCCAAGGGATCACGTAGAGATCTGTTCGAAAGCGTGGATAAAGAGACTGTAGGAAGAATGGGTTCATATGTTTGCACACACATTGGAGGAGCAGACTCCAAAGAACTAGTACCTGGATGCGGAGTTGCGCAGCAGAACCACAGATTGAGTGATCCAGATCTTGGGAGCTGAGAACTGGAAAACTTGAATGCCGAGAGAGGAGGAGATTAAGCATGCAAATCTGTCATAAAATTCACATGAAAAACACTAATCTTGCATGAGAATAAGCATGAACAAAAACATATGTAATGAATGGGAGGTGAGGCTCATAGAGGAGCCCCACCTCTGAAACTAATTATCAATAAGTCACTCAGATCTAATTAGTCTCACAATGAACAATAGAAAATAGGAAAGAAACCAAATGAGTAACTTGTTCTCATGAGAAGGCTTGCCAGGCCTTTATATAGCATTATTACAATGTGGCTTGAGGCCATACCATGGGCCAAAACCATGGGCTACCAAATACTATGGATATGAGAGGGTGGCCTCTCCATTTAATGCTTTTATGATAAATGGGAGAGGGTGGCTTCTCCATTTAATGCTTTTATGGCTTATACATCCGAATTTAGACAATATTCCCCCTAAAATTCGGATCATTCCTTCCCCCTTAGAAAATGATGGTCCCCATCATTTCATGCTAAAAAGAGACCCATGATTACAATGTGCTAGTTACCAATGAAGAGAAGGGTTTTGTGTGGTTGACCCATAACCGTGGGTTTTGTGAGGTTGACCCATAACCGTGATAGCAATGACAAGCTTGATTCCAATGAAAAGAAGAGTTTTGTGTGGTTGACTCAAAACCATGGGTTTTGTGTGGTTGACCCATAACTGTGGGTTTTATGTGGTTGACCCATAACCATGGTGGCAATGACAAGCTTGTTTCCACTGAAGAGAAGGGTTTTGTGTGGTTAACCCATAACCGTGGGTTTTGTGTGATTGACCCACAACCATGATTACAATACATAACTATGGGTTTTGTGTGGTTGACCCATCACCATGGGTTTTGTGTGGTTGACCCATAACCATGATTACATTAAGATTTTTTTTTAAAATCGAAAATTCATGATCTTTGGTGTAGTTGATGTCTTGCTGCAAATCTATTCATAGATTCTGATGCATGTACTGAAATTGAATTCCATTGAAGACCCATTTGAGATCTCGAAGAGACCTTTCCATCCATATAACATACTTGCTATGGGGTGGCCCAGAGATTGAGAAAATGTTTGTTGAAGTTTAAGAGATGCGCAGACACTATTTTGCAGACATATGTTGCTTCAGTCGATGATATCTCTCAAACCAGAAAGCCAAATGGAAAACCACGAAATACCCATTTTAGCTGACGGAAATATCTTTCCAATGAGCTATGGTAGAGCCTCAATAACATTTTGTGGAGTCTGTAGAACTTGTTTAAAGTTGGTGTACGTCTGGCCGCATTGTGTACAAATATGTACTACTTCAAACAAACATATCTCACAAACCGGAAAACGAAATGAAATTCCGTGAAATACCCATTTTAGATGAAGGAAAGAGATTTCCAATGGGTTATGGAAGAGCATTTGAGACATTGTGTGGAGCCTGTAGAACTTGTTTAAAGTTGTTGTACGTCCGGCCGCATTATGCACAAACACGTGCTACTTCAAACAAGCATATCTCACAAACCGGGAAACGAAAGGAAATTCCGTGAAATACCCATTTGAACTGACGGAAATACCTTTCTGATGAGATATGGTAGAGCCTCTAAAACGTCCTGTGAAATCCATGGCACCTGTTCAAAGTTTGTTGAATGTGAGAGTGTTGAGTATAGAGATGCCAAGGGTTTGTAGAGAAGCATGGGTTGTTGTTGTAGAGGTTGTGGAACCTCTATTGAACCCGCATAATGCTTCAAAATATTGTCCTGATGGAGAGCGTACCCGCTCTGATACCACTGATCCGGATCTTGGGAGCTGTGAACTGGAAAACTTGAATGCTGAGAGAGGAGGAGATTAAGCATGCAAATCTGTCATAAAATTCAAATGAAAAACACTAATCTTGCATGAGAATAAGAATGAACAAAAGCATATGAAATGAATGGGAGGTGAGACTCAAAGATGAGCCCCACCTCTGAAACTAATTATCAATAAGTCACTCAGATCTAATTAGTCTCACAATGAACAATAGAAAATAGGAAAGAAACCAAATGAGTAACTTGTTCTCATGAGAAGGCTTGCTAGGCCTTTATATAGCATTATTACAATGTGGCTTGAGGCCATACCATGGGCCAAAACCATGGGCTACCAAATACTATGGATATAAGAGGGTGGCCTCTCCATTTAATGCTTTTATGATAAATGGGAGAGGGTGGCTTCTCCATTTAATGCTTTTATGGCTTATACATCCGAATTTAGACAATATTCCCCCTAAAATTCGGATCATTGAGAAATGTTGGTTGCGAACTTCCAAAAGACCTTCAGTTTTGAAAATGAAAGATCATGCTTTGCAATTCGTCGAGGAAAGAATATTCAGAGAGGAATTCCTAAACACAAACGAGGCATTGGAGTAACTCAAAGAGAGAGTCTTTGAGGATGTAAACGTACCATTGAACCTGCAACCAGAATGGACGAAACAGATAGAGCATGCCATGGGATGTTACAATCTAGCTGAAGAGTTTGAAGATAAAGAAAAAAGTGATGAGGAGTAGTCGTGCAATATAAATATACCTGAATTAGAAGGTGTGCATGATGTATAGGGACCTCCACTAGAAATTCCAGACATGAGTGGACCTATGAAAATGAGGAAAGTGAACATTGGCACAAGTGAAGAGCCGAAGTTCGCATCTATCGTTGATGATTGGGATGAAGAGACGGTTGCAGAGATCGCAACTCTGCTACATGAATATCAGGATTTATTCCCGACAAAGTTTATAGAAATGAAAGGTATTCTCAAAAACTTGGGAGTTATGAAAATACCTCTTAATCCAGGCGCAAAGCTTGTTAAGCAAAGGCCGTATAGATTGAATCCGAGATATAAAGAAAGAGTTAGGACAAAACTTGACAAGATGCTCGATGCATGGATCATTGAGCCGGTTGAAGAATCTGAGTGGATAAGCCCTCTGGTCATCCAGGACAAGAAAAATAAGGGTGAGATTAGGATCTATGTGGATGTCGGAAAATTGAACGATGCTTCGATGCATGACCCATTTCCTACTCCTTTCACTAATGAGGTGCTAGATAATGTGAGAGGAAATGAGTCATATTCCTTTACTGATGGATTTTTGGGATATTATCAGATAAGAATTGATCTAGCGGATAGGCATAAGACCAATTTTTCCATTGAATGGGGGTCGTTCTAGTATACCGTAATGCCCTTTGTTCTGAAGAACGCACCTGCCATTTTTTCTAGAGTTGTGGTTGCAGCATTTAAAGATTTCATGCATAAATTTTTAGAAGCATCCTTTGATGATTGGACTGTATTTGGGTTGTTGAAGAACCACTATGTAAACCTCAGGATGATGCTAGAAAAGTGCAGACAACACTAGATTTCCTTAAATTTGAAGAAGTGTGTTTTCTGTGTACCCTACGATATTCTGTTGGGACACAGTATGCAGACAAGGCTTGATGGTTGATCATGTGAAGATCATAGTTATTGTAAACTTGCCAGCACCGAACTCAGTGAAGCAGCTGGGCACCACATTGGAGAATACGGGTTACTACAGGAATTTTATCAAGGGTTATGCGTAGATAACTGCACTGATGGAGAATTTGTTAAAGAAAGACATGCAGTTCATCTAGAATGCAGAATGTGAGCAAGGCTTCAACACATTAAAAGAGAAAATGGTAACTGCGTCGATCCTAGTTTTTCCAAATTGGGAGAAGCCATTTCATGTTCATGTTGATTCTTCATGTACAACATTGGGTGTTGAACTAGCGCAGCCGGGAGAGGGAGGTATTGACCATCCCATTGCATTTTCGAGCAGAAATCTCTCATCTGCTGAGAAGAATTACACCACCACTGAGAGAGAGGGCCTAGCTATGGTCTACGCACTGCAAAAATTTAGGCATTATTTGCTTGGTGTGCACTTCTCTATGTACACTGACCATTCCGCTTTGAAATACCTGGTCAATAAGCTAGTGTTAGGGGGGAGAATCTGCAAACGGTTGTTACTCTTTAAGGAGTACACTTTTAAATAATAGTTAAGCTGGGCAGATTAAACTTAGGACCTGATCATCTTTCACGGATTGAGTCACGCGAAGAACCTATGAACTTTGAAGACAATCTACCTGATGTGCAGTTGTTTTCCATTCAGGTTGCCGATGACTACTATAAAGATATCATAGACTTCTTGACTACTGGGTTGGCACCCATAGAGTTTACTATGTAGCAAAAGAAGCAGCTGGTAGTAAGAGCAGCAAACTTCACCATAATCGCTAGACAACTATACAAATAAGGACCGGATGAAGTGTTGTGCAGGTGTGTGCTAGAGCACAAGAAACCATTCATTATTGGCTGAGGCACATTCAGGAGTATCAGGAGGCCACTACGCAGAAGATAATGAGGGCAAGGCTATGGTGGCCTACTATTCACAAAGATGCGAAAGAACATTGCTAGAGCTACAATGTCTGTCAGAGGACAGGAAGGCCATCACACAGGGATGAAATGCCATTGAATCCACAGTTGACCCTTCAAGCATTTGAGAAATGGGCCATTGATTTCATGAGACCAATCAACCCACCGAGAAAAAAAACTAGCGTGAGGTACATTATTATTGTAACTGATTACCTCACCAGATGGGCGAAAACGAAGCCATTAAAGGACTGCAACGTAGTCACTACCATGTAGTTCATTTTTGAAAACATCCTTACGAGGTTTGGATGCCCAAAGATCTTGATGAGCGATTAGGGAACTCATTTTCTGAACAAAACAATTGAAGCGTTGACTGAAGAGTTCCATATTCACCACCAGAGAAGTACACCATATCACTTGCAAGCAAACAAAACTATGGAAGCTTTCAATAAGGTACTAGATAATGCGTTGACGAAGGGATGACTAGGACCTGTGCATTCTAGCTGTGTTATAGGCATATGGGACTACTTGAAGGAAATTGATGGGCCACACACCTTTTATGTTGGCCTATGGATAGGAAGCAATAATGCCTATGGAGTACATTGTTCCCAGCTTGAGAATAGTTGCATTTATAGACATAGCAGATCATGAGGCGCTAGAATAAAGGCTTCTACACTTGGTTGGTTTGGAGGAAGATTGCATCATCGCAGGATTTCACTAGCAAGTGTAGAAGGATAGAGAAAAAGCATGGCATGATCGCCATATCAAGAACAAGACCTTTTAGGTAAGCGATCTAATCCTCCTATACGATAGCAAGTTCGTGAAGTTTCCTGGAAAGTTTAAAATATATTGGCTTGGCCCATATATTGTTTTACATGTTACTAACAGTGGCGCAGTTTAGTTAGCCACGTTAGCATGAGATACATTCCCAGGCCTAGTAAATTGAAGCAGACTAAAACCTTATCGAGATAATCCTACTTTGCAAAATCCTCAATGATCAGGAGAAAAGGAAAATTTCTAAGTGTCAAGTACAGTTGAAATTGGGCACTAGAAATGGGGAAGACTCTGTATGCCAAGTTCATTGAAAGAAATGTACCGTGCAGTAGAAGTGCAGCTGCGTGAACTCAAAAAAAAATAAAAATAAAGAAAATGAAAAAGAAAAATCGCGCAGTACAAAGCGGAAAATATAGATGCACATATTAAATGGACCAGAGCACCTATGGAAAACAGGAAAGCCATGACAAGAGGCATGGGATGGAACCGCAGTTGCATAGCTAGAATAAAAAAAAACCACGTGCACATGCCACCCTTTGTCAGAGATGCCAGCACATAATGACGTGATAAAAAGACCGTGATAACTGTCGGCTAGGGAGTAAGTCATTATCCAAAATGGCGGCACTGGTAGAATCCCACATTAAACAGATACCTTATCCAATCGAGCATAATAAAGAATGAAAGGACTAAGATCCTAAAGGGATTCTCCCAACAGATTTGGTATTTAATCTCTGACTAGGCTATCAAATAGCCTGGCATTACCATTACACCTAGGCCATTAAGCAAAGTTAATCCGATAGGAAATATTAAACGATGCAAAAAGGTTGATGATCCAACAAGATCTTGTCCAACGGGACTGGAACTTAATGCCTAATCTAGCCATTCCCAGCACATTCAATGTCACAAAAGGTGGAGATCCATCTGGGATTGGGTAAGCAGATGTGACATTAAATCTCTCAGTTAATCATTAATAGGCACACCATCGAGTAAAAGCTCTATAAATAGTAATCCACTCTTACTTATGCGTTTTACCATGAGTTTGAAATTTTACCAACTCTGAAGATCGTAAGAACTTAATAAACAGAAGCACCAACGTCCGCTAAGTTTATGTTCGAAGAGCAGGTATTGGAAGAGATCCTAGGCACCTTCAACTGCTTTGGTTTAAGTGGAGTGATGAAGAAACCACTGAAGCAAACAACACCAGACCAGGGTGGCTCATCGAAGAATCCAAAGCAGACGACACTAGACCAGGGTGGCTCATCGAAGAACCCGAAGCCAAATCAGCCACAACAACGAAAGAAGGATAAACATCCGGCCACAGGACTGCAAAAGTTGAAGACACCAGGCACCTCGAAGCCGGCGGCTCCACAAACTTAGAAAAGTAGAAGGAAAACAATCTGCAGTTCCTAACTTACTTTCAGCATCTGTGCATAGTCATTGAGAAGACCCTGCACATCACCGAGGAGGTGACAACCAAATATCGGCCAATGATTATTTTCAAGGATGGATTACATTGTATGTACATATAGCCACGCCTGACGAAGGAAGAGTGGTTCGAAGGGAAATATCAGCTAGAGGTGCCATTGATCGAGTTGATGATAGAAGACTGGCCGAAAGGATGGAAAGAAAATGCACTAGAGAGCCTTATCACTACCTCCGAAGAAGAGGATGAAGAAGAGGACAAGACGGACAAAGATCTGGAGGTCCCAAGTACATCGAACCCACGGCCTGACCAACAAGCAGGGGAGAAAAGAAAAGAGCCGAAAACAAGCAGACCGAAGAAGCCACAAAAGAAGAAGACCAAAGCTACAAGAACACCGCTCGATAGAGTGATGCGCAATTATGACTACAAGATAATTGCATCACGGACAGCAATGCACCTAGAAGATGTAGCCACATTGAAGGGAAACCAGGAAGAACAAGCCCAGATAGAGGTCATGGAAAGTATCGACAAGTTGAGAAGTTTGTTCTTGAGAATGGAGCAAGTCCACCACGACTTGGCTAAGGAACTAGACCATAACGACCACTTAGGTGAGTCACGTGGGTAGATGCGCAGGTCACCTACCTATACAACATGGACCCATGTAGTCAAGATTGCACCAATGTCCATTATGTTCTCGACAGACGAGATGGCAGAAAACGCGAGGCTCATCGCACAGTTGGAATTTAATTTAGCTATGCTACCTGCAAAAGGACAGCACGAGTTGCACACTCAAATAACCAAAGAAATACATGAACGAGACATTGTTTTGCACAATCAACACCGCCAACTTGAAGAGAATTACAAGAAATTACAAGGAGAATGTGAACAGAAGGAAAAGGAGCTTCAATGCACACAAGAGAAGCATCGCAAGGTCAAAGGAGTAGTATCAGCTATCTGCACGAGGCTATCGGAAATTAAGAAGGAACCAGAAGTTGAGGCAGGTATCCTTCATATCAGCGTGGCTGTGGATAACTTGCAAGAAAAAATGAAGGGACTGGAAATTTCCCACAAAGAGAAGATTGCAGAGATGGAAGCTACCCATCAGGTAGAGATGGCCGAGTTGGCAGCTTGATGACCAATTGATATAGCACAACAAGCAGAAGAGGCAAGAGCAGAGGCATTGAGGGTCTCTACGCAGAGCATATGCACAGCAGTTGTGCGATGACAAAACCTGCTAGATGATGTTTCAAACATCTAGAGCATATTGCAAGAGGAACCGGAGTTGCAAAAGATCCACAATGAAATACAATGAAAGAAGCAAGAAGTAGATTCCACAGATGCTTCTATGAAGGAATTTTCGGTACGACAAAAGAGACACGCCTTTGAACAAACCAAGGCACTTAGGAAAGAGATTGAGAATTTAAGAGTGAAGGAAGCTGTAACCTCTTCAAGGTTACAATAGTTGTAGGAAGAGGCACTCACGTTGATAGACAAAATTGAAACAAAGTTGCAAAATCTTCAGGCAACGGAGAGTAAGGTCAAGGAGCATATTTTGGAACCTACCTCAGACGAAATGCTAGACATGATAAAAGGGCATGAGCAAGAGATAAAGGAAATAGTTGCAAAGATGAGTGCAACTATTCAGGACTTTATTGTGCGATCAAGTATTTCAAAAGATGCGCAGCAGGAGCAACTGGATTGAAGTGGCTCGAGATGAGCCACAAGTCATTGTTAGGGGCCTGTTGAGCATGGCCCAAGTGGGCATAATTTTGATAAAGTACATTTTTGGGAGTTGCGAAGTCAAAAGTCAGAAGGCACAGTTTTTCAAAGTGCGCAGCTTGGAGTGCATATTCAGTTTTATGCAGCTATGCTGGTGCGGTGCCAGCGCGACAGCTATTTTTGTTAAAGAAGTATAAGGGAAGGTCGAGCTCTGGAAGTGACCTATTTTGGGTAAGTAGCAGAGTGGAGAAAGAGGAAAGGGACCTGTCAGAGAGAGTTGCAGCAAACAGTTAAGGAGCTAGGCCACTAAGTCGACGGTGACGGGCATGCAAAAGCAACAGAAAGTGACATGCCATGATGCAGTTGTAACCGTTTTGTTGATGAGTACAGCTGTCAGAAGGGCGTTAGAGCCACGAGTGGTCCAGTAAAGAGGCCAAAGCGAGTGGAGCAAGCTGTAAAAGGCAACAGGCAGGGTGGCGGGCATCTGCACCAGTTTTGGGAAACCTTAGGGTTTTTCCTATGCATTGTAAAGACATGACCTATGGGCATGATCTATAAAAAGGCACATTTTGTAAGGGAAAGGGTTAATCTCTAATGTTGAATGATAATTGTTGAATCTGAGTGATACTGTGTTGTATTTCTTAAATCCATTGTAAAGGCTCTGCAAGCTGTGTGCATAGAGGCCTATCGAGAGATAAGAGAGTCTGCAGTTAAGTGCGCATACTGGAACTATTGTACCCTTCCAAAAGACTAATATAACAACAGGCCTTGTGGATGTAGCTCCCATCCTGGGGGTGAACCACGTTAAATACGGTGTTGTGTGACTATATATGTGTTTGAATCTGTGTATTTGCTTAGCATGAATGCTTAAGATCTTGCTTATCAGCTTATGTGTTTTACTTTTATTTGTATTCGCCGTAAAGGATGAAATGGGAATAATATGTTAAGTATCACATATGTGGGTGAATGTTAGATTTGTAAGTATTTCAAGGTCTGAATGAATGCATAAGTCAGTTGAATAATTACTTGAGTAAGTAGATTTCACACCAAGAGATCCCCTAGAGCGCAGCACTGGAAGTGCGCAGTACTTTGTATCTTGTCATATTGCATATGCCATCAGATTAACCCTCTAAAGTAATAGATGAATGGCTAGAAATCACTAAGGAAATATATTAAATCGGTTAAATATAAAGAGGAAGTGCAGTTATTAGTTGCGTTGTCCTGCTATTGAAACACCCTAGAACCGCACAGTCCTTGCATGCGCGGGTTGTGCAAGCATCCCAGCTTGTAGAAGTATCGTCCGCAAAGGAGGTTAACCTCGCTCAGTTCCCGGTTGTGCAACGTAGCCCCGTAGTCCACTGATCATCAGTCTGTTTGAAACACGCATCACCAAGTTGTGGAAACCAGACTCCGCAGCCACCCCATCAACTTTGCCTTGGGTGATACTTCAATCTGTTCACAGATTGTTTCTGAAAGGGTCGTTGAAAGGGGTTTTTTTTGGTTCCTTGAACCGCTAAGAACTTGGTTCTACATTGGAAACCTATAGAACAGTTACGTAAGCCAAAAATAGTACTCCTTCCTCGTCTCTTGATCATCGGATGAATTCTCTCTTGTAGGTTCATCTTCTATAGCAATAGAAGCATGAAACCTACCATTGAACTTTCCCCTTTTCTTTACACAACATTCTCTTGCATAATGAACCTTCTTATTACAATTAAAACATTTAACTTTAGACTTATCAAATTTCTTGATATCATTCTCCTTTTGATGAGATAATTTCTTGTGAGATTTCTTACCTCTTTTCATCTATGCTGCAAGAGAGAGGTTATCTTGTTTGTGTTACACCAAAATCTCATCACCTTGAGTTACGTGTCATCCTTATGCCCTGATCCCTGAAGTTCCTGAGCTAAAAACATTAGAAGAAGGTTTGTTGTCTTTTCCCTTTTCCTTTTGTTGTCACCCTGACGTGCCCTTACTTCTAGCAAGGTGCGTTAGGATCAATGAGACGCATTATGCAACTTAGCAGAGTGCGTCGATGACGCAGTGTGCCCTTGTACAAGGTGCGTTGATCTACCTCTAACGCATGTTTCCCTTGTGCAAGGTGTGTCACAATTGGTTAAATTGGATAAAAGGAATCTTTGAGCAACTTCTCGAAGCTTGGGTGTCATGGAGGCTTATCCCTAGATACATGGGAAGGTGGCACTCGATCCCCTTTCCTAGTGGGATGATCCCTTAAGCCTCTCCCCTAACTATTCAACCTCTCTTATCCCTTTGCTATATATATTTGAACCCCCTCCCCATTATCAATGGAGGAAGGATAGAGTACCTACATGATGGTGGAATTTTGCTAGGAGATCCTCTTCATCCATTAGAGGCTAAGAGGCTAGGATTGTTGGAAGGAGGTTATGACATCAAAGCATTGGTTGTAACACCTCTCTCTTTGTATTTCTTATCATTACATTTAATACATATTCTTTCCATAAACTCTATTGTGTTAATATTGTTTAGGATTGACCTCTTTGACTATTGATCTATATTGATACACATCCATGTGCTTTTATCTTTTTCTTGTTTCCACATGTTATTGATTGGTTTTGCAATTTTAGATCTGAACATTAGGACTTCGATGAGCAAAAGGAGAAAAGATCTGCATCCATAAGGTAAGCTACTTCTTTCATTATCTTGTATTTTAATCAATCTAGGAAATTTGTTTGGATTATGTACTTGCTTTGTTCTAGATCTAAATCATTTAGACTAGAGAGATCAGTTTTTGTCAGCATTAGCACATTGTCTACATTCAAAATTGGCAACCATACTGGGGAGAGCAATCCATGATTTTGATTTCATTGTATTTTTTGTTTCTTTGATTTCTTTCCAATTAGTTTCTAGCCTCTAATTTGCCTCTTATCATTGGATCTGACCTTTAGAGAGCTTTTGGCTCATCTAGACTCCGCTTGGGATCATTACTGAACCCTATGCCTTTTTATTCTTGGAGTATTTTTTATTTTTGTTTCCCAGATCCTGCCCAATGCACCTTTTCAGTTAAACCCCCGTATCACTATAACTCTGACGTGTTTGAGCCATCATCAGACTGGGTCCCTGATGCTCTTCGATAGTTTACACACTGCGTCGCTAACACGGTTTTCCAGTTTGCAAAGCACATCATTGGGTCGTCCAATGCCTTGGTGCACAATTGCAGGGGACGTCACCCTTCATTAGTTAGCACTCAGTGTAAAATATTCCAAGTTGGTTTTTGGTTTGATTTTGTTGAGTTATGTGTGGTTGTCCTTTACTGCTAGAGAACCTCCTAGGAACAACATGCTCCATTCTTGGCTTGATTTTGAAGTTTAAGCATCGATTAGAGTCCTGGCCAGTCAAGCGGGTGGTTCGTTCATTGTGGTAAATTTCAATCCCCCACGAGCACACTCAGTCTTGTGACTCCTCATCACCTCATCTGATCTGTTCGATCTGAATTCGAAGACCTCCCATATTTAGTTGTTGTGACTTTTGCTCGATTTTGTGTGTTTTGAGTGTTTTTGAGATTTTGGGTGATTATTTTTATTTGGTAATTTCCAACTATTTAGAGGTTCTAGTAGCATATTCTCTCATTTTTCTGAATATAGATCTGAAAAGTGACATAATTCTCAGATATATTGGGTACATTCATTAGAAAATCAAAGTTGTTCATTATCTTCATTTCAAGTTTTATTTCTTGGAATTGTTGTAGAGGATTTTTCATGCTTTGAAAACAATTATTAAAAGTTTTTTGAAAAGTTTGAAGGATAATTATTAGCTTGCATTTTCTTGGTTATGAAAACTTATCCATCATTTCCTTGAATATTTCAAGTGCATTTGAACTTTTGCAAAGCATTCCAAAGGTAGAAAATTCTTACATTTTTTATTTTCTTCCCATTTTTTGGACCATTGTTTTGGAAAATTAGAGTGATTGAATTGAAAAAGAGAAATTCTCCTTTTCATTTTTTCGTAGATTTGTAACTTGAAAAGAGAATTTTTTTTTTATAGATTTGGTGTGTTATTCATTTTTGTTGGATTGTTAAAAGAGTGCTTCACTAGTCTTTTTGGTTGATTTTGAAAGTGTAGGGGTACTTTTTCATTTTCATTATCGAAAGCAAGAAAAATATTTCTCCTTGTTATAGCTAGTTTTCATCGAAGAGAAAAGGAAAAGATTTGCCTTTTCATGTAGTTAAGGTTTGCATATTTTTAAATTTCGTCTCTCACCTCATGCATTCACTTAACCGTCAATATAAAATTTAATGGTAGCTTAGGTTAGAACTGCATAGAAACTTGTGTGTTAACTTAGAGACATGTTTCGACGTCTTTAAGCATGGCAATTGTCATTATTTTCTTGCACTACATCCCAGGGGCTTGTAGTTATTCTGATCCATACCACAGTTGGAATTGTTGTCGAATGCTAACATCGACTACGACAAGTCATTGATGTAGATACAACTTCGACAAGTTTTGACTCGACATGAATTCGACAACTTCGACAGGTTTTGATTTTGACACAACTTCGACATGCTGCGACACACTCCTCACCTTCGACATGTTCAAAAACCTGACAGTTCGCGACATCAACATGCGACCAACAACTGGCGAACTTCGACAGACTATCTCTCTATATTCTAGTAGACTGTAACGGTTGAACCGTTGAATCGTTTTAACTTCTTCTTTGTAACTGATCGTAACAGGAAGGCATCAAAACGTCTCATAATTCTATATAAGCATGTAAAATATTGTAATGTACATCGAATCTATCTTTTTACAAGTAATAGAAGAATAGTTCGCATTCCTGCATATTGTCTATGCATATTGTGTTTATCTGTGTAGCGTAATCCTTCTTTTGCTCATTTTGTTTGATAAGATTCTGCCATAACAGAGCCAACTCATTCAGTTGAACTATTGTCCCCCTTGTGCTTCCTGGACATGACTTGGATCATTGGTATCAAAGCAGTCAGCTTTGTTTGTGCTTAAGTTTTGCATATACACTTCTCTCGAAGTTACCTAAATTATGCCGGTTCAAACTCACTCACAATCACAACAATCCAAGAAGACGCTACCTCTATAAATGACAGAAGAAACAGATGATAGACATGTAGCCGGCGAGACAGCACATCTTATTGAGCAAGCTGTACCTCGACAATGGACTGAAATGTTTGTGGAGTTCAACGAAATCCTCATGCGATTTAATTCGACATCCGAAGGATTTGCAATGAGAACTCACTCCGATAAAATCATCCCCTTCAAAGTGCAAATGAATTTGGACATACCGAACCTTGAAGGTAAGATTGTCGTAGAATCCGTCGATGATTGGGTGGAACAATTGGAATCCTATTACATTGTAAATCAACTCTTTGAAGCTGAAAAAGTCACCATTGCATCCTTAAAGATGTCAACATTTGTGCACAACTGGTGGGAGAACCTCTCGACAAAGATGGAGAAAAGCAGAGACCCCATCGACACATGGGATAAATTCGTAGAACACATTTGGAAGGAATTTTACCTGCCCAAATACCTCGAGAAGCAATATAAGAAGTGGCAGCAGCTAAGGCAATTGAAAGACCAATCAATACAGAGTTACACCGATGAGTTCTACCGACTCATGGCTAGACTTGGTGTCCAAGAAGAAGAGAAATTGCTTGTTCTGAAGTAAATCTAGAAAGAGATGGAATTTATGATTGTCAATATGCTCGCGGATGCATTCCACTACGCCAGCAAACTAGAAACCAAGCAAAAAGGGAAAGCATGCTTCATGACAAAGCCGACATCAGGACAACCGCTCGACAAGAAGGCATCAGCCTACTTCAACAATTAAAAATCTTCTCAACCGACACCGCCAAAGCCAAATCACGACAATAAGCCTTTTCACAAGAGGGAACGTAGCAAACAACCGCCGATCGGAAAATTGTGTGATTACCACCAATCATCTTGGCATGATACGTCTAAATGCAAAGCTCAAAAGATATTTTTGACAAAAGTGTCGACCTCCGACGCGTTGAGCTAGATGTTGGAAGAATATGATCCAGATGCAACAACCCTTTTGACATCAACCACTCTAATAGCCTCGACTATCGTCGATGATGAGGAATGAGAATGCCTGTTCCATACACAAATATGGGTCCAGAGAAACCCATTACATATGATTGTGGACAACGGTAGCTAGAAGAACTTTGTTTCTGAATATCTCGTAAAGAAACTAGGTATTTTCACCACTCTGCATCCTTAGCCTTACTCCAACATCGGTTGGATGAAGGATGGACAAGAACTACGAATCACTCGACAATGCAAGCTCACCTACTTCATAAAACCTTTTGAAGATGAAGTACTCTGCGACGTGGAACCACTCTTCGTAGCCGACACCCTGTTTGGGAAACCTTACCTCTGGGATAGACATGAAATTTATCAGTCACGGCCTCAGAAGGTGATTGCCAGAATCCGAACTCGATGGTTCAGCATACCAGAGCATTAACCTACACCAACGGTTGCACTGATATCGGCGAAATAGACAAAGAAGCTCATCAATCATGCTCAAAAGTTCACATTAATCATGATCAAGCCGCAACATTCTCAGAACATTGCAGCGACGAGTCGAGTCACCGACCAATGCAGCTCCTGACAGAAGTAGCAAGTCGGTCATATTCTCGATGAGTACTAGAACCTTTTTCAAGCTCCCAATGGAATACCTCAATATTGTCAAGTAAAACACTCCATTGAACTTGTTCCTGTTTCTTCTTTGCCTAACGCATCTATTTACATAAGATCCATTCTTGAAAATTAATAGATCCGCAGACAAATCCAAGAATTGATACACTTAATAAAAAAAACTAAACTAATATGAAAATACTTGAAGATTGATATTCTTTCTTTGTGCTAATTACTTCCTAAATTGACAAATTAGTTCTAATAAAATCATAAAATCATAATCAAGATCCTAATTCTTTCTTTGTGCAAATTAGTTCTTCGATTGACAAAATGTGTAAAGCATGTCTTTTGAGATTTTGAAACTATGTTTTGTTCTTCTTATGAAATTTTTTAAGCATACTATATGCTTTTTCACTCTTTGTAAGTGCAAGAGCACACAAAGAATGTAATTTCCATTCAACTAATAATAAAAATTATATTTTTTCTCTATTTATATATAACTAACAATCATAAAATCATCATATACAAATAAATAGAAACCAAACAACCTAATATGAATTTTTCATATATATAACAAACATGAAAGAAACCTATACAAAGAAGCATAATTGGTTAGTGGAAAATATGAATCTTCTCTGAAGAAAAAAAACTACACATGGAGGAGTAAAATGTTTATTTATAATATCAACCCATTAAAGTTCTTCATAATCATTATGGAATTCAATGATGAAATTCTTTGATACTAGATAAACATCCAACTTCATTTTCATGCTCACTCATAGAGGACTAAAAAATATTCATTGTATTATTTTGTGGTTTGTATTCATCTAAGATTATGACCATTTTGATGCATATTAAGCCTTAAACATTGGAGTTAAAATATAGCAATAATTCTTATATCTATCTATCTATCTATCTATCTATCTATATATATATATATATATAAGAAAACCCATTGAGTAATAAATACTCAACAAGAAAATTGTACATATTTTGAGAACCCTTAAGATGATTTATTTATAGTCTTTTGTTTCTTTTTGAATCTTACACCAATATATATAGGAGACTCAAAATCCCTAAATTACATAAGAGCCTAAATGATACTAGATCAACCACCAACTTTCTTTTCTTACTCATTAATAGAAGACTCGAAATTATTCAATTACATTATTTTGTGTTTTTTGTTAATTTGATATTAGAATCATTTTTATGCATATTAATCCTTAAACATTAAAACTAAATAAGTATATAGTAATAATTCATTATGTGTGTATGTGTCTATATAGAGAAAGAGAGAATCCACTAACTAATAAATAATCATCATGAAAATTGTACATATATTAAGAACCCAAATCTTTAAAATGGTTTCTCTACACTCTCTTGTTTCATTTAGAATCTTGCACGAACCTATATAAGATACTTGAAGTAACCCTAAATCACATGTGAATGAATAATACAATCCCATTAACATTATATGTAGCTTTGTTCCCAATCGTAAATTGTTACAAAATAAACACACAAAATCCCTCTCTACCTCTTTATATGTGTGAGAGGTATTTTTAAGTCATGCCATGCATCGTAATATTATATATAATCACTAATTAAATCCAAATAACTATAGTTAGTTTTTATGTAGAGTAAAATATGTGGTCCTTGGAAATGAACAAACCTAGATTATTGATGAGAAAGAAGATTCATAGCAAATTATGTTATTTTTTTAAAATAAACAACGAATCATTAAACATAGTATCACATATATGTCTAATGACAATATTTGACCATGATAATATTTAGACAATATTTAACCATGTAGGATTACTCATATATAATTGTAAAACTATATCTAAGCATTTGGAGAATGAGATAAGAATTACTGATATCGCTCTCAATTGGAGTTAGATGCACCGAAGGTCGACCTGCATCTTTTTGTTTCCATTCTCTCAATGCTGTCCGTCATTGCCTCGTCCTTTCTTTAGCATTTTCTCATATATCATCTTTGTTAATTTGATCATGATCATGTTTCGTGCTTCGAAGTTTTTTATTTCCCATGCTGATTGGTTAGTAACAAATGAAAATGTCCAATTTCCTTTGAAATAATATATATCCCTATATAGAAAATCTTGAAAACAATGCATAGATTTGAAGAATTTACATATTTGTATTAGTAAAATGATTTGTTTGTGTTTTTATGTTTTATAGAATTGGTGTTGGTTGGTGGGTATATTAAATGTTAGGTTGGTGGTGGGGAAATTTGCGCGTTGTTTTTACACTGGAAAAAGCTTGATCGAGTTATTAGCTCAAGAAATTTGCGCATAATAACCAAATTGTGTACACAAAAGCTTGGTCGAGATAATAGCTTGATCGAGTTATTTTGATAACTCAAGAAAACCTTCGATTGAAGGCTTGGTAAAATTTCGATCAAGGTATTAAAAAAAATGTTAAAACCCTTGATCGAAGTATTTTAAGACCTCGATGCTCGATCAAGGGCTTTAAAAACAGTCTACTAGCCCTTTTTTTTGCAAATTTAATTTTACCGGCCTCTATGAAAGGCATAAACCTATCATTAATTACACCTTAGCTGGTAGACTTGATGCCACTGGATTCATAAACAAATCATATATCTATTTGACATATAATTTACGCGTTTTTGAGTCCATATGATATATTTTTAATTTTCTTTCAAAACTTACACTAAAAACCCCTGACCACAACTTCGACGGAGCTTTAAAAAATCAACAACATAAAAAGTAAACCAAAATACTTATATATATATATATATATATATATATATATATATATATATATATATATGTCCCACATCGATGCATCCTCTTCAAAATGGTATTTTGGTTTTTCAATTTTTGTTAACAGTAAAAAAAATTCACGTGGACATAAATGTGTACAAGATGTGATTCAAATATTGAGTGGTCGGATTCAAAAAATAATAAAAACATATAATTTTTCAAAATAAATTAAAAAAATCTACACCCCAATGTATTTTGTGTAGATCATGTTCATATATATATATTTGAAAAATATACATTTAGCATTAAATTATTTTATGTGAATACAAGCCACTTATTCATTTTTCTTCAAATTTGCAAGGACAAGCATTTCATTAAATGCAAATTTGACACATTAAATGACAATAGTATTTCTTTTTAAATGTCATTGGAAAGACAACATAATTTCCTACATTTTGTTTTTATTATTTAATGTGAAAATTCACAAATCATAAATGAGTTTCGATTTAATAAATGCGCAGATCATAGAAATTTTCATCACCACACTTGATAAAAAAAATGTTACCCATCTTCATGGACTCACCATGAAGTCAATATGAAAGTAAAAATGTCAAAAAAACTTGTTATTTTTTCTCAAATATCATAAAGATGAAATGTATACATGGGATAATGGTTATAAATATATCAATTAAATAAATAAAATATTGAAATCAACATCAAAATTAAACATATCAAAGAGCTTCCAATTTTTTTCACAAATATAATACGGGTGAAATGTATATATTGGATAATGCTTATAAATATATCACTTAAATAAATAAAATGTTGAAGACAACATCAAAAGTAAAAATGTCCCTATTGGGCCTGGCCCAAGGGGGTCAATTTTTTAGCACATTAAGTTTTTTGGGAACTGTGAAGCTGAGCGCAACATGGATGGAAACTTTTTGTGAAAATCAGTTTTTGGAAGCTGCAAGGATAAAGCACA
This sequence comes from Larix kaempferi, assembly GCA_027924585.1. Taxonomy (NCBI): domain Eukaryota; kingdom Viridiplantae; phylum Streptophyta; class Pinopsida; order Pinales; family Pinaceae; genus Larix; species Larix kaempferi. The sequence goes on from BSBM01000047.1 coordinate 1,583,998, forward strand.
ACACAGTTTTGGTATGCTGCGACATTGCGCACAGCGCAGTGTCGGAAGAGCTGCGAAGTCGGTGCTGCGAGGAGTATAGCACCACGATGTGCCACGTCGACGGAGATCGAGCTAAGTAGAGTGTTGGATGGATGACGACAGTTATTTCGGTTAAGTCACAGGAGACCTATTTTTGGTAAATATCATCGATAACTAGCAAGCAATGGGTAGGTGCAGATCGAGATAGACAATTGGTCACACAAACAAAGAACTAGTAGTTGAACCAATTGTCAAAGGCCGTGAAAGAAGGAATAGCTCGGCAGAAGCAAGCTATTGGTGCGCATGACAGTGTAGCGGATAGCAACGTGTCTACACAGAGGATAGCCACAACTGAAGATCCACTACCAGACACCAACGGGCTGGTTCTGGAAAAACCGTGACAGTTTTGTAAACCTAAGGGTTTTTTCCTTCATAATGTAAAGGCATGACCTACGGGCATGATCTATAGATAAGGAATTTTTGTATGGGAAAGACTGACACATTTTGTATTTGGGTATTATTGAATATTGTTAGAATATTTTGAGCAAGAAGCCATTGTAAAGGGTCTATAGCTGAGTGCGCAGATGAAGAACTGTTGCACCCTTTCCTAAGATAATTAAACAACAATTCTTGTGGATGTAGCTTCCCATCCAGGGAGTGAACCACGTTAAATCTTGTGTTGTGTGATTGCTGTCTATGGTTGTTATTATTCAGTTGTTTGAATTATTTACAATATGAATGCTTGAAATTACAGTTATATGATATGTGTTTACTTTTATCTGTATTCGCTGCGGAAGGGATGGAATAAGATGTTAGGTAGCTCATACATGGGTGAATGTTAATGATCAGTATCTCTAAGTATTTGGATGCATGAACCTATTAAATAACAATAGAGTAATTGTAAAATTTGGATAACAATATATTAGAGCACGCAACATTGCGCATTTCATTTATTTATATAAGAAAGAAACGTCAATCTGTCTAAGTATTGATTGAGACAAGTAGGGACAAAGAAGTAAGGTTGATTAGAAGTGATCAAGTATTGTAGTCGTTCCGCAATCTAGTGACGCACTGATCCATTAAGAGTGTTGCGCGATAAGCTATTGGTAGCCTATCATCGTAAGCTGGAAGTAACACCACTGCCCAGTCTATGAATGCGTTGATCATGCAAGCATCCTTGCTTGCTGCAGTACTCACCGCGAAGTAGAAGACTTCGCGCAGTCATTGATCACAGTGCACAGTCTGTCTCTGCACTGTGCAACGATATGTTTAAACACTCACATCACAAGGTTGTGGAAACCTGCTTCTGCAACCACCCCCTCAACTTCACCTTGGGTGAGACCTCAGACTGCTCGCAGTTTGTTGCCGAAAGGGCTGGTGAATAGGGGTTTTGTTGGTATTTTGTATCGTGAAGTACCTAGGTCTACATTGGGAAACCTCTAGATCAGTATTGCGACCAACAAATGGTTCCGTAGATCTTCCACTTTTTTTTACAAATATTTTAAACTTCAAATTAGATTATTCACAAAAATTGGTCGTACCAACTACCTACACAAAATCATCTATATATGTCAAATACATATAATATAGGTGAATTTTTGAATTTTTAGCTACACAAAATCATCTATATATGTCAAATACATATAATATAGGTGAATTTTTGAAGTTTTAGCTAACCAAGTTAGATGTCTTGTCTTGCATGGTAAAGTGGAGCTTATCATCCTTCCCCAAAAAACTTATTATACACTTGACTTTATGAAAATGGTGTATGAAATCATATATAACATCATGGTCACATCTATGAATACATGATCACATCAATGGATGCATAATTAAGGGAATTAATGGCGATAATCCATGGTGTAATTATGGATGTAGAAATGTTGTTTCTATAGTTAATTATAATAGTTAGTTTTTAATTAATTATGTTGATAAATATACAGTTATTTTTTTTAAATAAGACATTTTTAATTTCAAGAGAGAGATTAATGAAGAACATTATTTTTTATCATTATCCCTCTTAAATAGGTTTAAAATTTGTATTCTTCTTTTAAAAAATTATTATTAAAACTTAATACTCATTACCTTATTAAAAAAATTAATAGAATAGTTACAAAAATGTGGTTGAAAATATATGTAAATCAACATACATCAACTACCTTATATGCAGTATTTATATTTGTTTGCCCATTGCCTCCTCTATATAACATATATGTGGGAGACTACAATAATAAATACTCAAATAAATCATGCTTGACATCTTAAAATAGTTTTTATGACTTTAAAATATCATATTGTTAATATATAATAGCAAAAATTATAATAAATATGTAATAATGAGAATGATTATGTTTTGCATCTTAAAATAATTTCTGACTTTAAAATTTCCTCTAATAATAAAAGTAATACTTTCTAAAAGTAATACTTTCTGATTATATTATTTGCAATTTTCAAAGCTTTCAACTTGAATTATCATTTTGAAATTCAATGCTAAAGTATGATAACCAACTTTTAACATATTACTCTATCATAAATTCAATAATAATTAAGATTCATGTTTAAAAAATGAAAATAAAACCTTTTAAAAATGTTAATCTATGGTAATTAGTAAATTTATTTAATTACTTTTGAAAATTGTAACGTTCAAATCTTTTCTTCTAACTTTAATTGTAATTGTGAAATTCATACCCAGAAACATGCTAATAAAATAATAATCACAGTTAAAACTCATTTTTCTAAAAATGTTAGATTGGAGGCGTAATCTAAGGATTAGAGACCGTAATGTGTATTATGAGAAATTAACGAAACGTTTTTTGGTGCAACTATATAAATGCATCGATGCTCCTATGGAAGCACACCAATACGTTTAGGGATCACACAAAAATAGTGATTCTACACACAACATGTTGCACACTTTTGCACTTTCTTCTGCACAAAGGAAACAATAATTATGCAACAATTCCAAGGACAGTCTCACATGTTCATAAAACAATTTCTTACCCATTGAGAGATGAACAAGCAAACCTTGTCAACAAGAAAAATTTGCAGATTTATGACACTCAATAAGCTGAAAACATAAAATGATTTCCATAAATACATTTACTTCTTGAAAACATATAATGATTTCCAGAAATACATTTACTATAACATGTAGAATGTGATAGAATGTAGTAGGCACAAGAACAATAGAAAAACGGAAACCTAGATACAAGGGCTGATTTCTAGAAATACATTTACTATAGCATAAAGAAACAAGATCAATAAAGAAAACCTAGATGCAAGGGAAAAGGTGTTATTTATTTTTAAAGGTGTTACATCATTTGTAACAAACACATTCCCCTTGAAATTTATTAACGATAGCTAAATTTTTGTTTCAGCTTTGACTTTGTGAGCTTCAATTTTATCCTTCCATATGCATAATCAAAGAAACAACATCATCAACCAGACATAAAGCATCATCAACTCACTAACAAAAATGATTATTCACAACAAGAATTTGAGGTGGTGATAGAGATAGTCTCTTAACACACTTGCCTAACCTTGAAAAAATGATCCATAACTTACATACATATTATCTCGTTTCAAACGTGGAGATCCTAACAATAAGAATACGACCAACAAAATTATTATGATTGTATTCTTAGCATATTAATCATATTCTTATAATACAATCAAGACACAATGAATTTATCTTCTTTTCATTTCCAGAGTCAAATCTCCATCAATGCTCTAACAAATGGTTGTATCTCTTTCAATTGGGTGTAACTCAACTGGTTGTGAGGAAAAGTTGTTACCTTCCCTGCCGAGGTTTAAATTCCAATTTGTAACATGTTTTCTCTTATTGAGACGATTGTTGGTGATCTATATATGATTTATCCTTGAGTTGTTGACCCGGACTTGTGCCCAAAAAAATGTAGGGTTTACCTTGGGTACCATCCTCGAAATGTGGGGAAGTGGCCAAGAGGTTTCCCCCAAGATATGTTAGCTAGAAAAAAATGGCTATATCCCTCATTTTGAAGAAAAAGACTCCACCAAAGCCACCGAAGAAATTTTTGAACTCCATTAGATTGTTATCTTCTCACATCAAAGAAAAGATTTCGCTGGATTCACTTTGACCCTTGCATGGGAGCACGCACCCCCCCCCTTGATTCCGCTCCCGAAGCTTGCTCCCTTTGGAAGATCATTCCGAGAAAGCTCTTGAGGTGCTCTCAAGCGCTCCCAAGGTGCTCCCTACCTCTCCTATAGTAGGTTGATAATTTGATGACAATGTTATGGTACCTCCCTTCTTTGCCAAGCTCCTATAAAAATTGTTATGGTTGATCATTTGATGAGAACTTTAAGTTATAACTACTAGATGATTGATGTTGTATGGTTTAATTCATGTTTTCTATAGCTAATTCAACTTCCTTCATGTTTTTTCGATATAAATCCATCAAAATATATTAAAATATATACTATATAAAAAATGCTCTCGAAATACTCCCAAAATGGGAGCTTTTGAAAAATTCGCTTTTCCCTCCACTCCTGCTCCCCGCTCGCAATAGCTTAGCTTTGACCAACTATTCAGCTAAGAATTCCAACTTTTGTACCCTTTCCATGAAGTCTTTAGAGGTTCATATAAAACAATTAGCCTTTATCGCTTTCCTTCTCTGTTTCATAGTGTATGCATGTAACCATGCTTGCACCCACCTCCACACAAACATAATGACAAGATTCTTCTTATTATCATCATGCAACAAGCATGCCCTTCCCCAACCTGGGAATATTACATTGTGATGTAGTCCTCTTACAACACTCTACAAAGATCCCTTTCGCTAAGAAGCCACTTATGACCAGAGTATATTCTGTGAAAATTTCCCAAGGCTTGCACCAAGCCTTAAATGCTTCAATCAACTTGTTTTCACAAGCAAGATGACCCACCAACAGTAAAGGTGTCTTTACAGGGATTTGAAACTTGGTTTGGATTATTATCAACCCTCACTTTAGCATCTAACCAAGCCCCCATTGACACACAAACACACACATACATATATAATTGAACCTCCTACCACCTAAGTTGTACTTGGTTAGACTTACAGTGAGCCACCAAAGTTTGAACAAATAAGTTGTTCAATTTTCAAATTTTCTTAAGTTCAGAAGTCCATGCAGGCCAATTTTGGCCCTTTTTTAATGTTTTCATTTTCATACCCCACGGGGAATTGTAATAAGTTGACATAGCATGATGGCTTATGTAAAAGACTGGATTTCCTAGGACTTGGGCATCAATCCAACTACTCTAGACTATTTTTTCCTTGGTAATTATTGTTTGTTTTTCAACAACTTATAATTACCGATTTTTTCACTTAATCCTCCAAAGCTAGAGTGGTTGTCTTGGTAGTTAGGTTTTAGGATGTTATTAAAGTATGAGTGTCAATGTATATTACCATGCTAGTCATCATTTATGAGTCATATGGACATGCACTAAGTCCCCTTAGTTTTTTTTTAATTTCCGTCAATAAAAAATTTCTCGTAAAACGAGCAATTTCTTAATGTTTTTAATTGAAAAACAAAATTCCTAAAAGTGGTGTTAGGAGGTGAAATTGGCCATTGGGGGTGCTTGTTTTCTAACCCCACTTAACTCCTAAACCCACTTTTGAGAGAAAATAGTGATTATTTACCACTAAAATTGGTCTTCTCTTGAAAAAGGCCAAAAAGAAATAATAATTGGGAAAGATCAACATCCCATCTTTTTTGGAAACATGTTTGGGACATGTTTTGTTCATCCAGAGTGGTGGCATCTCATGTGGCAATTAAAGGCGAGTTACAATGGGATCCAAATCTTTGTTTCAGCGTCTGATTGATTGGATTGAGATCCCATATTAGAGGTGGGTGCATTCTTCAAAGAGAGGGGCACATTTCCTTAGGGGAGGTGGCGCATGAGTGATGGAAGTTGTTAAGTTTTTCCTTGTTTAGCATTATAACCTTAAATCATTTGCAAACATATGATCACTGAAAGAAAGACAAGCACAACAACACAAAGAACACAATATTTTCCTCGGGGAAACCACAAGGGAGAAAACCCCACAAAATTTCCTCAATATAAAATTCACCAAGATAGTGTAAAAACCCCAAGACAAAACAATAACTCCTCTTCACCAGTGAATTTCTTCTTTCTCTTTCTTTTGCACTTGCTTGAGTAAGTGAATGGTGCAAATGAGGAATTCGACCTCTCTATTTATATTCTTATGTTGGTTGACCTTTTACCCTAACTAGGCCGACTTCACCTAACTAACTGGGCCGACTTCACTTAGGGATACTCAATAATGTATTTAATATGTTTCTTAAAGGTACTATTGACCCAACTTTAAAAGGGAGGCTTTACATTAAATCTTTCAATGGCTCTTACATGACCAACTACATCAATGACATCTCTCGAAGGAGGACTAATAATATAATAAACAAATACAATTCGAATATCTTCCGAAGTTACATTTCTTTAACAGAAGGGCTGCCAACCTCTTGAGAGGTGGTGCCTAACCTCCTCAAATCACTCCAAACACTCCATAGTTATCTCCTACATCACTCTTGAGCTCATTTCTTCATGTGTTATAGAATATCTCATTGAACTAATGTGCCCTCCCTTCTCGTTTGTGCTATTTAAGCATGGCCTGGCCTCTCATTTTCTCATGGTCAAAGGAGCAAAAGGCTACTCAAGCTTTGTACTTGTATTTTGTAATGTCTTTCTGGAATAATAAAAATATTTGGAGGCAAACCTATGGTGTCGGGCATCATTATGTGTGGATGAACATTGCATAGCTTATGAGGTAACCAGTATTTGCTTGTGTTTTTGTGCCTGTTCGGTTAGTTGTAGGCCTGCAAGGGGAGCTATCTCCCAATAGGGTAAGAGATCATTATTATTTGATTTATGCTCTTACTGTTTTCTTGTAGTAGATATCTTAGATGTGCATGTATATTTTGTTTAATTGCATTCCTTCCAAGTTTCTTCTACCGATGTGTTGATGCCTCGGATATCGTAGCATCAATCAGAAAGGGATTCTCCCCGAGAGATGGTCCCAATTAGACTATCTCTCATTTGGTGTAGGGAATCCGTCCGGTTAGTGGTTCCGGCAACCGTGGGTTTGGAGATTAAATCCGATTCTACCGGTTATGGCCCGATCCATCTTTCTTTTTGGGATTTATGTCTTTTAAATGAGATGCAAGTGCCTAAATTATATTTGATCTAGATGCAACTAAAATAGATCTAAGTCTAGAAGCTGGAGTAAATCTACCTATCCTTGCAGGGAACACGCTTAAAGGATGAGCAATAAGCTGTAACAAATAACGTGAGGAAAGAACAGATAGCTGTTAATTCTCACAAGTAAAGTTACAGCAAGATAAAAATCTTTAGAAGATAGCTTCTAATTCAATATGGAATGCATCTATTGCTCATAATACAGAAAAAGCAAAAGATTATTTAATCTACGTAGAAATAATAAAGAAACAGAGCTAAATATAAACAAACTGAAATAACTCTAAAGATCCCTGCAGGGAGCACATTTAAAGGCATGAACAATGAGTCATAGGAGTCATCTTGAAGAAAAACAGTTAGCCATTTAATCTAAAAGAGAACTCTACAGCAAAATAAGATATCAGCAGATAGCTCCTGATTTAGTCTGAAACACATTCACTGTTCATGAAATGGAGAAAATCGTTCACACAGAAATAAGCAAAATCATTTGTTGCCAAGAAATAGTTCAAATAGCAATGCAGATTTCACATTACAGTATATATGTCATCAGAAGAGTCCAACACACATCCATCTTCCGTTCCCCATGTAAAATGTCCATCTCCCTGGATTTTATTAGAAAATTCTGTTTTTACAGGCTCGATACAAGATAGCTCGTATGGGTTTCAAAATTTCATTCCCTGCCAAAAGTCCTTTTCTATTCTTCCTAGCTTCCATTTATAATTACAAATATGCCCTTTGGGCTGCCACCTAGCACCTTCCACTTGTCATCTATAGAAAATTTTCTCCTAAAATAGACAAAAATGAGATTCCCTTTCATTTACAGAAATTATTTAAAAGAGAATAGGGACAGCTGTCCCACAATTTACCCGCTTTACACATTTGAGAGTCAAATACAAAATAGCAGAAATAATGCTTTGAAACCAGCGATTTCAATCCTGTGCGTGAGCTTCTGCCGGCAGAGGATCGCCCAAGTTAATTGCTGCTGAGGCTGCCTGGGAAGAGACACTCGAGCCTATTGCTGATGCTGCTTCTACTTGGGAAGAAGGGATTGAGCTGGCCAGACTTTCTGCCACTACCGGGGAAGAGGGAATCGAGCCCACTGCTGTAGTTGGAATGGCTACTGGGAGAGAAAATCCTGGATCCGCTGATGCTCCTGCTGCTGCTGCAGCTTTCCTTTCCTCCTCTACTATGTAGCTATACCACACACCTTTGTCCCTTATGACTATGTTTGCTGCAGCAGAGAACAAGATTTTCTGAGAAGTCACATTCTTCCCAAGCTCTGCTTTAATGCTTTGAACTTCTGCTACTGCAGCTTGATGCACTTCCTTCAGCAGATGGTTGTGGAGTGATGACAATCCAATATAATGCTGGAGGTCATCAATAGCCAGGACATCAATCCTTTTCACATACTCCATTTGAACGTCTAGCTCTTCCTTTAGCTGAGACAACCGTTGCTCCTTTTCTGGAAAGTCCTCCAGGGTCTGAGGGAAACTCAATGTGCATTTGTCATGAACCCCTTGGAGCTTTTGGTATAGACTGTTAATTTTATCTGTTGTTCTTTGCACGCTGGTTGTCAGCTTACTGGCACAGTTCCTACCAAACTCCAGCAAGGCTATGTCCTCATTAAAATCGTCCACAGCTTTAAATGGAAGATGCGGGGGAAAACCCCCTTTCCCTTCTCTCCATGCCATCCGACTTATGATATTTGCCTTGACACGGGTATTCTTAGCTTTGAGCCTATGGGCCTCCGCATTAATTTCTTTTAACCTGACTACCATGGCCTTGAGCTTGCAAACCTCGTCAGTGATTAGCTCCTGAGTGTCATTTATTTGCTTCAGGATGCTGCAGGATAGCTCATGGAAGGGAGACATGTCCATTGTTTTACCCTCAGCCTGCTCTAACCGCTAAGCTAATGTCTGCTTGTCTAATTCTAGTTGGGCTACTTTATCTTCTGCTCCATTCTTCTCTGCCTCCACAATCATCATTTGGAGTGTCAGTTGGTCCTTTTCCTCTTCCAGCTGGCTATACTTGTTTGACATCTCCTTATGCTCGGCATAAAAGCAATTATACTTGTTCACTACCAGATCCCTTTGGGCTTGCTCATTAGCCACAGTCTGTTGTAGTGAACGAGCTCTCTTCTTTGTCAATACATTATCTCTTACTATCACGCCTACATTGGCCAGGGACGCTTTTGCCGTTGCTACAGCAGCGGTCGCCATAGCAAAGGGATCTTGATCTGTATTCTGCATTATAGTGACCTCTCGGTGGGTAACAATGTCTTCATGGAAGGGACTTTTGATCCTCTCTTCTGATTTGAGGACCATTGCTTTTCTTTTCTTGTCATAGACAAACTCATTCCACTTGGACACCGTACACTTTCCCGATGGAGTGTACGGGACAATTGGTCAGTTTATGATGTCTATGTCTTCTTCCGCAGGTGGGGTCCGGGCTTCCTGAGCAGGGTCTCCTCCTTCATTTTGGGTACCAGAGCCACCTGCTTGAGAGGTGTCTATTTCCATGTCCTCGATACCGGATCCACCTGCCTGGGTACCTTCCCTCGCTTTCTGCTCTTCTTCATCCCTCCTCTCTGCCTCAGCTTGTTCAGCTTCTTTCCGCAGGCTTTCCTTTTCCGCCTCTTCTTGCATCCTTGCCACTTCCGCCTCCTGCTGTATTCTTGCTGCTTCAGCTTCTTGCTTCCACTTGGCTTCCTCCACCTCCCGCTGCAATCTGGCATCTTCAGCTTCTTGGAGTAGTCTTGCCTCTTCTCTTAATCTGAGCTCTTCCCGAGCTCGGGCATCTTCAGCTTCTTTCTCCTGCTACTGACTGGTCTTCTGGATCTTGGCTGAGCTAGAGCTTGCTCCAGTGTCGTGGCGACAGATCCGCAGCTTAGACATGTTGCTAATGCCTTTGAATACCTCTTCCTCGGCATCGGGATAATGCGAGTATTCAAAATGAGCATAGATGTCCTTACAATGCTCGGCCACTTTACCCTTTCTGTCGTTCCTGTGGAAGATCACCTCACCGAAGTGGAAGGCTTTCAGGTCTTGAACAAATTCTTCAGCTGAGGCAACCCCTGAGAACTTGTAAGCACCTATGCAGAAAGGTAGAGGGGGAAAGGAAGCCTTATGCTGTTTGTGGAGCATTGCTCCAATCCCATCCAGGAAGATTTGCCTTAGTGCTTCTTTGAGGACCACATAATCTGTGGCATACTGTGGCAAAATGTATGGGGGATTCGTCCCCCCAAACATTCTTAGGTAGGTGCCTTGCTCTGAAAAGTAGAAATCCCCGTAATTCTCAAGGACTTCCAAAGCATTCTCTGATAGGCAACTGGGCTCCTCCTTGAATATCTTCTCATACAGGGGCATGATGAACCCCTCACAGATGAGTTTGTAGCAGGGCTTGTAGTTCTGAGCCCACAACATCTTGAAAGCATTATAGACCGAGGTGGTGGCCTTATCCCATGTACAGCCCAATTTGGGGAAGTCTATCTTGGCCAAAATACAATCTATCAGATATGAGGACATGAAGAATTTAGCCTTCTTCAAGGCTAGTCCTTCCCTTGCAGCTACTATCATCGAGGCCAAACTATCTGACAGGAGAGTGGCCCAGTCAAACACAGTTCCCTTGAATGCCATGTAGTGGACAATAGGGACCCACTAAATCCTATACACCATGCCATCGGGCATGCCGAAGATCCTGCACAGCATTAAAACGATCAATCTGAAAGGAGCTCTCAGATTCTGTATGTCATATTCATCACTTCCTTTCTTTCTCAACTGTTTTCCTGCCATCAGTAGCTTCTTGGCCATCTCGACGTTGTTCATCTGGCTTAGCCATTCATCAGTCAGAGCTTGTTGGACACGGGGAAATTTGTAGGCTGCCGCGAGATATGCGGGTTGAATGAGGCAATAGCCACTTTCCTGCTATCATTTATCACTCTCCCTTCAGCATCGGCATGTTGGAGTATCCATCCGATCACTTCAGCACAGGGGAACAACTCAGGGCGGGTAGCGGCTCTAGTTATGCCTGAGGCTCTGATATTGAGATAAATTGGCCCTTCTTCTAGCAACATATCCGGGATCTCCTGGTCCCGGATCATTCTGTAGATATCACCCCATCTGATTTCAGGAGGTACACCAGTGGTGCATCTAGTATCTTGGAGGGAGGTCTCAGTTTTAAGTGGCGCAGGCTTCTTTTCTGTCATTTTAGCCGTCTTCTTACCAATTTTCGGCATTTTGATTTATCCCTGATAGCACCCATATACAAGTCATCATGATATTCAGCAACATACTGCGAGATTTTAACAGAGAGCATCATTGTTTTAACATGTCAATGAGGTAAGTACAATGAAGCTGTATATTTAGGAAGCAAAATACACGATTTCAACATCAAACATAAATTGAAACATTTGAATCTTTTAAAGGGATGAGTTTGGGGTGCTCCTGAGAGGATAGGTATGTTGCGGAAGCAACCCGCTTTCGGCTTAGCTCTGGGGAAGAGGGTAACTTTCGTCCCTGTGTTTTTAAAAGGCTAGTGGCGGGGAAGTCTGGGGTGAAATAACCCTGCGACGAAATGGGGAGCCACTTTCATATTTTACGACCCGGTGAGGGCTTTAAACACCATTTTATTTGCGGCACTTGCCGAGGTGCTCTCTGGGAGGTTTGAGTTCGAGCGAGGGTGATGGAGCCGGCGGAAGACTGACGAAAAGGCTTGGGTGACCATAGTTTCGGGGTGACATAACAAGCTTAATTACGAGACCAGGGAGGAGCTCCCGCGTTGATACGCAAGCGAGGGGTTTCAGTCCAAACGCCGTCGTTATTCATTATATTTAAAGGGACGTCTTACAACTTTCTTAATCGGGGATGATGGCACCCTTTTCTAGTTTCAAAAAATGGGTAGGCTATGCCGGGACTGAGGGTTACGGTAAAGCCCGGGTGACTACGGCTTTGGCTTTTGGCTGGGGACGGAGAAAGTTTATGGGGCCTTGATGGTTTCGAACGTGAAGGACAGCGACACCCGCGGCTAGGGTAAAATCTTAGAACAATCCACCCCTCAGGGTTGATGTTCAAATGTCTTGATATTTATATGTTTTGTATGACAAAAAAAAAAAGAAGAGATTTCAACGGTAATTTGACGGGTGAAATACCCGTGACGTGCATTTTCCCGTCAAAATCTAACCTAGACCAATCATCTTTAGACAAGGATAATCCAATAGTAATCTAACGCATGGAGGAAACAAGTTCAACAGTTAAGATCCTACCTGGCACCAGTGAGGATAGCTGATTGAGGTGGCCGTGAACGTGGTCGAGCAATTCGAGCTAGAATGGTCGCGCGGCGTCCGGCAATGGTTTGGCAATCGACAAACGGTAATGGGGTCGGTTCGAGCCCCCACCGTATATTTAAACAATTCGAACACGTGTGGGACTTTAATAAGGTTGGTGGCATATTAAAACAGGCTTTAAATGCGTCGTACGTTGACGTCAAATCGAGCCATCTTGGTTTGCGTGCATAACCGCCACTTGCGGGACAAAATCATGAATTTCACCCACCGTTGCGGAAGGGTATAGTGGACGTTTCCGTAGTTTCAGGGCGCGAAGGCGAATGGCTCCCGCAAAAGGCCTCCGTGACGCGGAAGAGAAAATGTTCCGCAAAGCTTAATTCGTTCGGAAGTGCAACGCGGAAGCTTCCACTGAACTTCTCCGGTGTTTCAGGAGAGACTGGAGAAGCTCCCCGAAAAACGACATGGATGGTTGATTCTTTTGGTGACCCTTTTTGGGTTGATATTGCTAAGGTTTCTGAAATTGCGGGGAAATCTCGCCAATGACTTCCGCCGTTTCAGAAGATTTCAACCAATGTTTCCGAAAAAGGCCCTCGCGAAATCGAGAAATTTTCTAAGTCTTGGCTGCACTTGCTTCCGACGTTGCGGAAAGACTCGCGATTCGCTTCCGCCGTTTTGGAAGGATAAAATGAACGGTTCCGCAGGTTCGGGATGGAAAGTCCGACAGGTCCGAAAAAGGAAATTTTCTAAGTCTCTTCACAGTTTCAGAGGAAGTTCGTGAATTTCTCTGTGGTATTTCGGAAAGCTTCTGTGAATGGCTTCCACCGTTTCGGGAGGAAAACCCGAAGGTTTCCGCAAATTTTCGAAAGTTTTCTAAGTCTCTTTTCGGAAAGTTTATGCGAACGGCTTCCGTCATTTCGGACAACTTCACTGAATTCTTCCGCTGTTTCAGGCAGCTTTCATCAGAAGCTTCCACGATTTTAACAAAATATTCCAAATCCTTTCGGGCGTCTTTCCCAAGTTCTCTCGCCGTTTTGGGAAGAAAACCCCAAGGTTTCCGCAATTTTCCTTCTCACGGTCTGCGATTTGCAAGAGAGAAAAAAAAATCTAAGTCCTTTTTTCGGAAAAGTTTTAACACACGATTCCGCCCCTCTGATGAAAAACTCAAAAGAGACACTACTGCGGGAAGATAGCTTGAGAGGCTCCGCAATTTCTTGGAAAAAATTATAAGTTCCGTTCCGGAAGGCTTAACAAAAGGCTTCCGCCTTTCGGGAGGAAAACCTGAAACACTTCGCGTTTGCGGAAGGCTTGAATGGAGAACTCCGCCGTTTTGGGCAGGATTGCCCAATGGTTTCCGCGTTTTTCAATCAAAATTTTCTAAGTCTTCTTTCGAGAAGCTTATGCGTTTGGCTTCCACAACTGCGGGGAGATAGCCCGAGAGACTCCAAAACGTCGGGAAAGAATTCTAAGTTCCCTTTTGGTTCCTTGGGGGAAAAAAGGAAAGGTTTATGGCCAGAATTTTCGTTGGGAAGCAAAGATAAAAGCTGGGAATGGCCCCTTGAGGCAGCTTTTCTAAAAAAATTAAAGGGAGGGGCCCCAATATGTACAAAATTTTTGGGCGGGATGTTGCTGCAACAACAGTGGCGAGTCGTTGGCGAACACAGATCTCTGAAAAAATCATCTTCATGGTTCGAAACCTCATCAAAGACACCCATCTTGGCTGCACTGCTCAGCTGAGCACTTTAAAGTCATGTGAGGGGAAGAAGGCACTTTTCCTTCCAGCCATTGGGGAAAGGGGAGCTTTGACCGAGACATCTTCACCACTCTCCAAGGGCCAATATATGAGATTCATTTTAGGAGGGTCATCTTTCAGATGGTCACTACTGCCGGACTCCACAGGATCTGCAACACTTTCTCATGGACATTATTGCTCTTGTTCCTCATTCCCATGCTGCTTGCATCCTTTTGGATGTTTGTACTTTGGACAGCTTAGCTGCTTGAGCATTCCAGAGATATTTTCTTTTGGACATGATTTTTTGATTTAGGCTCCTCAATCCATAACATCCTTTTGTGTGAGTTAGAAATTTTATTGATTTGATCAAGCCTCACAGACGGAGAGGAGCCCATTTCGAGCTGAGCCTTTTGGACAACTTTCTTGATTTTACATGTCTTTTGCTTTTGTCTCAGCCATGCTTTAATTGAGGCGAGAATCTCTGGGAAATAGACTCTTGAGTGTAAGCCATTTTGGCTGTTAAATCCGCAGCATGGAGTCATTTCAATACCCTATGTCCTCGAGAGGTGCTACTTTCCATGGGTCCAATTTTGGTAACCTTCTTGAGATGCCTTTAAAGTGTGAGAGTGGGTGGAGCCCAACGATAGTAGTGAAGATGGTCATAGGTCTCTGCTATTAAACAGGGTTAGTGTGACTAGCAGGGTAGGCTTCCTTCCTTCTGTACAATTCAGCGAGAGCACAACAGACCGGATTTACTTGAGCAGAGTTCCAGACTCATGGGTCGCAAGTTTTCTTTGAGAGAGTTATCTTCAACGAGGATCTCAACCAAAAGGGCATTCAGAAAACAAAACTTGTCACAAAAGTTCAAATAACAAAGAGAGAAACAACATGGCCGAAAAAATAAAGCAACTAAAGGCTAAAGCAAAAAGAAAACTTTATTTATGTACAGGAAGTCTCGAAGAGACTATGCGAAGTACTATTTCAGAGCGAGGCCATTGAGAGGAAGGGCTACTTCTTCTCCCTCGAGATTTGTCAATTTATAAGTGGATGGGCCTAATTTTGCAGAAATTTGATACGGGCCTACCTATAGATGTTGAAATTTCGTATGCATTCCTTTGCCTTCGTGGTTATGGTCCCATTTCAGGACTAAATCTCCAACTTCAAAATCTCTCTTACCGGATTTCCTCTTATCGAACCATCTCTTAACTATGTCCTGGTGTTGATGGAATCGATCTTTAGCTTTGTGTCGGGCTTCTTCAAGTTGAAGCAGGGTGTTGATCCTGGATTGTAAGGCTTGGCTACCAGAACCCTGAGAGGCTTGGGACAATTGCAAGGATGGTAGTAAGACGTTTGGGGGAAGAATGGCTTCCTTGCCATATACAAGAGTGAAAGGGGAGACACCTAAAGCATTCTTCGGGGTTACCCTATCCGCCCATAAGGCGTTTGGGAGAGCCACATGCCAACTTCTCTGGTTTTCTATCACAGTCTTTTTAAGAATTCGGATCAGATTCTTGTTTGAGGATTCAGCTAATCCGTTCCCCTGAGGGTAGTAATTGGCTGAATAATGCAACTTAATTCCCCATTCATAAACAAATTCATTTATCTTGCAAGATGAGAAATAAGTAGCATTATCAAAAACAAGGGAAATTGGAACCCCAAACCTGGTTATGATGTTCTCTTTCAAGAAGCTGATGACTGCGTCTTCATTGATATTGCGCAATGGGATGGCCTCCGTCCACCTAGTGAAGTAGTCGGTAGCCGTCAGGATGTATCAATGTTGCAATGAAGAATTTGGATTTATTTCTCCGATAACATCGATACCCCATTGCTCAAAAGGCTCAGAGATGATGACCGACTGCAATGGTCCTGCTGCCTTAGGTAACTTCCCGGCACTTCTTTGACATACATCACAATTCCATGCGTAAGCGTGGGCATCTCGAAACAGAGTGGGCCAATAATAACCAGCTCTCAGTATCTTGTGTGCTGTTGTCTCACCTGAATAATGTCCACCTGCGGGGCCATCATGTAATTCTTTGACAACTTTGTTTGCATCTTCCTTTTCCCAACATCTAAGGAGAACTCCATCATAATTCTTTCTAAATAGTATCCCATCAATGATTTGATAAGGGGCTGATTTCAAACGAAGGGCCCTTCTTTGCTTGGAGTTCCAGTGCTCAGGTAGATATCCCTGCTGTAAATAGTGCACCAGATCTCTATACCATGACTGAGGGGCTGTGAAAATATGACACACTTCAACCGAATTTAACTCAGCTTCATTCTTCCAATGTTGTTCTTCATCAGTTGAGTTTCCCGCAAGTAACTTGCACAGGCCTTGTCCTTTGATGATCGTGGCTGGTTTAAATTCCAAATCATATTCTTGAAGAGCTGTGACCCAGTTCCCTCTCCTTTCTCCTAGTTCCTTTTAAGCGAAAAGGGATCTAACAGCTGGGTGGGGAACTATGACCTTAGTTGTGTTCTTCAGAATGTATGGCCTAAACTGATTGACTGCTTTGAAAACTGCATACGCATGCTTGTCAACTATGGGGTAATTTAGCTCAGCCCCCTGCAGACCAGTGCTCATAAACGAAATTGGGTATTCGTCCCCCAACTCCACCTTTTGCGTGAGTACAACTGCGAGAGAGTCATCCGAAGCGAAGGTATACAAGATGAAATCCTTATCAAAATCTGGGCTCCTTAAGGAAGGAGCCTTAGCTACTGCTGCCTTGATATCTCTAAATGCGTCCTTCTCCAAATCTGTCCACTTGAATTGTATACTTTGTTTCACCATCTGTTGCAAAGGCTTAACAATTTGTGCAAAATCTGGGACAAACCTTCGGACAAAATTGATGGTGCCCATAAAGGACTGCATAGATTTCTTGTTGTGAGGCATTGGAATCTTATTAATGGCTTGGACTCTTTCTTGATCAATTGACACTGCCCCTTTGGAGATGATATGACCCAAGAGCTTACCTTCGGGAACAACAAACACGCTTTTCTTGGGATTCAGGGAAATACCATACTTCCGGCAATGATCAAAGATATGCCTCCAATGAACAACATGATCTTCCCTTTTCTTCGAAAAGATTGTCACATCATCTAAGTAAACAACAACACATTTCCCACCCAATCCTCGGAAGGCGATATCCATCGCCCTTTCGAATGTAGCTCCTGCATTTATAACACCAAATGGCATCCTTCGGTATGCGAAAGTCCCCCATTTGGTTTGGAAATTAGTCTTGAGACGATCTTCTTCGGCTACTAACACTTGATTATAACCAGAGAAACCATCGAGGAGAGAAAACAATTCGGATCCTAACACCATTTGTAGGATTTGCTCCATTGAAGGTACGAGGCAGTTGTCTTTATCCGAGGCTTTGTTTAAATTTCTGAAATCTACACATAGCCTTATCTCTCCTGACTTCTTTCTTACGGGAACCAAGTTTGCAACCCATTCAGAATGCCGAACTTTGAAGATTATCTTAGCGTCCAGGAGCTTCTTTAATTCCTTTTGGATCAGCGGTTCTAGAGTAGGATGCATCCTTCTTAACTACTGCTGAAATGGCTTGACACCCGCTTTCATTGGTATAACATGCTGAATGATGCTGACATCATATGTTTTCAGATCTTCATAGGTCCATGCAAAAACATCTTTGTATTGCTTAAACAATTTGATGAACCTATCTCTTTCTCCTGGTGAACAACACTTGCCAATGTTGACAAATTTTGGTTCTGCCTCGGTACCCAAATTAACTAACTCATGTTGCATTGATGAGCTGTTAGTTTTGGTATTAGCGGGCCTTTTGAACTTATTTTGAAGATCGAACAACATTTCGAGGGACCTTACCCCCTTGGGCATGAAATTTCCTTTCTCCTCATCCTTCTTCATCAAATCAACATCATGTTCTTCCTCATCTATTGCAGCTCCTTGAAAACTATCTTCGTTTGTTAGGAAGCTGATAATTTGTTCATCATCATCGAAGACTCTGAAGTTCGTGATGTTATCGGGAGCAGAAGGCCTGAAAATCAATTCAACTGAGCATTTATTATTTGACGGCACCAATCTAGAAGCAGATGTTGCTAACAAATCAGCAACAGAATTTTGCAATCTAGGAATTGATTTTATATTGAAAGTGTCAAAATGCATGATTAAATCCCATACCTCAGCCTGATAACCTTTCAAGTGAGGTGAGAAACAATGAATGGTGTCCCTTACCTATCTTACAACTATCTCCAAGTCACCGAAGACCTTCAGGTACTTAACATTTAATCCAATGGCCTTCTTTAATCCATGTACCAAAGCTTCATATTCAGCGGTGTTATTAGTACAATCGAATTCTAATCTACAAGACAAAAAATACTTGTTTCTTTTTGGATCCATTAGAACACAACCGGCTCCGGATCCTTCCAGAGTTTCAGAACCATCAAAGTATAATGTCCAAAAAGTATCTCTAGATTCAACTAAGTTAGTTTCTTTGTGATCTATGTCAGTAACTAAATTGACTATGTTATAATCAACATCATCAGCCCGAGAGAAATGAAGGAGATCGGACTGTTTATCTGGTTCAGGGCTAATTGTTTTAGATTGACAATTACCCAGATCCCTTTCTAAGAAGTAATTTCCCAGGACCGAGGAAGAGAAAGTTACGGCCTCATTCTTTTCTTCTAACTGAGTTACGTTTTGTTTCGTATGAGGTTCCCTAAGAACTTTAATTTGATTCTGTCTATTCTGATAAGGCAGCCAAAGGTGGGACCAATCAGTAGCAAAGTAGCCACTTAGCTTGGTAGACCAATCCCTACTTAAAATCAGACCATAGGCTTCAGGAATATCGACCACCATTATGTCAATGAATTGACAGACTCTAGGGTCAGCTGACAGTCTAATTAGAACATCTTTCATCTCCCCAATAACCTTGACAGCAGTCCTATCTAATTGGATAATTTGAGCTGGAGATGGCACAGGCTGCCCATTAATTTTCCTACAAATTGACAGTGGCATAACGTTTGAGGATGCTCCAGAATCTACCAAACAGTTGTGAACATTATGGTTGAAAATTTCAAAAGTCAATAAGAATGGAAATGTTTGGGATTTAGACTTTCCACCGATGCTAGCCTCATTAATTTCGGGATTGTCTTGAGAATCCGTCAATGGAGTGCTGATCTGGGGTTGTAAAACATGCAGCAGCTTGTCTCGTTGATGGGGCAGGCTGCACATGTCAAATATTGATACGTTCGCCTTGACCTTCTTGATATCTTCAATAATATCATATCCTATATCAGATTCGTTCCCAATTCGACTTGGCTGATCTGTTTTGCTCATTGTGACCTTAGGTGTCTGAACCATGTTGTCAGCGCTTGGCTGTTTGGTTAACTTTGGGATGTGGTGGGATGATTGGTATGTGCCTCCTAGGCGGATCTTTTGAAACTTTAGGCTTATGGGGAACGGTGACTGGCACAGGATCCGCAATTGGGCCCTTGCTGCGAGTAGCAACATTTATGGTAGAGGGAGAGCTATCTATGTGATCTTCTTCTACTAATTTAGTCATAGGTACCCAATCCCACAACACCATAGTAGTGTCTGGGGTTGGTTCCTCTAACTCAGGGCTCGATTCTTCTGGAGGATCATCCTGGTCTGGGATCTGAGAATCTAACATTTGGTTCATGACTAAGCTCATGGAATTAATACATTGCGGGCATCTCTTTTCCAAATGCGGTTCTTGGTGAAAAGTGTAGAAATTTCCCATCCCAATCTCATTTAAGTTTAAAACAGGGGTAGCGTTCATTGGTGGATGAGTCTGTTCCCCGTCTTCCCTTCTTTTATAAAATGGCTTGAAAGGTTTCCTAGATGTGCTAGCAGCCTTGTCTTTCTTGAGATCTACGATTTTGTTAGATAATTTCTGCATCATCTTGACTACATTTTCCATGTCCGTAGATGGCTCTTCTTTACCTCTAGTGAGCAGCAAAGGTTTTTTTCTAGCTACTGGTTTTGGTTCTACATCTAAGGCATGTTTAGCAATGCTATCAGCCTCTTCTTCTACCTTTCTAGCTTCCTCAAAGTTCTCTATCAGGGTAGTTTTCTTGGACCTCTTTACGAACATTGCTATGGGTCCATCAAGAGCAGTTGTATAGTATTCAATCAGAGATTCCTTGGCTGGTTTATTAGCTTCACTGAAGTTATTTAACAGCGTTGTGAATCTTTGATTGAAATCTTGAACCTTTTCTTTCTTTTCCATCCTCATGGATAAGAGTTATTTCATAAGTGTTGCCACAGTCTTTTGGTTTCCGTATTTTTTTAGAAAACATTTTTCGAATTCATCCCAACTAGAGATTGAGCTAGGTTGTAGGCTAAAGTACCATGATGATACTTTTGGCTCGAATGTATATGGAAACAACCTGCAGACTACATCTTCATGTTGTACGTTCAAAAGGTTCAGAGCTAGGTAAAAACTCTTGAGGTGATCTTCTGCCGAAATGGCTTTCCCTGGATCGTACTTAGGCAAGACCTTTTCTGGGTTTTTAGGAAGATTATGGAACGGTCTAGCTAGGTTCAGCGCTCCCCTTGCTCTCCAAGCAGGTACAGCCATGTTTGGGTTTGGATGTGGAGACCCTGGTGGAGAATTGTAGGGTGAATTTTGTGGAGTACTTTTGGGAGTGGTAATTTCTTCAAGATTTTCTTGGTTTGCAATTTTTTCTGAATTTTCAAGATCTGCCTTATTCAGAGTGTCTGAAATTTCTTCCAAAGTCAGATTTACCAGTTCTTCAAAACTTTGAACGAGAATTGAATCACGGGTGTATTGTGGCTCCTTTCTAGGTGTAATTTTCTTAGGGAGGAAGTTGACAGCGTTTAAACCACCTAGCTGTATAACGTAGGATCTGGTATGTCTTCTCAAATCCTCTATTTCTGTAAAAGGGACAGCATATAAAGCTTCTTGAGGCTCAGGGTCAGAAATGAGGCGTTCTTGATCTGTTAATCCAAGATCTGGGCTGTTTGAAATGCTTTCTTTAAGCGGGTTTTCAGTGTCTTCTATGGCAGCGGGAGATTTTCTTCTATCAGCCATGCACTTTCAGGCCCTCCTTCTAGCGCCAAAAACTGTTGATGCCTCGGATATCGTAGCATCAATCAGAAAGGGATTCTCCCCGAGAGATGGTCCCAATTAGACTATCTCCCGTTTGGTGTAGGGAATCCGTCCGGTTAGCGGTTCCGGCAACCATGGGTTTGGAGTTTAAATCCGATTCTACCGGTTATGGCCCGGTCCACCTTTCTTTTTGGGATTTATGTCTTTTAAATGAGATGCAAGTGCCTAAATTATATTTGATCTAGATGCAACTAAAATAGATCTAAGTCTAGAAGCTGGAGTAAATCTACCTATCCTTGCAGGGGACACGCTTAAAGGATGAGCAATAAGCTGTAACAAATAACATGAGGAAAGAACAGATAGCTGTTAATTCTCACAAGTAAAGTTACAGCAAGATAAAAATCATTAGAAGATAGCTTCTAATTCAATATGGAACGCATCTATTGCTCATAATACAGAAAAAGCAAAAGATTATTTAATCTACATAGAAATAATAAATAAACAGAGCTAAATATAAACAAACTGAATAACTCTAAAGATCCCTGCAGGGAGCACATTTAAAGGCATGAACAACGAGTCATAGGAGTCATCTTGAAGAAAAACAGTTAGCCATTTAATCTAAAAGAGAACTCTACAGCAAAATAAGATATCAGCAGATAGCTCCTGATTTAGTCTGAAACACATTCACTGTTCATGAAATGGAGAAAATCGTTCACACAGAAATAAGCAAAATCATTTGTTGCCAAGAAATAGTTCAAATAGCAATGCAGATTTCACATTACAGTATAGATGTCATCAGAAGAGTCCAACACACATCCATCTTCCGTTCCCCATGTAAAACGTCCATCTCCCTGGCTTTTATTAGAAAATTCTGTTTTTACAGGCCCGATACAAGATAGCTCGTATGCGTTTCAAAATTTCATTCCCTGCCAAAAGTCATTTTCTATTCTTCCTAGCTTCTATTTATAATTACAAATCTTCCCTTTGGGCTACCACCTAGCACCTTCCACTTGTCATCTATAGAAAATTTTCTCCTAAAATAGACAAAAATGAGATTCCCTTTCATTTACAGAAATTATTTAAAAGAGAATAGGGACAGCTGTCCCACAGTTTACCCGCTTTACACATTTGAGAGTCAAATACAAAATAACAGAAATAATGCTTTGAAACCAACAATTTCAATCCTGTGCGTGAGCTTCTGCCAGCAGAGGATCGCCTAAGTTAATTGCTGCTGAGGCTGCCTGGGAAGAGACACTCGAGCCTATTGCTGATGCTACTTCTACTTGGGAAGAAGGGATTGAGCTGGCCAGACTTTCTGCCACTGTCAGGGAAGAGGGAATCGAGCCCATTGCTGTAGCTGGAATGGCTGCTGGGAGAGAAAATCCTGGATCCGCTGATGCTCCTGCTACTGCTGCAGCTTTCCTTTCCTCCTCTACTATGTAGCTGTACCACACACCTGTGTCCCTTATGACTATGTTTGCTGCAGCAGGGAACAAGATTTTCTGAGAAGTCACATTCTTCCCGAGCTCTGCTTTAATGCTTTGAACTTCTGCTACTGCAGCTTGATGCACTTCCTTCAGCAGATGGTTGTGGAGTGACGATGATCCAATATAATGCTGGAGGTCATCAATAGCCAGGACATCAATCCTTTTCACATACTCCATTTGAATTCCTAGCTCTTCCTTTAGCTGAGACAACCGCTGCTCCTTTTCCGGAAAGTCCTCCAGGGTATGAGGGAAACTCAATGTGCATTTGTCATGAACCCCTTGGAGCTTTTGGTATAGACTGTTAATTTTATCTGTTGTTCTTTGCACGCTGGTTGTCAGCTTACTGGCACAGTTCCTACCAAACTCCAGCAAGGCTATGTCCTCATTAAAATCATCCACAGCTTTATATGGAAGATGTGGGGGAAAACCCCCTTTCCCTTCTCTCCATGCCATCTGAGTTATGATATTTTCCTTGACACGGGTATTCTTAGATTTGAACCTATGGGCCTCCGCATTAATTTCTTTTAACCTGACTACCATGGCCTTGAGCTTGCAAACGTCATCAGTGATTAGGTCCTGAGTGTCATTTATTTGCTTCAGGATGCTGCAGGACAGCTCATGGAAGGGAGACATGTCCATTGTTTTACCCTCAGCCTGCTCTAACCGCTCAGCTAATGTCTGCTTGTTTGCTTCTAGCTAGGCTACTTTATCTTCTGCTCCATTCTTCTCTACCTCCACAATCATCATTTGGAGTGTCATTTGGTCCTTTTCCTCTTCCAGCTAGCTATACTTGTTTGACAGCTCCTTATGCTCGGCGTACAAGCAATTATACTTGTTCACTACCAGATCCCTTTGGGCTTGCTCATTAGCCACAGTCTGTTGTAGTGAACGAGCTCTCTTCTTTGTCAATACATTATCTCTTACTATCACGCCTACATTGGCCAGGGACGCTTTTGCCGTTGCTACAGCAGCGGTCGCCATAGCAAAGGGATCTTGATCCGTATTCTGCATTATAGTGACCTCTCGGTGGGTAACGATGTCTTCATGCAAGGGACTTTTGATCCTCTCTTCTGATTTGAGGACCATTGCTTTTCTTTTCTTTTCATAGACAAACTCATTCCACTTGGACACCGTACGCTTTCCCGATGGAGTGTACAGGACAATTGGTTGGTTTATGATGTCTATGTCTTCTTCCGCAGGTGGGGTCCAGGCTCCCTGAGCAGGGTCTCCTCCTTCATTTTGGGTACCAGAGCCACCTGCTTGAGAGGTGTCTATTTCCATGTCCTCGATACCGGATCCACCTGCCTGGGTACCTTCCCCCGCTTTCTGCTCTTCTTCAGCCCTCCTCTCTGCCTCAGCTTGTTCAGCTTCTTTCCGCAGGCTTTCCTTTTCCACCTCTTCTTGCATCCTTGCCACTTCCGCCTCCTGCTATATTCTTGTTGCTTCAGCTTCTTGTTTCCACCTGGCTTCCTCCACCTCCCGCTGCAATCTGGCATCTTCAGCTTCTTGGAGTAGTCTTGCCTCTTCTCTTAATCTGAGCTCTTCCCGAGCTCGGGCATCTTCAGCTTCTTTATCCTACTGCTGACTAGTCTTCTGGATCTTGGCTAAGCTAGAGCTTGCTCCAGTGCCTTGGTGACAGATCCACAGCTCATACATGTTGCTAATGCCTTTGAATACCTCTTCCTCGACATCGGGATAATGCGAGTATTCAAAATGAGCGTAGATGTCCTTACAATGCTCGGCCACTTTACCCTTTCTGTCATTCCTGTGGAAGATCACCTCAACGAAGTGGAAGGCTTTCAGCTCTTGAACAAATTCTTCAGCTGAGGCAACCCCCGAGAACTTGTAAGCACCTATGCAAAAAGGTAGAGGGGGAAAGGAAGCCTTATGCTATTTGTGTTGCATTGCTCCAATCCCATCCAGGAAGATTTTCCTTACTGCTTCTTTGAGGACCACATAATCTGTGGCATACTGTGGCAAAATGTATGGGGGCTTAGTCCCCCCAAACATTCTTAGGTAGGTGCCTTGCTCTGAAAAGTAGAAATCCCCGTAATTCTCAAGAACTTCCAAAGCATTCTTTGACAGGCAGCTGGGATCCTCCTTGAATATCTTCTCATACAGGGGCATGATGAACCCCTCACAGATGAGTTTGTAGCTGGGCTTGTAGTTCTGAGCCCACAACATCTTGAAAGCGATATAGACCGGGGTGGTGGCCTTATCCCATGTACAACCCAATTTGGGGAAGTCTATCTTGGCCAAAATAGAATCTATCAGATATGAGGACATGAAGAATTCAGCCTTCTTCAAGGCTAGTCATTCCCTTGCAGCTACTATCATCGAGGTCAAACTATCTGATAGGAGAGTGTCCCAGTCAAACACAGTTCCCTTGAATGCCACGTAGTGGATAATAGGGACCCACTGAATCTTATACACCGTGCCATCGGGCATGCCGAAGATCCTACACAGCATTAAAGCGATCAATCTGAAAGGAGCTCTCAGATTCTGTACATCATATTCATCACTTCCTTTCTTTCTCAAATGTTTTCCTGCCATCAGTAGCTTCTTGGTCATCTCGACGTTGTTCATCTGGCTCAGCCATTCATCAGTCAGAGCTTGTTGGACATGGGGAAATTTGTAGGCTACCGCGAGATATGCGGGTTGAAATGAGGCAATAGCCACTTTCCCGCTGTCATTTATCACTCTCCCTTCAGCATCGGCATGTTGGAGTATCCATCCGATCACTTCAGCACAGGGGAACAGCTCAGGGCGGGTAGCGGCTCTAGTTATGCCTGAGGGTCTTTTATTGAGATAAATTGGGCCTTCTTCTAGCAACATATCCAGGATCTTCTGGTCCCGGATCATTCTGTAGATGTCACCCCATCTGATTTCAGGAGGAACACCAGTGGTGCATCTAGTATCTTGGACGGAGGTCTCAGTTTTAAGTGGCGCAGGCTTCTTTTCTGTCATTTTAGCCTTCTTCTTACCAATTTTCGGCATTTTTATTTATCCCTGATAGCACCCATATACAATTCATCATGATATTGAGCAACATACTGTGAGATTTTAACAGAGAGCATCATTGTTTTAACATGTCAATGAGGTAAGTACAATGAAGCTGTATATTTAGGAAGCAAAATACACGATTTCAACATGAAACATAAATTGAAACATTTGAATCTTTTAAAGGGATGAGTTTGGGGTGCTCCTGAGAGGATAGGTATGTTGCAGAAGCAACCCGCTTTCGGTTTAGCTCTGGGGAAGAGGGTAACTTTCGTCCCTGTGTTTTTAAAAGGCTAGTGGCGGGGAATTTTGGGGTGAAATAACCCTGCGACGAAATGGGGAGCCACTTTCATATTTTACGACCCGGTGAGGGCTTTAAACGCCATTTTATTTGCAGCACTTGCCGAGATGCTCTCTGGGAGGTTTGAGTTCGAGCGAGGGTGATGGAGCCGGCGGAAGACTGACGAAAAGGCTCGGGCGACCATAGTTTCGGGGTGAGATGACAAGCTTAATTACGAGACTAGGGAGGAGCTCCCGCGTTGATACGCAAGCGAGGGGTTTCAGCCCAAACAGTGTCGTTATTAATTATATTTAAAGGGATGTCTTACGGCTTGCTTAATCAGGGATGATGGCACCCTTTTCTAGTTTCAAAAAATGGGTAGGCTATGCCAGGACTGAGGCTTACGGTAAAGCCCGGGTGACTACGGATTTGGCTTTCGGCTGGGGACGCGGAAAGTTTATGGGGCCTTGATGGTTTCGAACGTGAAGGACAGCGACACCCGCGGCTAGGGTAAAAGCTTAGAACAATCCACCCCTCAGGGTTGATGTTCAAACGTCTTGATATTTATATGTTTTGTATGACAAAAAAAAAAAAGAGATTTCAACGGTAATTTCATGGGAGAAATACCCGTGACGTGCATTTTCCCATCAAAATCTAACCTAGACCAATCGTCTTTAGACAAGGATAATCCAATAGTAATCTAACGCGTGGAAGAAACAAGTTCAACGGTTAAGATCCTACCTGGCACCGGTGAGGATAGCTGATTGAGGTGGCCGTGAATGTGGTAGAGCAATTCGAGCTGGAATGGTCGCGCGACGTCCGACAATGGTTTGGCAATCGACAAATGGCAATGGGGTCGGTTCGAGCCCCCACCGTATATTTAAACAATTTGAACACGTGTGGGACTTTAATAGGGTTGGTGGTGTATTAAAATAGGCTTTAAATGCGTCATACGTCGGCATCATATCGAGCCATCTTGGTTTGCGTGCGTAACCGCCACTTGCAGGATAAAATCGTGAATTTCACCCGCCGTTGTGGAAGGGTATAGTGGACATTTCCGTAGTTTCGGGGCATGAAGGTGAATGGCTCCCACAAAAGGCCTCCGTGACGTGGAAGAGAAAATGTTCCGCAAAGCTTAATTCGTTCGGAAGTGCAACGCGAAAGCTTCCGCTGAACTTCTCTGGTGTTTCGGGAGAGACTGGCGAAGCTCCCCGAAAAAGCACACGGATGGTTGATTCTTTTGGTGACCCTTTTCGGGGTGATATTGCTAAGGTTTCCGAAATTGCGGGGAAATCTCGCCAATGACTTCCGCCGTTTCGGAATATTTCAACCAATGTTTCCGAAAAAGGCCCTCGCAAAATCGAGAAATTTTCTAAGTCTTGGCTGCACTTGCTTCTGACGTTGCGGAAAGACTCGCGATTCGCTTCCGCCGTTTCGGAAGAATAAAATGAACGATTCCGCAGGTTCGGGATGGAAAGTTCGACAGCTCCGAAAAAGGAAATTTTCTAAGTCTCTTCACAATTTCGGAGGAAGTTCGTGAATTTCTCCATGGCATTTCGGAAAGCTTCTGTGAATGGCTTCCGCCGTTTCGGGAGGAAAACCCGAAGGTTTCCACAAATTTTCGAAAGTTTTCTAAGTCTCTTTTCGGAAAGTTTATGCGAACGGCTTCCGTCGTTTCGGACAAATTCGCTGAATTCTTCCGCTATTTCGGGCGGTTTTCATCAGAAGCTTCCGCGATTTTAACAAAATATTCCAAATCCTTTCGGGCGTCTTTCCCAAGTTCTCCCGCCATTTCGGGAAGAAAACCCCAAGGTTTCCGCAATTTTCCTTCTCATGGTCTGCGATTTGCAAGAGAGAAAAAAAAGTCTAAGTCCTTTTTTCGGAAAAGTTTTAACACACGCTTCCGCCCCTCTGATGAAAAACTCAAAAGAGACACTACTGCGGGAAGATAGCTTGAGAGGCTCTGCAATTTCTTGGAAAAAATTCTAAGTTCCGTTCCGAAAGGCTTAACAAAAGGCTTTCACCTTTCGGGAGGAAAACCTGAAACACTTCGCGTTTGCGGAAGGCTTGAACAGAGAACTCCGCCGTTTCGGGCAAGATTGCCCAATGGTTTCCACGTTTTCCAATCAAAATTTTCTAAGTCTTCTTTTGAGAAGCTTATGCGTTTGGCTTCCGCAACTGCGGGGAGATAGCCCGAGAGACTCCAAAACGTCGGGAAAGAATTCTAAGTTCCCTTTTGCTTCCTTGGGGGAAAAAAGGAAAGGTTTATGGCCAGAATTTTCGTAGGGAAGCAAAGATAAAAGCTGGGAATGGCCCCTTGAGGCAGCCTTTCTAAAAAAATTAAGAGGGGCCCCAATATGTACAAAATTTTTGGGGGGGATGTTGCTACAACAACACGATGGCACCCTATTTAACCTTTTCTTGTGCAAGGATTTCTAAGCAGATGCAAGTATCTAGCTTGAAGGGATGGTTGATCTTGTTTGACTCCTCCAACTTTCAAGCACTTCCAAAGAGCATAGTCCCTTCGCTCTCTATCAACAGACTCCACGGCCCAAAGTTCCCAGACTTCCAACATTCTTTCTATCTCTCTCTCCTTCACTTCTTATTAAACTCTTTTTGGTTACGATTCTTTGCATGCTTAAGCTAATTAGTCATTTTTCTTGGAAGATATAATGTTGATTTGTTCGAGTATGCTTCCTATTTACTAGATTTAGTTTTTCAAGCCTTATCTTTAGTAGATATAGTTTCTTTTAAGTACTTGTGCTCATATTCTATCTTTCAGTACTTAAATTTTTTATGCTTTTAACTTCATATCTAGCAATTTGAGTGCTTTCAGGTGGCTAGTTTTTCACTTTTAATGAATAGGTAAGAAGAAGTACTATAGAAAAATCAAAAAATTCAAGCCATTCAGAACCCTGCTGGAGCAATATACCTTTATCCTCTTTCATATTGAAAACTTGTAAGCCTTTGGATATGAATCTACAAGGACCAAAGGAATCCACCCTTAAAATTGTAAAATGAATAAAGGAGAAGCAAGTGGACTACCTAGTACCCACACCCCATCCCCCTGGGGAAAATTTGCGTCGCTTGTATGGTTTACTTTTCTGTTTTATCATTTTAGTTAGTAGTTTTGGTTAGTTTCTTTTCATAGATTAGAATAGTTTAGTTGTTTCATTTATTTCCTTTTTCACAATAAACTAACCAACCCATCTACGCTTTCTCGAAGAATGCTCTTGTTGCCACTGAAAAGGATTGCTGGAGTCAATGGTTTACAATCAGAAACGAGATTCGTAGCTTTAGTTTAATCACATAACATTTACATTATTTTCATTTCCTATAGCAAACTCTGATTCTAGTCCTCATATGCTCTTGGACCACTACGGTTTTCCCGATATGTGGTCACAATCAGAAAGGGATTAGAGTGGCAAGTTTAATAGGAAAATCCACCAAAAACTTTATTGTCAAAGTGATAGGTTTGCATAGAACTTACTATGGAGTTGTTATCACATCCATGTTAGCTAGAGCTACCATGATGCAGATCCATTTGTTAGATACATTTTGAGCCAGAGCAAACATGAGTTGAGTAGATCCACAGTCATGCTCAGTGATGGCACAATACCATTTTCCATATTCAAAGCATCATAGAGCAGTATTATAGGGCCCCTTTGTCCTAGTTGCTCCTACATGGCCCCACTGAGATGTTCTACCTGGTCATGATAATATTGGAGCAGCAAAGATTAGTGTTGGTATGCCATTCCCTTGCCCATACATGTCAAACGTCTCTCTTTAGATCCACTACAACAGGGTAGGTATATGACAGAGTAGGTATATGGTGTATGCTCATAGATGTATATTTTGGCATGTTTATTTATATTAGTACTTTAACTTGGCATGCAGTGACTTATTGGGTGATGTAGTGTTATGATTTGGTGGTTCATGGCGCCTTTTGGATAGTGAATTTTACCACTTTGATTAAGGGCTTCCTTTATGCACATTGGCCTTATCCCCATCCTTGGTATAGACTTGGCCCTTACCTACACTATTGCTAGATTTGGTTTCATTTATCACTCTCTCCACTCATCCAACCCATCCATTTTGGATCATTCCCTTGACTGAGATTGAAATAGGTGACCTCGAAGACCTCCCCCCTGTGACCTCTATGTACACTATGCCTCCATGTTTTATTGTGCCTTGGCTATGGAGTGTGTGGGTATGCACTTTCAAACCTGGGATTCACTTCTGGTCGGTTGCCCCCGATGTTGTGATGTAGTATAGGATTGTGTACAAGTGTTCTCCACTTGTCCTTGAGCCATGACACCTTGCCACCATTATATGCATTATGAGCAACATTGACCTATCCAAAAAAATGCAATAAAGCTAAAAAGGCTAAGTGAAAGTCAAATCAAGCCAAAATGGCTAATGTGAAATTAAATGAGAAAAGTCCAAGCAGATGAGGAACACATGCTATATCAAAATGACTGCTTGGCCACACATGAAAGTTTAATGTAATGCTTAATTCCTTATGGAGCCCCAATGAAGGATTTGGATGTGAAATGGAGCAAGGGACAACTAATTCTAAGTGTCCCCTAAAACCTCAAATTACGGTTGGTTGTGCACCCAACACGACGTTTCTAGTAAAGATCCTCATGGAGCCTGATGCAGTCTTGGATATGAGTGGCAAGGTGTATGTTAGAGGTTAGTGGTGGTTTCCCAAAAACTCTATCTCATTTGTGAGGCACCTCCCTCCCCTAGTGTTCTCTTGTGTGCATATGTCACTATGGTCCCCTGCTTCCCATGTTTATCCAAAGGGTCACATTTTCAAAGTCTTAGTCATTCCCTTATACCACTAAAACCTTGTTTTTTTTTACTTCACCAATAGATAGCAAATTGACCAACTCTATAAATGTTCATAACTGTGGAGACTCTGTGAAAGGGTGGTGGGCCCACATTGACTTAGGCCTATTTTTATGAAATTGTTTTGTAATGATCACCTTGATTTGTCACTAATTGTTGTAGTTGATGTACTAACATAAATAAGGAAGCACTTTACATCATATGTTGCATGTAGGAACACACAGGTTCAATTCTTGCCATCATTTTACTAGTTTGACTAGGTCAACCTAGTTTGACCAAGCCAAATATAGAGTCCTGGGCAACTTTCGATTCAAAGTTTCAATTTTAGTGTTTTGGCATCCATTGGGGTACCTTACAAGAATTCAAGCATTAGTCAACCAAAACATGAATTCATTCGTGATATTTTTAATTATTATTGGCCAAGAGGACCTTGTTCTAATGTGAAAAGCTTGGATTGGGCCAAATAAGGCATATTTGATGGATTCTGGTGGTTCTAGTGACCAACATTAGTGGATTTGGCGTCTCTGATCTCAATGGTGCAGTCAGATCGTGATTTCAGGAAAGGAAAGTGGCATAAAATTGCATTTTACAGCTTCATCCATATGTACCCGGCACAATTAAATAATAACAATTTCTCATTGACTAAGTACAAGCATTTAAGTGGAAAATGTATGAGCAACTAAAGGAAAAGGGGAGTTATATTATTGTTTTGGACATTATGCCATATATTTTTAACTTGGTGTGGGGCCTATTTTTGGCCTAGCTCCTAAAGGGAGCGAATTGGCTCTATAGGGGAGGACATTTCTACATAGCAACAACCCAATTTTGATATATTTCATGATTAAACTCTAATGTAGGGTCAAGAAGGATAAAACAACCAAAATACACTCCCTTGGTGTCCCCACATGTTGTTCTCTCTAGCATTTGATGTGTTTCTCTCTCATGAGGAGCACACTTGGGAAACATCGCACGTCTATGTGAACTATGCAAAATGTAAATTGATGTAAAAGTAAATCTCAACCATTGATCATGCTTTTGAGGATCAAATCCTAGCAATTCATCCTATTGATCTAGGGATTTTGAATGAGAACTCTCTATTTAAGAGAGATCCCATTCATTTGTAATTTTTCTTGGGCAGTTTGGCTCTTGAACTTGCTAATAGAGAAAGGAATTTGCAGCTCTACACTAGTGACTTTGTATGGAATGTGTTGAATAGTGATTGCATGTTGTTATTCCCTTGCACTTGGAGAGATTTGTGATTGTTCATAACATATTTTTGTGGTGTTTTAGTTGCATGCAGGAGCAACAATTTGAAGGGGGCGCACTTGTGGGGAAACCTCTATTTCCCTCTTCTCAAATTGTTGAGAAAATCAATGAGTAATTTTTGTATCATGTTATCAAATATTTTCTCCTTGAAATCTATTGTTTGCTACTTTTTTTTTGCTTTCAAATCAAACTAACTTCTAGTTGTTGGTTTTGTAGCCAAGAGGGCGCACTTGGCCACTTGGAAAAATTGTCAAAGAGCTGGGATTTCTCAAAGCATTCCAAAGTTTATCTCTGTGGAAGCAAATTGTCATTGTTTGGGCTTTCTCTACTTACACCAATTAAGTATTTCACAATTCCTCTTATGTTTTCATATTTATTCTGGTTGTCCCATAAATAACTTCACTAAAATCTACACCATTTATCTTGTCGGCAATCTTTACACTCAGAATCTTAAGAAACTAGGATTTGGGTATTTCTAGTCATAATTTAAAACCCCTAAGACCATATTTTTTAGACTTTTTGACCCCATTTTCCCATACTTTAAGCACTAGTTTGATTAAGAGATGCGCCCCGCCTAGCTGTTTTCGTAATTTTTCCTATTGTTAAGTTTGTTTTTCTTTCTTGCCATTGTCCTTGTTAGATTCATCATCCCAAGCATTTTTGAAGTGTTAGTAACGATTTTAATTCCTTATAATTTGTTTCCTTAGATATTTTTTTAATTTGTGAAACTAATTGCCCCCTAAGGAAGCATATTGACAATTTACTCCTAGCACTATTTGATCCTAGACTTGCATGTAACTCTTCCATTATTGAAATTAATATAATTAATCCATGTTGCAGATTTGATATATGATAATATTTTACATCTTGTTGTCCAAGTATCATTCAGTAGTGGATATTTTGTGGTCTAGGATTCATCCAACCAAGATACCTTAGCTTGCCATTGTTTTTATTGTGTTTGAGTGTCTTGGTCTTGTGAGTTGTCTTTCCTTTTGTGGAATACATAGGGTATCCCCCTCGGCTTGGATTCTAGCCTTGTCTGAAGTGACAAGTCCTTTGTCCAGAGTGACAACCACTCATAGAGTGGTGGACTTGGTGTTTGAGGTGACACTAGGTTTGGCTACCCATCCTGTACCATCCTAGATAAGATCCATCTAAGAGGAAGCCAAAAATTTTGTGATAACAGGAGTCAGGGAGCTACTCTAAGTATACTTTATGTCTCACCCCATTGGACACCTCAGATAGTTTCTTTTGCACTCACCATTGAGAATAAAGGCTAAGTGGTCCAAACTCTTAGATAGTTTCTTTTTCTACAATTTACACGCACATGTGCAATTTCAACATCAATAAACCCACTCTAATCAACTCATCCATAATAATTAAACATTCTCTTTCAGTAGATTCCATTTACCTTCTTTGGCACTGGTCTAATTAATGAGATTTTGCTAAAGAGAATTTAGTGTTTCGTGATTGGTTTATCATTTACATGTTGTTGGTTTAATTCATATGTGATGCTCTTGTTTCAGTATTGTTTTCAAACTCCTAGATTTTATTTCAGTAACTTAGCATAATCATCCTTAGTTTCTTTTTGTAGGGGTCACCCCCCTTGGCTTCGCTAAGAGTTAGTCTAGACGAAGGAGTCAAGTGTTAAGTGACAACAAGCTTGATTCGTGACTTTCCCACAAGGATGCACCCAATGGCTTGAAGATTTCCATAATGTTACCCAAGGTGCATATCAGGAGACAATAGAACCATCAAATGATTTTCGTGTCAAATGCTAGACAAAATGTTGAGAGCAATATTTTAACATTTTTAAGTTTCTCTTGGTGCTATATGTGTAAAGAAGTGGAGCCACATGTGATATATCAGTTTTTAAAATCAACAAATGCATTAAACCAAGATAATCTTTCTAGATATTCCTGATAGATGGTTCTTCTATCTTCATGTTCTGCAGACTTTTAGAAAATACGCATTTTCGATAAGTTTCTTCAATGATCAAAATGAGTAAACAAGCAAATCCAGAAATTTGAAAAAATATATATTAGTGTCTATGCATATGTTTCTGAATGCATGCACAACTCATTGAAAGAGAAGGGGAGGTGTTAGTTTTTCACTTGTTTAGCATAATAACATTAAACAATCTAATCAGTGAAAGAAATACAAGCACAACAAACACAAAGAACACAATATTTCTCTTGGGGAAACCACAAGGGAGAAAACCCCAGAAAAACTTCCTCAATATAGAATTCACAAGTACAAGATAAAACCCCAAGAAAAAATCAGCTTCCCTCCTTCACTTGTGTGAACTTCTCTTTCTCCTATGCCAACTTGAGTGAGTGAGGTGAGTGTTACAAATGAGCAACTCAATCCCCTATTTATACTTTACAAATGATTTGACCTTTTACTAATTAGGTTTGTTTTAACTCACCTAACTGGGCCGACATGTACACTTTACAATAAAATATTTTTTTCTAGTTATTTCTAGGCCAACCTAACAATTAGGGTTTACATTGACTCTTTCAATGACTCTTACATTATCAATTACATCAATGACATCTCCCAAATGAGAATTACAATAATACAATAGACAAATACATTTAGAATATCTTCCGCAGTTACATTTGTTTAACACTCCCTCTTAACTAGGAAGGTATTCTGCGGGAAACATCACTAGAATCAACAACTGTCCAACTAACTTTTGAATCTCTATATGTCATATGAAATTTTTGGAACATCATCGTATGTCTGGGGTATCATAAACATATTCTATTGGAACATCATCATCATCGTCAGCAAGAATTTCTTGGAACATCAATATCATCTGCTGGAAAATCACCATCATCATCATCTTCATCATCGTCAGCAAGAATTTGCTGGAACATCAATATCATCTGCTGGAACATCACGATCGGCATCATCATCATCATCATCATCTGTTGGAATATCACCATCATCATCGTCATCATCATTTGCTGGAATATCACCATCAACATCATCATCATCGTTTGCTGGAATATCACCATCGACATCATCATCAGTGTATGAACACTAGAACAACATCAATCATTAGTCGGCAAGTACTGGAACAACAATCATCAGTAAGTAAATACTGGAATAACAATAATAATCATCAATAAACAAGTACAGGAACAATAACATCATCATTCAACAAGTATTGATCTTCATTCGGCAAGGACAAGCATCTCTATCAGTTAGAAAGTATTGATCTTCAGTCGAAAAGGACTGGCATCTCTATCAGTCGACAAGTACTGATCTTCAGTCAACAAGGAATGGCATCTCTATCAGTCGGAAAGTACGGATCTTCAGTCGGTAAGGAATGGCATATCTATCAGTCAAAATTACTAATATTCATTCAAAAAGGACTGGCATATTTACCAGTCGGCAAGTACTGATCTTTAGTCAGTAAGGACTGGCATGTCTATTGGTAGGCAAGTCCTGATCTTCAGTCGGAAAGGACTGGCATCTCTATTAGTTGGAAAGTACTGATATTTAGTCCGCAAGGACTGATCTTCATTCGGAAAGGATTGGCATGTCTATGAGTCTGCAAGTATTGATCTTCAGTCGGAAAGGACTGGCATCTCTATCAGTCGGCAAGTACTGATCTTCAGTCGGCAAGGAATGGAATTTCTATCAGTTGGAAAGGACTGGAATCACTATCACCATCACTCCCTCTTTCGAGGGAGGTCCTTTCAGACTACACTAAGCTTGGCTCGAAAGTATTCAAACTTTATGCAAGACAAAGGCTTAGTCAACACATCAACAACTTGTTCCTCTGTAAGAACATACTTGAGCTTTTCGGCTCCCTTCTACACCATATCCCGGATATAGTGAAACTTGATCTCGATATGCTTCAATCTATCATGGAACACTGGATTCTCTTTCATCTTGATACAACTCCAATTGTCACAGAGAATATCGGTCACATCTATCTCTGCATCGAACAATCCTACCAACATCTTGTGAAGCCACACTGCTTCGCTACAAGCTGAACATGCTGCTGCTATACTGAGAGAAACACAAGGATTCTTTTTACTGAGCCATGAGATCATACCTGATCCCAAACTAAAGCAACATCCTGAAGTGCTTTTTCTATCTTTTGCACTTCTAGCCCAATCTGACTCTGTATATCCGTACAGTCTGAACTCACTATCTGAAGCATATTTGAGTCCATAGTCCAACGTACCTTTTAGGTACCTCATCACATGTTTTGTTGCAATTAGGTGAACATGTCTGGGATCCACCATATAGTGGCTCAAGGTGTTCACAACAAAACATATGTCTAGTCTAGTATTGGTCAAATACATCAATGACCCAATAATCTATCTATACATCATGACATCTACTGTCTTTGATGAAGCATCATTCAGGAGCTTCAATTTTGTCACCATCGGAGTAGTCATGGCCTTACAATCCAACTTCCCAAATCTCTTTAGGATCTCAATAGTATTTTTATCACACCATAGTAGTTGGGCTACCATGTTTACAGAGCAGATATCTGCACATTTTTTAGCTTTCCCTTTACACTTGTTTAATGAGATAAAATATGATGAGAAGCACTATTTATGATCACTCGTGTATCAGAGCATATTTGTATCAAACATTTAGTAGACCTTATGCCAAGGATGAGCCTTGAGACCTCATATTTGATGATTGGTATGACCTTTTGTTCCATACAGATGCAGTGCAGTTTTCAGTATTTCAGATGTAGTCTTCTCAGTGGTTGTAGTTGGTTCAGATTACAGATATTGATATATGACCCAGTATATATGTAATGTGCATTGATGTTATTACCTTGTTGTTTAGGCCATTTTGATAGCACTGACTTGGTATATGGAAAATTGTGATCCGACAGTATATTAATGTTAAAATGAAATTGGTTGTTATGGACTATATGTATTGGTTGTATTACTGACATTTGGAAACTTGTGTCGTATACTTGTTGGTCTTTACCTTCATATGAATGTGAACATGATCATTTAGTGTCTTCTTGACCTGCTACCTTAGGCACCATTTTCACTTGTGTCCATCCATCCATTTATCCTTTCCCACTTATTGATTTTCACCCTAACTTACACCTTGACTTGTGACATGGAGGATCTCCCCGCTTCTTCCTCTGTGTTGGACCTGCATCCATGTTAGTTTTGTGTCTTGTTTCTAAGTTGGCAACAGAAATTGCCTTTGGTGAGCCGGATTTTATGCTATTATCATTCTAGTACATTGCCCCGATGTGTGGTTTTGTGCTGAATTCCCCCTAGTTGCTTGAGTTGTTGTTGGCTAAAACCTAAAGCAAAATATACTACCTTGGAAACTATTGGAAGCCCAATGAAAAGGACTGTGAAATGTAATGCAATGAAATGATGTGAAATGTAAATGCACCCCGGATGCAAGCTACAATTAGTTGTTCTTATTAGCGCATGTGAAATCCTAGATGGGTTGCATTAGGCCTAAAAATCAATGGATAAATGTATGTTATATCTAATGATTGCTGGCCATGAAATTCAATGAAATGAAAGGTCCCAAAAAGCAGTGGCTAAACAAATGCTAAATCTAAAGATTGTTGACCTTATATGGAAATATACCTCATTGAGCCTACGGGTTATGATTTGAGATGGATTAAGGGATATCTAAATCAAAGTGTCCCCTAGAGCCACAAGTGATGGTTCTCGTAATAGACATTTTTGCCAAGGTTGAATAAACACTTCTCTGAACAACTCATCCATTTGTGAGACACCGCCATTCCTTGTGTACTCCTTGTCCAGCAC
Source organism: Larix kaempferi (assembly GCA_027924585.1). Taxonomy (NCBI): domain Eukaryota; kingdom Viridiplantae; phylum Streptophyta; class Pinopsida; order Pinales; family Pinaceae; genus Larix; species Larix kaempferi. The sequence continues at coordinate 1,621,997 of BSBM01000047.1, forward strand.
ATGCTTAAGTGTGTAACACCATGTCCTTCATCGAAAGTATCTCAAAGCCAGGTCAGTCAAGTCATCCCCATTCAACCTAGCCTTGTAGTTTTAGCCTTCACCCTTTGCTAGCGATTTGATCATGTTTACAAACAAGTATATTCTTGAGATTCTTCTTGGAAGTAAACTATTTAACTAACCTATTATTATTTATTAACTAACAGTGAAATAATGCTTAATAAGTATTTCTATGAAAATGATTTAGAGAGCATGTCTTAACTATTTGCACTTGCAGCAACATGGCTTCTTAGCCAGGGTTATATTTTGATCAGTTTGACTGGTCAAACCTAGTTTGATTAAGGTCAACCTTGGGATCCATGATGAGATCAACCACTTTATGTATGATGTTGATCTATGGTATTCTATATGCCTTCTTGATGATTCCATATAGTGGGAACAAGCTTCAGATGATGATTGATGCAGTTTGTCATGATTATTATTATTTCTAGATCATTATATTTTTACTTGTCCGGGTATGGTAAACCCTATAGATGATCTTACAGGTTATCATGAGGTGTATGAGTACTCATATCTAGTATATTTGAGCCTGTTGGATCCATTGAGACACTCACTTATCAGTTTCAAGCACTCCTGTGCATGTTATGAGCAGTTTTCCAGGTGTTGACCAGTTTGGCCATGCTCATGTGGCCTGTCCAGCTAGATCATTGGAGGCCAGTCGTTTCCTAGGGAGATACATAGGAAGGGGATGGTCCATCCACTTGTTATTACCATATTACCCCCATTCTGAACATGATGGCACAATCAGTTTGACAGCGCAGGCACTAGACAGTCAGTTTTGGGCAGTTTTAGGGTTTTTCAAGAGGGTAAAAAATGGAATAAAAAGGTCATAAAGGAATTAAGCTTGGGAAATTGAGGCAAGGTTTTTGCATGAGGTCTAATCTGAGGTCATCTATGGTGTATCCCACTCCTTCTAGATTAGTTTGCAATAGTCAGTGGGGTACACACAGTCAGCATGAGGTCTTTTCATGCATTCTTCTCTCTATGATGGGGACAAGATTTGATCATTTGTGTACTTGGACATGTCATTGAGTCATATGTTATACTATTGTGCCATGGGGACATGCTAGTGAAGGGGAATAATACCTCCTATCCCCACCATGTGGTCCTAGTCACTTGTCCTAGTCATATGTTGTGGCCCTCATGTGTTTTATCTACCCCCATCTAGTGCACCCTCTCTTGGAGGCCTCTTTTAGCCATGACGTCATCCCTTTAGTGAGTGATCCATGCCATATTATGTATTGTATCATCTTCTCCATTGATTATATTGTTATATCTTTTGATCTCAACCACTTGTTTTCAAATGTGGTTTAGGGTTTTGGTCTCCGTCATCCTATTTAAGGAAGAGACCCCCTATAGTAAAGGCACCTTTGGGCTCTGGAAAACTTGGAATAAAATACTATTTTGTAGATCTACTTCTTGGATTTGATTGGGTTGCTCTTGTACATGATTATACATCTATTTCTTTAGACATATTTGCTTGTAATAGATGATTTCGACAGCTAGTAAGGGAGAACTGTCGAAGACTTGAACAATCAAATTGTTCTTTATCAGCGTCCCAAGGTCCATCAGGCCAAGTTTTAGCCCCTTTTTAAATAATTACATGTTCATACCCCTTGGGGATATTGTAAAAATGTGCTAGCAAGATGGTCTTTTGTAAAGACTTGGATTCCTATGACTTGGACATCAATCCGATCATTCCATGGTGTTTTTCCCTTGTCAATTATGCAATGTTGAATAAGAGATGTATAATCAATGAATTTTTCACCCGCTCCTCCAAAGATGGAATTGTCATCTTGGTGGTTAGGCCTTAGGAGGTTATTAAAGTTCAATGTTTATGAGCATGCTAAACATCAAATTGATTCGTTATGAACATGCACTAGGTCCCCTAGGATTTTTATTCATTTTCGAGAAAATATTTTTTTCCCGTAAAACGAGCTTTTTTTTATGTTTTAATTAAAAAATCCAAAAAGATCATAAAAGTGTGGTCTGGAGGGGGAATTTCCATGGGGGTGCTCGTTTTCTAACTCAGAGCACTAGTTAAACCCCTAAACCCACTTTTCCTAAGTTTTAAGTGATTATTTTTCACTTAAATAAAAATTCTCTTGAAAATATTAAAATAGAATTAAATAATTCAAAAAATAAAGATTTGGAGAAAATGAAATTTCCTATATCTGAGGAAATTTGTCCAACTAAAGGTCCAGTTGAGTTGGAAATTAGTATCAGAGGCGATATCAATTAGAATTTTGGTGATTTCAATCAATCTAAGAAGAGGGCGAGTGTATCTACTTCAAGAGATGCGCCCTCCTCCAACGGAGGGTGACTTGGCTCATGTGGAAACTTTCTTGTGGAGGATGGAGATTACAATGAGAGGGGGTGCACCTCTTGTTGAGGTGGCACCCACCTCATCCAATCAACCCTCAATTAAAGCCTTGAACCAAGGCATAGATTGCTCATTCATCCATGTGATGCACCCTCTCTTCCTAAATGCGCTCCCCTCTCTCATTCTCCTATATATGCAAGGATTTGGATCTCTTTTTCTCATGGTCAGAGAGGAATGAAAGGCTATTGAAGTATGTAACTTTTCTATTGTAATATTTTATGGAATAAGAAGTCTTTGGAGGCAAATCTCTAGTGTCGGGCATCATTGTGTGTGGATGAATATTGCATGTTTTCGTGAGGTATAATATGTATTTGTTTATTTTCTTGAATCATGTTGGTTGAATGTTGGCCTTTGAAGGGGAGGTATCTCCCAGTAGGTAGGAGAATTTCTAGTTTTATTATTCTCTTTGTTTGTTTACTTTAGATCTCTTAGATGTGCATGTGTATTCTAGTTTGGTTTCCATGCTTTCTAAGTTTCCATTGTAGGTGGCACTAATATTCGCTTTAACCATTTCTATGCAAGAGTTTATGAGTTAATGCAAGTACCTAGCTCGAACGGTTGGTCGATCTAGTTTGACTCCAAATTTCAAGCAATTTTTGAAGAGCACAGTCCCTCTACTTTCCACCAACAAGCTCCACAACTCAAACATTCCTAGGATTCCAGCATTCCTTCTATCTCTCTCTCTCCCTCACTTTATTTAAAACTCTTTCTTTGGTCACCTTTATGCACTATTACTGCAAATAGTTTTATCTTAAAGAATATCAATAGCTATTTCAATAAGTTTGCATTTCTCTTAACTAGATCTAATTTTTCAAAGCATTATTTTTAGAATGGATCTAGCTTACTAATCAATACTCATGTTTATTAGATTTCCTCATCTTTCGGTAATTAAGACTAGTAAAAAAATTTATGGTTTTAAATGTCTTATCTGTCAATTTGAGTTCTTTCAAGTGGCTAGTTTTTCACTTTTAATGAACATGTAAGAGGAGGTGCTGCCAGAAAATCAAAGATGCAGGTCATCCAAGACCCCCCTGAGCAACACACCTTTTTCTTGTTTTATTTCATAAATCCTTGTAAGCCTTTGGATCCAGATTCATAAGGACCAAAGGTAGCCACCTCAAAAGACTGTAATTTTTATTAATAAAAGCAAGTGGGCTACCTAGTGCCCACAGAACCCCCTGGGGTCCGTGTCAGTTTGGTGTGTTTGACTTTTTAGCTTAGTTTTTTTTGCTAGTTTTTGTTAAAGTAGATTAACCGCTTTCTTTTATTTCCTTTTGGCTCATCATAAAAGAAATACTTTCCCAATGTGCTCTCCCAAAGTACCGCAAGGGAAAAGAGACTCATAGTGTAGTAATAAAAAAACATTTTCATTTTCATATGTTGTTTTTCCTTCTGCAATCTTGTACTTTACTTTACAATTAAAAAACATAAAAACCTAAATCCATCTGTACATTCCTGAAGTACCGAAATGGAAAAGAGATTCTTAGCCGTCAATAAATTTACTTGTTACAATTTTTGTTCCTTTTCAACGAATAATTTAGGCTGTGTATTCCCGAGGTAAATTGAAAGGGTTGAGGTGAAAAGAGATTCTCATCCTCTTAATAAAAAAATCAATCTAATTGTTAAAATGAACGAAAGCTTAGCCTCTCCATATGCTCTAGATCTCTGCGGTTTGACTGACCAAATGATCACATTAGAAAGGGAACTAAGTGACTAGATTAATAGGGAAATCCGAGAGTAGTTTGTTTCAAAGAACTCGAGAGGTCGCGTTGAATAGATCATAGAGTCAGTGGGTTACTTTAAGTTGGTTATGTCTCGCCTTGTTGGACACTTGATACTGTTGCAATATGCGCTCAGTTCGGAGAACTAAACTGCTTTCAAGCCAAACCAAGAACTAACCCACTCCCTAATCCATGCATCTAATAAATCAATTAGAACCAACCAACAAGAGAACTGCAATATTTCATGACATGGCAACACTCCAAACTTATGTGACTCCATTTGGCATTGGTACAATCTACAACAATCGCACTTTTTCAAATTAAGTAATTTCACATGTTAGATGGATATATCTATTCCATGTTGTTGATCTAAATTATGTTTGCAATCTCTAATTCAGTATTAACTTTCCTTCAAACTCCTAGAATCATTTCCATTCTTTAACATAGCTTAAAGGCCATAATTTTATTTTCAAAGGGGCCACCCCCCTTGTCTTCGCTAGGATTTGGCCTAGACAGAGGAGTTGAGTGTTGAGTGACAATATCTCAACTCTTTGCCCCCACAAGGAATCCACCCAGTGGCTTGAATATTTCTTCCATGCTAACCCCTTTTCCTGAGGTGAGTATCCAGCTGCAACAACACCTTCAGGTCCTCAACTCTCCCATAAAGATCTTGTCTGTAATATTGGCAACCATCTAGACCTTTTCTAGGTTTACATACAAGTTACAACAACATTATCATAAGAATTTTCACCTTCGGGTAACAATATAATCTCATGTTCACTTCTCAAAGAAACCCATTAAAGTTTTAGCTAATAAATTTTTCTCGACTGGATTTGAAAATTTCACCTTTTCTATGAGATTTTCTTCAAGATCTGATTCATGTAGCAACAGATCTGCACCTAGGTTTCTCAAAATTTGCTTCAAAAATAGGTTGAAACGTTGTCTAGAACTTGTTATTATAGTTGTGTCTAATGCTTGGAAATTTGCTATATTTTTTATTTCCTATCCCGCTCTTCATTATTTTGCAAATCCTTAAAATCCCTTTCATTATAAGCAATTAGCTTATCAGTTTGTATTTCATATCTTCTATAAAATACTTCTGTAATAAAATTATTTGGATTTAGCATGTTCTTAACTTTCATTGCCACAGAGGTTTCATAATTTTTTTCATGTCTCCTCTAAAATGGAGACACGGCTTTGTCCTTTCCGTTTTATCACCTTAGTATTTGTTGAAAAGGAGAAAAGTTGGTCTGAGGAGGCCTCCTCACTCCTTTGGTATACTTACCACTACTTGGGGATTCCTTGGGAAATTTGAGCCTAAAAAACCTCATCACTATGTCCTTCTCTAACCCTAAACCCATATTTTATTCTAAATTTTATTTCGGCTTACATGTTAAATGATTTTAGTGGCCTTATTGTACTTTACACCATATTTCCCTTACAACTTGTTTAGGATTTGTCCTACCAGTTCAATGTTTGAATTCAAGGAATAATGAAAATTGATAAATACATCTTATATTCACATAAACTTATTTACAATAAAAAAAGCTAGCAGTGGAAGGGTATATACAATGGCTATCCTAACCACTTCCTGAATCTTATTAGAGCATAAATAAAATCAAAATATATAATAGGATCCAACTTTTTGGCATCTTTGATTAACCGGGTGCCCTTGGCTAGTATTTGATGGCATACCTCATCTTTCCAAAGCACAATAAAAGTTGAAATAGAACTACTTTCTTGATAAAAAACATACTTGCAGTTTCCATAGCACGAACAAATCAACTATCTGCAACCAATGCCACAAACTAGAGAGTGAATCTCGTACCAGGGAATAGCCATCTCCAATTAGAGTTGCTCTCCAATAAATATTGTTTAGAAAAACTCAAGATGCTACTCTTCCAAAAATATCCAATAGCCTCTAGTAATCCTACAGTCCCAAAATATGTGCTTAACTATTGCTCGTCTTTGGCATGTAGGGAACAAACCATCTGAGAGGCTAGACTTAGCCAACCGGGCCTTGGACAGAAGCCCCTAATAGATAACCAACCAATCAAACACTCATAACTTATAGGAAACCCACACCAACCAAACACTATGTAATTGACGAATTCATTACATCTTTGGATCTAAAAAAACCCATCTCACATTGAGCACCCACAAAAGGGGATGACTTTGATGAAGAGCTATGTACATATGACAAGAATCATACTGCAACAACGAGATACCAAATACCCACTACTAATCTCTCCAAAAAGGCCCTGGAATACCAATGTTCATTTTCAACAAATCTAACACTAGGAGATAGGCATGCAGATCCATTATTGTAAAGTGACCCAAGGCCAGCATCCCAAACTCCTGAGCAAGCAATCTCCACAACTTCCATGAGAGAGCCTCAGAATCCCAAATATTGTTCTAATGAAAGATACCCTTCTTACTCAATTGTCTCTCCTAGAACAGTAGCAACTCTATAATGCAGACCCCCTGGTCCCGCCAACTCCAAATCGATCGAGAGGAAATGACCCACCCAACTCTGCTACCCTCCCACTGCCACCAAGATAACCTAGCCACTAACCTCCATGTCATCCAAATAGTCCTAAATATAATAAATATACCAACCTAAAATTGAGAGGGTGAGGTGATGATGTCACATAATCAAAATTATCCCTGTATCCTACCCTGGTGCTGATTTATCAAAATACAGTGTCGAAAGAGAACATGCCACGGTGATGCACCGTCAAGACATCAAACCATGCACTTGGCTGCCAAAATATTTCCCTGTGTGATCATATTTGGTATGACCTAATAAAAGTTTATGTACCAAAAATATGACACGAGAGACACATTATATATATATATATATCCAATATTTTTAAAAGCCAGAGCATTTACAGAATATTGATACACCATACAATGATACAAGTTACAAACTTACAACTAGCTACTACATCAATCATTCAATGATGAATCATGACCATGTACAAAAGAATAATATTAGTTTAGAACCACAAATTGCAGATTTCTCATTAACTTCACAATCAAAATGTATTACAGAGATACCCGAAGAATGCCATTGGCAAATACAAAATAAGGAAGAATCTCATAGCTAGTCAATGGTATTGGCCACTATCAATAGTCCTCTATGGAAAAATCACCATCAACATCACTACTCTCTCCTCCATCCTCCTCCTCCTCCTTTGTACTCAATCCATCCTACTCCTACATCCATCCTCCTCCTCCTCTACTTTTTTGAAGAGGATGTGTATCCTAAAGCATAAGAAACATTAGGGCATGTGTCTGACACCTTCCCAAAACATGTCTTGTGTTTTAGGACATGTTAAAACTCGTGCCAAGTTGTGTCATGTTCCCAACACATTAGACACAGACATAGAGGCCTATATGGTCAAGTCAAGTTTCATAGCTTGTAGGTGATGAGAATTAGTCTAGTGAACATGTGTTAACTAGTATTATAATTGTCTTTTTCTAGTTTGTACTTTCTTGCACTTTATCACTTTATCCTTATCTCATTTTTGTTATGTACCAAATTCTTAAAATTATCATAAGAGACAAGAGTACACACCATGTACAACAATGTAAACATGGAGCACAACTCCAATATAGATAAGAGAGATTAGTTACATAATAACTCCTTAAAGAATAGACGATCTTTCTCCAAATACCCCAAGACATTCACATAATCCTTTCACATGTCCTCAACAATGACTACATAATCTTTATATATACACATCCACTCATTTGCACTTGAGGGCCCTTCATTACCTATGATATGACCCAAGGGGGGTCATATATGGAGTTAAATGTAGATAATAAGACCCAAAGGGAGGGTATATATGGGGCTAAATGTATTAATGAGGTCAACCTAATGAAGGGGCCACATGTGAAATGAGTGGATATGTATATATAAAGGTAATTGTTGGGTCCAGGAAATGCCCCTTTTTGGCTACCTCTATTACACCTTTTTCCCTTAATTCCATCCTATTTTCTTGAGCTATATCCATGTCTTTCTAGATCAATCTATAACATTGACAGGTATAATTTGTTATTACTTTATTTGTTTTTATGCCTAAGACTGTTAAAGATTATGGATCTTAGTCCTTGGTTTATATTAATTTATGTGATTTTATTTAGCCAAGGTCTAAAAGCGTAGGTGTATCATCCCAGCAGTGCCAGCTGTGACTCTTCAATGTCAGCTCCCCATATTCTAAGGGACAGCGCATCCTCCACGTGAGCTGTAACAGATTTCCACTGTAACAGTTCCCATTGAAGAAGAGCTTAACTGCAACAGACAGGTGGCATTCTAGCTGTCAAGTCTGTTGATCCAATTGCCATTGGGACAGCAACATCCTTCGGTATTAATAGCACTATTCAACACGCTGTAACAGTTAGTTGTAACTGCGCAGCATGAAGATCATAGATCTTCATTGCAGCGCTATTTTTGTGGATCTGAAACTGTCTTTCTTTTTGTATAAATTCCAGAAGGCTCTCATAGCCTGGGGTTGGACAATCATTACTGGTGTAAGCTGTAACAGAGCATTGAAGCTCATGATCTTCCATTAATAATATGAGAGCAGAATTCTTCACTTTTGAGTTTCAATTAGCTGTGACTCTTAGCGTCTCTGTTAGAAGGGCAGGGCCTGCCTTGTCACCGAGATAGCCGATTTAAGTAGCTATAATAGTTTAATTTCATTTCTGTTGTGTGGTGTGGAAAGTTGCAGACATTGTTGATAGCTGTAACAAAGATTAGCTTCCTTGATGGTAGTTTAAAATTGCATCTTGAATAGCTATAGCAGAATGGTGTGACAGTCAACTGTGTAGAACAATTCAATTAATTGCATGTGTGTTTTAATCAACTGTAATAGCCAAGCTCAATCCCAATCAATTGGTAGTTATTTATGCTTTATAGGACTTCTAGTAATCATCAGTAGAGTTCAAGCTTGTATTTAAATTCTGGTTGTTGTTGTATCTTTAATTGCATACATAGATTAGACAGATAATGTTGGAGTTACAATAGTCATTGGACAGATAATTGTTGTAGTTTGATGATCATAAGGATTTAACATCTTGCAAAAGTAATTTCATTTCATTTCATTATTAGATCATTAACTCTCTAGATTGATTTTATAAGAAGGATTGTTTCAATTGGGATTTGTAGATGTGTGAATTCGATTAGTTGCTTAGGGAATGAGCTGGCTGAGCATCTAGGTAGCATCATTACTTACATTCATTAATCAACTGCTTAATCTGTTTATGCATAGATTGTGCTTATTACCTTTGAAATAAAAGACCTTCCTGGGTTTGACGATTTATATTGATCATTCTGTGTGTTAGCTTGAATTAAATGACATATAGATTGCCCAACATTTTGGCATCATTGCTGGGGATGGTAATAGATAGACAGATTTAGTAGTTGGTTTCATTTGATTTTACTTTAGTTCAATATTTTTTATGGCATGCATGAATACAAGAAAAACAAATCGGGAACCCCCTTTGAATACTAACATCGCAGGTGGAAGAGGTCGAGGTCGTAATGCAGGTCAGGGGAGACACACTTATTGGCAACACACTTTAGTTCAATATTTTTTACGGCATGCATGAATACAAGAAAAAAAAATCGGGAACCCCCTTTGAATACTAACATCGCAAGTGGAAGAGGTCGAGGTCATAATGCAGGTCCAGGGACGATACAGTCCACTCGTCAACTTAGAAAAAATCTAAGGACCACTTTCTCAGAGACATATGTCAGAGATCAATTCAGGGACCGAAGTCTGGGGATGATACAATCCCCTCTCATCCAGTAGGAACCACTTCTTGGAGACATCTGTCTATGGGTCAGTTTAGGGACCAAAGTCCGGGGATGATACAATCCCCATCACGTACATTTTGAACTAGTGGTTCCAAGATGATGCAATCCCCATCATGTACATTTTGAACTAGTGGTTTCGGGATGATGCAATCCCCATCACGTACATTTTGAACTAGTGGTTCCGGGATGATGCAATCCCCAACACGTACATTATGAACTAGTGGTTCCGGGATGATGCAATCCACATCATGTACATTTTGAACTAGTGGTTCTGGCATGATGCAATTCCCATCATGTACATTGTGAACCAAGAGTTCAGGGACAATGCAATCCCGACCACAGTGCCAGTCCTTTTTCATACTGTATGTGACCTAGATTAAATCTAGGATTTTATCACCTGTGAATGATCACCTACTGCAATCTAGGAGCGAACATTACATCATTACAGGACCTGCGAATGATCACTTGCTGCTACACTGAGAAGTCCAGGAGTGAACATTACATCATTCCAGTCAACCACATAGCCAATACTATTTCAACTGGGGTGTGACCTAGATCAAATCTAGGATTTACAACCTGTGAATGATCACCTGCTAATCCAGGAGCGAACATTACATCATTATAGGTTTCGTGAATGATCACCCACTGCTAAGCAGTCTAGAAGCGCACATTACATCATTCACCAACATCTTTCTCGAAGACAATAGTCTACGGATCAATTCAGGGAATGAAGTCTAGGGATGATACAATCCCTCTCATCCACTAAGGACCACTTCTCGGAGACATATGTCTACGGATCACTTTAGTACTGAAGTCCACGGATGATACAATCCTCTTATCGTCCATTTAGACAAAGTCTAAGGACGATTTCATCGACCTCATTGTCGGAATAGGAAACCTCATCATCAACCTCATCGTTGGAACAGGTAGCCTCATCATCGACCATATCACTCCCCCTTTCGAGGAAGGTCCTTCTAAACTACACCAAGCTTGTCTTGGAAATACTCAAACTCTTCTCGAGACAGAGGTTTGGTCAATACATCAACAAATCGTTCATCAGTGCTCACATACTCAAGCTTGATAGCTCATTTCTGCACCATATCCCGTATATAGAAATATCCGATCTCTATGCGCTTTGACGTATCATCGAACATTGGATTCTCTGTCATCTTGATACAACTTTAGTTGTCACGCAGGATCATAGTGGAGTCCATCTCTAAGTCAAACAATCTTGATAACAACTTCTGAAGCCATACAGCTTCACAACTAGCAGAGAAAGCTACTATATATATATTCTGCTTTAGCTATGCTGAGAGCTACACTAGACTGCTTCCTACTAGACCACGAGATCATGGAAGGTCCCAGACAATAACATCCTCTCGATGTGATCTTCTTGTCTGATGCACTTTCTGCCCAAACAATCATCTGTGTAGCCATCTGAAGTCATGATCTCCAAGATAACATAGATCAAAGTCTATCGTATCCTTTAGGTACCTCATCACATGCTTTGCAACTATCAGGTGAACACATCTAGTTTCCACTAGATACTGACTCAAGGTGTTCACAGCAAGGCATATATATGGCCTGGTATTCGTCAGATACATCAACGACTTAATAATGTGTCTGTACAGAGTGACATCAACTAACTCTGAGGAGACATCAGCTAATAGCTTCAAGTTGGAATCCATGGGAGAGGCCATGGCTTTACATTCCAACATATCAATTCTTCTCAGGATTTCCACAGCATACTTTCTCGGGGTGAGAAAGATTCCTTCTGGGCCTTGCCATACTTCCAGACCTAGGAAGTAATGCATCAATCTGAGATCTTTCATTTTCAATTCTGCAGCCATCTTCTTCTTGCTTTTCATGATCTGTTTGTAAAAAATAGATCATCCACATACAGTAATAGAATGACAGGTTCAACATTCTTAATGGATCAACTTTACTTTTGGTAAAGCCCAAGCTTATCAAGAAACTGTCAATTCTCCCTTTGTGACTGAACACATTTGCACTCTACATTTGAGTGATCTTCTGCATATCTATCTGTGCCGTCTCTCGTCAGATGGGTCTACTGATATGAGCCTCAATATCATTCGAACTCTGTGGTGAGTTCCTTCTTGCATCCATGTCATTTGTGTATAGAAACCATATTCAACCTTGTAGCAAAGGTTGAGATCCACATCACCCATGGTGATCATTAAGCTCATCAAATGATTATCGATCTTGGGTACCCGTACAAAGCTTTCTTCAATTGAATCCTCAGAGTTTTCTCGATTCACACTTCTTCTTTAATCACACCATTGCGAGAAAATTATTTATCTAGCTACTTGGAGCAAACATCTCGTCATGATCCTCTTCCTCTTTCTAAGAGAATCTTCTAGCCACGAGCCTTTTATAGTATGTTTGATTTGTAAATCTTCTTGTTGAACATCCATCACTTGTTCAATGTTCATCATTCTTCATGATATTTCCTACAAATCAAAAATAAGTACATGATTAGTAATACTTCATAATCATGAAATCATGTTGACATGATAACCTATTATGCATATAGATATCATTTACATAGTTATGCAACTATCTTGACCAATACTTTGGCACAACACTTTTCCATATCCTGTATGCATGCAGTGGCTATCTAGATGGCTTCCATCTCTACCAGAACATACTATCGAGAGTGTGCACAGCTCTCAGCATGTCAGCAAAGAGGTTTCATTCTAGACAAGCAACAATGGAATGTTTGTCCAACTTACCGATCATATGCATATTAGTATTATACTGTTCAATGCTCTATGAATGTTTACACTTATCATGATATATTCTAGGAATACAAATATGCATGCAACCTATTACAAGCAATATCATTTACTATTTCAAATAACAACTCAAATACTTATCTTTTATGTTTGTGTGGTTGCCTCCCGCTTGATCTTCTATATGTCTTTCGAACTTCTATTCATTCTGTACCACTATGCATGCTCAAGTGTGCACTAGTGTCATCCTCATGATATCATACACAAACATACATTCATTAGTATATTATAATATTGAATATGTATAGCCATGATCATAGATAATAAACATTAGTATTCAAGGTTTTAGGGAAATCTTATTTTACTCATGCATATTCTTGTTTGATCTGGTTAGTTAAATCATCAATTAGGATAAGAGACATAATATTCATAAACCCTTGATTACTAACTTTATGAATAAGCATAACCAATCATACCAAGTATACTTATATAAGGGATCCTAACACAAGGTAAGATTCTAACTTGATATAGGAAAACATACCTGCATTAGTTATGTCTAACATACCTAATCAATATCTTCTTTGTTCTCTTCAATGATTTAGAGATCCTGTGCTGGAACCTGCATATCTCATGGGTTAAGCATAATAGAACAAAGTCATACATACCTCGTAAGTAGAACTTCTTTGTGATCAAGGATTATGTTTTCATGGTCATGGAACTTGATTTGTCTTTCGTGATGTACCTGTATCTTGTTAGCAGACAACATCAACCTCATACAACACTACAGTGCATCAGTACAATCATATAGCCCTAATCAATGAATGTCTTCTATCATTCACATGCATTCATACTGTTACTAGGGTGATAAGATAATTCTAACATTAATCAAGATTGTACTAATAAATAATATGAAGACAAACATATTATGAACTTAATCAAGAATCAGATTTCAAGACATACCTGTATCTCCTTAAGTCATACCTATTGAGATTTCTTGTAGTCTTCTTATGTAAGGCCTTAGCCTCAACTCCCCCTAAAACTTGATCTGGAGCTTGATTAGGGTTTGTTAGAGAAACCGTAAAAATTCAATCTTTGACTTTCACACTTCTAAATGGATGGAAGGATGTGTCTTGCTAAGCTGATCAAACTTGCATACTTCAATTTTGAAATCTCCAAAATTTGACCCCTCAAAATTGCCTTCGAAACTTCTAGATCTTCTAGACAGGATCCTGAACTAGGATTTGATGAAGCCCACCCTTCTTCCCAATAAAAAGTTTCGATCCAAGTCTCTAAACTCTTATTTTTCTAAGGAGCTTCCAGCCATGATCACAGACTTAAAAAATTCCAACTTTTGCTGAAGCCCTAATTTTCCATCTTTCTGATCAAAATCCTGAACTGGGGTTTGATCAAGTCCGGTCTTCTACCCAACCAAAAAATTCGATCTTGGTCTCTAAATTTTGATTTTCCTGAGTAGCATTCAGCCATGGACTCCAATTCCAAAAATTCTAACTTTCTCCGAAACCCTAAATTCCGGAATCCATGAATGGAGGTGCTCCAAAAATAATTTTGTTTTGATAGAAATATGTACCTGATTGTTTATGTTGTAACTCCGAATTTTTCGATCCACGGGGTTTGAAAGATTTTCCTATGGTAACCTGGCCTTTCATATTTCCATCCCGATAGGTCTGACCTCAATTTGATTTTCTGAGAGAGAGTTATTCCAAGTGTCACAACATGACCTGTTTATGGGATAAAACAGGAGAGCGAACTTGTACGGCGTGCCACATGTCACTGGTTCAACTTCAGCCTCTGAAAAAGTTTCCTGAGATAGTATAGTCTATGTACTACCTTTAAATTTTTATGAAATTTCATTTGGAGCTTCCTAGCCCAAGTTATGACCTTTTTTCCAAGGTCACCTGATTATGACTGAAATCTAGAAGAGGCAGAAACCCTAACTTGTACTGATCATAATACACAAAGTACAATGAATATGGGGGTTCCCTTTGGACACAAGGTACATCGGGATATTATCTACGACCTGTAAACTTTTAAGATCCTGAAACTTCTCCAAAATGGATTTATAGCGAAAGTTCCACGATGACTCGTTTTTTATATATAAAACCCTAACCTTCAAATTGTCGCAAGTGAAGCAAGTGTCGTAAGTGCCATACATTGCCTTCCTTTAGGTTAGCTCTGATACCATGTTAATATTTAATATGCTAAGACAGAAAATATAATATACAGGATCACTGAAGAAACAACAAGCACAACAAAAACACAAGAGACACAAATTTATCCTGGGAAACCCTCATGGGGTTGAAAACCCAGCAAAGCTTCCTCAATATAGAAGACCAGCAATATACAGAGATGCAAACCAAAGACATGATCTCCTCCTCCACCATAGTAGACCTCTCCTCCACAAGTGCACTACATTATGAGTGAGGGAAGTGTGTGTATAATGAGGAACACACCTACTCTATTTATACACATCTTCGACTTGTACTTTATATTAACTAGGTCGGCCCCAACTTTACCACTGGGTTAAATACCCCACTACAACTGACTGGGCCAACCCCACTAGGGTGGTCTAACAACCCTTTGACCCACATAACACATACAGGGCCGACCCCCACTAGGGAAGTCTAATAACCCAAGTTACCACATTCCCACGGAGGAATAAACATCTTCGGATATACAATAAGATCTCCACGGAGGAATGAAACATCTCCGAAATAATAAAGTACAAATATAATATTCTTTGAAGTTACAATATTTCAACAGGTTTGTCTATGAGGAACAACTCTATGTCTACTTCCTACATATGTTCTAGTGCTATACTTGTGTGTAGCCATATTCTTGGCTTGAATATGAAAATCAAATTACATAGCTTCATCCATATTTTTTGGATGTTGTAGACAAGGTTGTGTTTATTGTCTTATTTTAATCCACCCACGTAAGCTTATACTAGATGTGGGCAAGTTATGTAATCCACCCTTATGTCCAATAAATGAAAATATGAATTATAATCCTCAACAAAACCTAGTGCGTAGTTCTTGTCAACTAACTAAAGTAGTCTTGTCACCAAATTTTAGCATATAGCACTTCTATGTCGGTTGTAAATAAAACCCCAAGCATAATTATGAGAATAAGGGATCCTTTTAGCTACCCATTGATACCATTTATATGGTATTGTCCCAAATACGAAGTTTTTAAGGAAATCATTTTCATATCATCAATAATAATATGTAATTTAAGTATTGCTCTATTTGGTTCACCAATGTAAAGACATATTTCCCATCAAACTTTATTAATTTAACTTGGGAAAGTGGATACTCTTAGGAGTACATCCATGTTTAGCTCCAATAATCGTGTTAAATACTCCTTGAATATGATTATTGGTTTGTTCAATGTATATTTTTGTATCTTTAATCTCATGAGAGCTCCTTGGATCACCATCCATCCACTTTGTAGAGAACTTCAAACTTCATGATCACAATACATATGGTCGAAAAAATAGGACTCGACCTCTTGTCCCTTTATTTGGCGTAACTATTGAGTTCGATGGACTAACTGTGAAAGCACTAGTCGGTTAAATAGAAAATGCCGAAATACCAAGTTGACAAACAATTTTCATGGTCATTTGGCATTGGTGGTGTTTCACCAATGCTTCTATTATTCTCCCATGTCGAGTAGCAACCCTGGCTTCAACAGAAGTAAAATTAGGTCAACCAAATCTGTAACTCGTCAGAGGTCGACCACATATGTAACTCGTCGGAGGTCGACCAAATTTTATATCAACCCTATGCATTGACAATACCAAGGCTTTCAAGATGGAAGTTTCCAAGTCGCCACGCATACAAGTCAGAATCACCATATTCATCACAATCGATAGCTTAGCCATAAATTTCATGATCAGGCAAAAGATAGAAGGCAACAACCTTCCAACATAAATGCAAAAAGTAGTTGGGACAACCAACCAGTATATGAGCGGAAATGGCATCCACTTAATGAGGCATGGATGCCTGTCAATCAAAATTAACTGCATCGTCAAGTCACTCTTTATTTTAGCCATCTACTTTACAGTCACACGTGCTGAGCTCATATTCTTTAAATCCCGAAGTCAAGGATTCCTGGATACTCTTCTAACAAGAATTGGAAAACCAAACTTCATAAATACAAGAAAACCTCTACGAACTTTATAATTGCATAGAAACCATGGTGCCCGAGAGGGTTCAGACAACCACTCGTTCAGTTGCAGCTAAAGTCCGTGAGTTAGAGAAATCCCAAGCACCGTTGCAAACCCGCTTGCAACAAGTTTGAAATGCTAAGGTAGAGGAGTCACATTGGCGAAGAACTTGGAAAGACATTCTAATTTGGGGAAAAGATTCAAAAGGCTAGTGGAGAGATGAAGCTCAAAAACTGTGGGCTGCTACAGTTCTGAATTACATGCAAGCACCTATGCTTGAATCATTTGGCAGATTGAAGGATATTATTGCTCAAGTCATAGTTAGCAAATTTCATAATGGGAAACTTTATTTTGATACCCCGGTTGAAATAAATGGTGCACCTATTTACAAGATTACAGGATTGTCAAATAAAGGTGAAGAGGTACCCATTCGGCATAGGCCAAAGTTGATTGAAGAATTTACAGAGCACCCGAGTGGAAAAAATTCTCAAGGGTTAGTGATAAGTCAGATGAAATATGAAAATTTTAAGATAGCTGCTCGAATCATTTCGACTGCTTTATCAACTTTCGGTAGCGGTTCGGATCTAAAGACTGAAAAGCTAAAGGTAGTACTGAACATGGCAGTAAGTGGCAAACAATAAAACTAGGAAAACTACTTATCCCACATTATCCGGACGATGTGCTCCAAATGTCAAAATGATAGAGTGGCCATTCGGTACCCATCTCTAATTATCTAGATTGCCATGACGCATCTAAGACCATAAGGAAATAAAGACTTTGCTCTAGAATGACCCATGTTGATGCAAAACTTCAAGTCATTTACATTTGGAGGAAGTCAGCTAGGCCCCTCAATAGTAAAAATTTGGCTATAAGTCTGGTTTCAAAACCTAAAAACTATATCCACTAGATGGAGAGTACCTCAAAATGTTCGACGAAGTCTGCCTTTGTCGGCACACATCCAACTTGAGCTGGATCACACATCGGTCTGGCACATGCAAGGAATAGCTAGCGCTGATAGATCTCTCGACTTTTACCCTTCCGTCTATGAAATCTTCAATGAGTTCAACAGACAAAGCATTACAATAATGACAATTCCTGCTAAGGCTCGAGAGGTCAGCATCTGCATAGTTGAACCTCTAACAGATCCAAAAAAAGAGGAAGAGTATGCAGGTCACCTATATATGCACACCTTTGTATTTGAAGCTAAACCTATGGTTGCACAACAACCTATGGCACTTACTCTTACACCACATGAAGACCCTGCAGATATGGTCGAACATTCAAATGAACAAAGTCACTCCGACAACCCAAAATATGCTTTGACGAGTGAAAACATTAAACAGCTGGCCGACGAGTTAGCAAAATCTCGACAAGCACGAAATGTACAATTGCATGGGAAGGGCAAAAGAAAAATGATCATACAGGAGCCGACTGAGGAAGACGAGGTAGAACTGTTCGACAGTGCAACAAAAATTCTCGAGGATGCAGCTAAAAATAAAGTACCAGTCGACGAGGAGTTTAAGAGATTTTTGGAAGCTGAGCAAGCTTGTAGATGACCACAACCAAAAAAGAAAGTTCAGCTTATGATCGAGGATTCTATTGACTTGACTGTAAGTTCACCTGCAATGTCTTTGACTATTGTGATGGAAGACACTATTTTCTCTACACTTGTAAGTACTCCACTTGCAGCTTTAACATTAACTTAGTTTTCAAATGTTGTACAATCTCTTCCTCTCCCTCTTTGTCGAACATTTCAAACTGAACAAGACCTAATGTAGTTCATAACCAATCTTCCCAATATGTTCCTACAATGGCGAGATTTAGTGACCAAGAAACTTGTCTTCATCGACAATAACCCATCGATTGATTTTTCCCTTCTTGGTGCTGACCCAACTAAACTATTGAGCCCTCTGAATACTTCAGCACCAGAAGCAATTGGTATGCATTATAAACATCTCCAACGTAATCTGGACCCCACCAGTCCCATATTTTGCGAGGAAACTTCATAATTTAACCCTTTTCCAGTGAACCCATCGGTGCAATCCCATTCACCTCGCCGACTAGTCGTCAATCCACCAAAACAGCCCCCAGACCTTGCAGTTTTGAATTCAATCGAACAATTGATACCAAAAGTGTTGTCTCATGTCACCAGTCTGGAACTGTCTGGAAACTTCCTTTCCATCCCTCCTCCCTGAGTCAAAGACACACCAGCTATTAATGTGTCGTTCCCTACCCCTACCGATGGAACCACTACTCCATCTGAAGTAATTCAAGAACAAGAAGCACCAACTCAAGAAATCTTCGAAGTGGCATCCAAACCAGCAACAGAAATCACTGAAGCATCCATGGAACTAGCAACCGAAGCAGCAGCACAAATCACTGAAGAAGCCACGAAATGAGCACAAGAAGACAATCAACTAGTGGTTGCAGAAGCACTCTAGACAAATATAGCAGCCGTACCAAGTAGCTCAATACAAGCAGAACAAAACATTGACGAAGCACAAGTGGAAACACAACACTCATGCGAAGCAGCCGATACACACAAAGACTTAGAACAACAACTAGAGCCTCCAAAATCTCAAGGGAAGTCCAAGAAAAAGCAACGTAAAGACAAACGGCGCCAGGATAGAGAGATGCTGTAGCAACAGCAGCATCTGGATCATATCTCTCAGCTAGGTCGATTATCTATACATCTCGACCAATTCGGGCCCATCTCGACATACAAGCCACAAGAAGCAACACAAGCAGAGCTTGACTTACTGGCTGATGCAATTAATCGAGAGACACGACATCGACGACTAGAAGCCGAAGATCGCATACACCGATTACAAGAGGACCAAAATGTATTTTTGGCTAAGTGTCAGGACGTAGCACAAGAAGTCATTCCTCTTCCATCCAGCTCCAACACGACTAGCACACTTGATAAAGCTCTTCAGTTATTCCAAACAGTTGTGTCGACATTGCGAGAGGAACTCATCAAGGATCGACAGGAACATGCCACAATAACAGCATCCCTGATGTTGGCACAATATGAAGCATTTAATTCTGCATATGATCAGCTCAACCAGTATAATGACCAAGAAGCTACTGCCATTGATGTTCTTCGTAATTGGTACAAACACTATGGCAATGTATTCAACGAAATGTGGAAGACAAGTGACTTGATTGATGAACTGCATTAGCAACATCGAGTAGCTGACGACACCATGAGCAGAACCATCGAAGATCAAATTTTGATAGAAAATAGCAAATTGGAGAAATTAAAAAAAGTGAAAAGCAATGGTTGAGCCTAGCCCGAAACAACCTCTTCAAAGTGGAACAACTTCAACCACATCTCCAAACCCTGCTTACAGCTATCAATAAGAAAATTGAACTATTTGGTCCCGACTTAATTCATCTACAGGGCAAGACAACAGAGGAAAATATGACTGAGTTATCAAGCCTGACAACACTTACCATTAACATCCAAAACTCACTACGCCATTGGGAAAACTTCCACCACCATCTATCTGTCTCAGTTGAAACAATTTTTAGGTCTGTGCACAACAAGAAGCAGCGGTCAGTTCCAATCATAAATAAACAATACCAGCTACATCTATCAATTTTGCATAGTCATCCATCTTTTCTTCAGTTATTTCACATCTCCTTCTTTCTTCGGAAAAAAGAAAGATTTTGAAGTAGGAGAGGTCAGCCTATCGACTAGGCCCTCCACCCAAAAATTTGCAATGTAAGTCAACAAGTTGTGTGGACCTGTCGGGATATGTCGGTCAGTTCTGGTGACCAATAAACAAAACTAACAATTTATATTCAGCAAGCTAGATTGTATGCACTATTAATGCATATTTGTGGTAGTTGGCAACATAGACTCAACCCATAAATATTTATACATATTACCAAGTTACTATTTACATTTGCAAGATCCTAAGTTATTTCTTTTTTGTTTTAAATCTTCATTTTTGAAGATTTTATGCTAAATCAAATTGATGATTTCTAGTATTTACTTCAGCTACTTGAACTAGTTAATAACAAATCATGGAAAAAAGTTACAACAACTCTGTTTACAAATAATACTACTTTATTGGTGAAGGACACAAATGATCGCAGTTTTTGCTCGCTTTCTACTTTTGCTATAAAATCAATCAACTCGGATTACATACATATCTGAAAGTTATATGTTGATGTTGATAAAATATTGAATAGGGCTACTATTATTTAATGAATGATATTTGCATATCTACTTGCTATATCTATTTGCAATTTGGTGATACACTTAGTTGATACTTTATTGGTCAATGAATTATTTGCCCTTGGATTATGTCGTGCATTTTCATTAATCGAATAATTGAAAGACAGTGACATTTATCCCTTAATGTATATCACGGGAGGTTCACTAGTGAGGCAATATCATATCACGTCCATTCATATTGTGGGTTTGAATACTCTTAAAAGCCTCAAAAATATATTGTCTCATATTAAGGGGTCAAGGGGGTTTTTTTATTTGACATAGTAATATAAATATTCGGGGCTATTTTATTTAGGTGTGTTGAGGAATAGCCTGAAATCGTGGGCTCGATTCATACCTCCAAATTATGGGCTCAATTCATACCCACCTAAAACTTAAGGACCCTCCATTTTTATTTGATATTAGTTATGATCCTAAGTTTTGCATAAATATGATAATATTGTACCAATGATAATATCGATGGAAGTCTCTTTAGATTATTGGCCTTGAGAAATCCTCATTTAATAATTTATTTAGGCTTGGTTTGAATTGCATTATATTTTTTCATCTGTAAGTTAAGAGATGTAGCTAATTGGGAGTTCCAAACTTGAACAATTGTATTGTATTTTTTGTAGGAATTCAAGTAAAAGATTTAACTCTTCATTTTTTAGGTTGGGGTTTAGGTGGGCATTGAGATTCAATTAAACATTGCTCCATGATAACCAAGAAAAGTGAGATCAATCTTTCTTGGCTCACTGGAACCAAGAAAATTTAGATCAATGTTTCTTGACTAATTATTTCTTTCAATTTTTTGTATTTTTCATTAATATTTTCACATTGCCAGTTAGGAATAGTTGTTAGATTGAGTTATATTTGGCACATTTATAATTGTAATTTCAATTCTTATATGCAAGGCATCCATCTTAATATTTTATTGGAACTGACATGAACATAGGTGAAAATCTAAATCCTTATTTACATACCATATGTGTTACCGTTACCATGAAATGGTATCATATATGTTTTACCATCTGTGTATCTTTATAACTATTGCATGCTTGAAACCTAAAAATGGATATTTTTCTCTCTCCTATAAAGATTAAAAAAAAACTAGATATAACCCAAGAAAATGTAACTAAATGTTGTTAATTCCCTTCATTGCAAGAATAAATGTAGAGGAAGTGGAGACAATTCATTGGACCTTGTGAATGACCCAAATCCAAGCTATGCACATGATCATATGGTGTTATTGAAAAGTAAAAGGAATTTTCCTATGTTCATTTGGGTTCAAACATCAATGATGTTTGTTTTGATAGGAAGGTAGGGGAGTCCATCCATGAAAGGGTTTTAATTTTTCATTTTTATGGAGTTTAATTTATTAAGCTTGTAGAAAACATGAGCTCTCTATGGCTATATTTGTATTTACATGATATAAAATTGGTAGATTGGCAGGCTGTGGTGTGAAACATCTGCAATTCTCATATTTTCTAAGCATTGCTCTAACAATTGGACTATCGGTCTTTTACATTCTTTGTTATGTTTATCTCTTGACTAGGTTTTATTTTACGTAGTTTGACTTCCCCGGTGCTATTTTGTTGGGTCTTCCACAATCCAATGCTACAAATTGATCAGTTGCCCCTGCCATCCTAATGGGATCATTATTAGAATTATACTATTATTTTATTTAGCATCTTGTTTTCCTATACTAAGATGTGTTAGGGCTCCTATTTGTTACAACTTGATAATATGATATAAAGGAGGTGTTAAAAATGGATACCTACAATATCTAGTGAAACTAGGGGTTTTCTTAATTGGAAATGCATATTGGGAGGGGGGTTAAACAATACAATTTTAGGACACATTTTCCAATATTTAGTGAAATTAGGGATATTCTTTAATATCATGCGAACGATCGTGCTATGTAACAATTTCACTAAGTGAACCCCCCGTGATGTATATTTGCATTGAATTAGTTAATTCACCTAAGTACTGTCTCTGCTTACGTTTTTCTTCCTTCTAACTTTCCTCTTCTCCTAGGGATGTTCATTTTTGTCCCTAAACAAACAAATGCCAGTAAATTAACTCAATTTGATTCCAAATATTAATCATGACGATGATATTTTGTCCCTCATTCTATTAAAGTCATTGCATGAGGGATGTATGTTAAAACTCTACACGACATATTATCATCATATTTTATTTTAGTGACTTTGTAATTTCGAAACACATTATATTGTTATGTCCCTCTACGATATATACGCACCGGTTCTTAGTTTTAATCTCACCATACGTGTTTTCCCTCTCATTTGTTTATTTAATTTATTTGGAAGTTTATGGTTTATGCATACATTAAAATATTAAGTTATTTTTAAAATAAACTTATTTATCTATATTATGATTTAAGTTAGAATGTAACATATTTTTTTTAGAGAATGCAAGTGGGAGAAGGGTGATGGAAAGACGTCAACGTTTTTTTGCAAATTATCTACACCTTTACATTGAATATTTATCAATTGCATCAATTTTTTTATTGTATTTATGCAAATAGATAAACAAAATATTCTCTCTGTACTTAATTTCATCCTCACTTTCACTTTATTATTCATTCAATTTTACCGCTCTCCACATTATTTAGAAATATGGAGACTTTGCTTTCACTAGCTCTAGTTCTTATGCCTTTTTTTTGTTGCAATTTGGCTCCGTTTTGACCAATGGCTTACTCTACTCTCTATGATCAGAACCCTGTAGCCGGGCATTGGTGGCTCACACAAGTTTGGGGACGGGACATTCCACCTCAGGTCAAAATTTTCATCTAGCTATTATTGGAAGAGCAAATTTTGATATGGAGTAACCTCCAAAAACGTGGCTTCAATGGCTAGGGAATTTGCTCACTATGCTTCAACGCTCCAGAAACTCTCCTTCACCTATTTGTTCAGTGCCCATACACACGACAGGTCTGTAATTTTTTGAATCTACCAATTCATACAATTAATTTTGAAACTGACATTACAATCCAAAATTAGTTCTATAGCATACATTCTTAGAACAAACAATTAGCTCTGAAGGTCAGCATACTTTCATGGACCATCTAGAAATCGCGAAATCTGTACATTTTTGAAAATAAATCTTTGGAGACTTCTTTTGTGGCGTGCAAGATTCAGAAGCTATTTTTGGATTATGGTAGCTCACTGACAACTCCTGTGATTTCTGCACACTCCAAGCGGCCATCTAATCTTCTTTGTAGGGCCAACAGGGTCAGATTCGATGGTGTTGCAATGCGATCTTTAGGACTATGTGGTGCAGGGGCCTTTATTGTGTTTCAAAATGGAGATTCTATCAAACTATGGATGCATGGCGGCGATGGAACCAACTCGAAGGGGGAGTTGGTTTCTCTGTGGCTTACTCTTTTTTTTCTGTGAAGTCCAAGATATATCTCGATCAAATTGTAGGTGATTCGAGGCTTATCATTGACTGGGAAAACTCCAATGTTCCTATACAGGCTCTAGCACTCTCTTCATGGTTAGATCAAACGAGGCTTCTTCTTCGACACTGTGCGTCAACTTCATTGATCCATATCTTCCAAGAACACAACACGGTGGCCGATCAACCTTCCCATCTTGGACTGGATGCTTTGGCTGGCCAGATATATTATGAGTTCTTGGATGGATCCCTCTCTCCCTCGAGGGGCTTTTGGCACCTTTTTTGAGTTTATTTCTATCTATCCTATAGCGGTTCTACTTATCGGCTATTATTTAGACTATTTTCTTTTTTCTGTTTGATTATCTTTCACATTTGGGATCCTTGATCAGTATTCAAACATTCCGGGGGATGGTTTTATCCCATTTACACTTCTTGGTTACATTTACATCTGTCAGGGGAGTCTGGATATGTAACTACATCTTGTTGGTCTACTTGTTTTCATTGTACTGGTCAATACTGCTCTTGTACATCTTATACTTGTTAATAAAGTATAGCCTTTTTACTAGTTAAAAAAAAAAGTACATATATGCTACCAAAAAGAAAATCTTTGGCCCTAGAATCTATAAGGAATTTGCTTCTCGAGACTAATAGTGAGGTGATTGTTAGGATATTCCTATACTCCATCCTAGTCCCACCAGTATTTTGATCATTTACATTTTCAGTCATGCATGAACCTTTAGGGTTTGCATGCATCCCAGTCATCAGTCCAGCACCTAGCCCTCAGTTAGCCAGCCCCCAGGAGCTTCTCCCTATTCAGTTTTAGCCCTCCAGTTGCTTAATGCGCCCTTCTTCCTTGATTTTAGGGAGCAACTCGCCCTTCTTCACCTACCAGTCCAGTTGTCACTCAGTCACACTCATCTACATTCAGTTACAGTCAGTTACAGTCAGTTACACTCAGTTACTCTTAGTTACATTGAGTTACACTCAGTTACACTCAGTTACACTTAGTTACACCTACCAGAGTTAGTTTGACTGATGGTTGACAGTCACTTGAGCATTGATGACTCCACTGATGATGATGAAGACTTCCAGTTGTGCTCCGATGATCATGAGGACACCTAGTTGTGCTCCGATAAAACTCTATTGATCTTATGATCACTCTGAGAGGCTAATTCGAATTGCCACCTTAGGCATTTGAATCCTCTCTACCATTGTACTATTTATTTGTCCATACTATGATTAATTAATTAGTTTGTGTGAAGTATTATTGCTTCTATCTCAGTTCTACTGTACCATATTATTCTGTTGCTCATTATACTGTATTGTTCACTCTTCTTCTATTTTCCTGCTTAATCATAATTACTCTTGCGAGGTATACATCATCTCTTAGATCTGCTGTGAGGATTTTCACATGGTATCAGAGCATGTTGAGAGTATTATTTATCTCCATTCTTGAGAGTTTTTTTTGCAGGTTATTATCCATATTTTGAGTGCAGCAGTTGCAACAGTTTCTGCATTTTTGCAGTAGTAGCAATTTGCAGTTATTCTCTATTGTTTTTGCAGGTCTTCTACAACTTCAATGGATTCATATTTAGAAGGAATCCCTCTTCTTTCACCATTCAACTATGATGAATGGAAACCAAGAATGATAGCATATTTGAAGAGCCATGATCTCGTTGATTGTTATTTTGAAAGAGAGTATGAATCCTCTGAAGAGAATATTGACTGGTTGAATAAAGGTGACATGGCCTTTGGAACAATGATGCTTGCCTTGTGTGCATACCAAAGATTCAAATTCAAATACCATGATGGTGTTGAAACTCCAAGAGAGTTATGGACTCCAAAAGAGTTATGGGCTCACCTAGATGAAAAATTTGGCAGAAAGAATGAAGGACTTGGTCCTAACCCATTCGAAAGCAAGCAAAGTGATGCATTCACTCCTCTTGATGGTCTCTCAGATCATGAACCAGTATCATCTCATATTGAAATTGTTGACAAAGAACTTGCAGATTCTCCACTCATGCTCAAACTTTCTTCTCTTTATGTGCCAGCTCACACTCTAGATATTGTAGAAGGTCCTAAATCCTCTCTTGCACCAGAGTTTGTTGGTTTGCATCATGATCACATGATTATCTCAGAGGTCAAAACAACTACTGAAGGTAATGCATTCGCTCCTCTCCATCTATCTCCTCTTTTATACTACTATATGATCATAAATTCATGCTTTCAGAAGGTTATTGAAGATTATGGCCATTGCCATTCGCTTGGAATAAATTCTCATGCAATTACTGGTTTTGATCTCACCTCTCATGGTTCAAAGGAGATCTCAAGAAACCATGATTCAAGTCTTGGATCTAATTTGGATTCTAAGCAATTACTGCTTGGGATAATTTCTCATGCATATGATAGTTTTGATCTCACCCCTGCTGGTTCAAAGGAGATCTCAAGAAACTAATCTTTAAGTCTTAAATCTGATTTTGATTTCAAGCAAACATGTAATAGTTATTTTTGGCATAATCTCACCCATGGTGGTTTGAAGGAGAAGACAAAAGACTATATACACTTTCATAGATTTGATCCTACCTCAGCTGATTCGAATCACAGGTTCAAGGATCATTCTCATACTGTTGGATTTGTTCTCATCACATTCGATCTGAAGAGCAAGTACAAGCACATGCATTTTGAGCATGATCCACTTCTTCCCAAGAAGAAGATACCTCCAGACATATGACCAAGCATCACACCTGCTTGAGTTTGGAGCATTTATTTTTATGTGTGCCTTACAGTCTATTTTTTGAGGAGGGGGTATGTTTCCCATGAAATTTTCCCACTTCCTTGGTTTATTGATTGTTATTATTCATTGTATTGGGTGACCTTTGGTCTTAGTTACCAGGGCCCAGGATGGATTAAGGGGGGGTGTTAGGATATTCCTATACTCCATCCTAGTCCCACCAGTATTTTGATCATTTACATTTTCAGTCATGCATGCACCTTTAGGGTTTGCATGCATTCTAGGGTTTGCATGCATCCCATTCATCAGTCCAGCACCTAGCCCTCAGTTATCCAGCCCCCAGGAGCTTCTCACTATTCAGTTTTAGCCCTCCAGTTGCTTAATGTGCCCTTCTTCCTTGATTTTAGGGAGCAACTCGCCCTTCTTCACCTACCAGTCCAGTTGTCACTCAGTCACACTCAGTCACACTCAGTTACAGTCAGTTACAGCCAGTTACACTCAGTTACTCTTAGTTACATTGAGTTACACTCAGTTACACTTAGTTACACTGAGTTACACCTACCAGAGTTAGTTTGAATGATGGTTGACAGTTACTTGAGCATTGATGACTCCACTGATGATGATGAAGACTTCCAGTTGTGCTCCGATGATCATGAGGACACCTAGTTGTGCTCCGATGGCATTCTATTGATCTTATGATCACTCTGAGAGGCTAATTCGAATTGCCACCTTAGGCATTCGAATCCTCTCTACCATTGTACTAATTATTTGTCCATACTGTGATTAATTAATTAGTGTGTGTGAAATATTATTGCTTCTATCTGAGTTCTACTGTACCATATTATTCTGTTGCTCATTATACTGTATTGTTCACTCTTCTTCTATTTTCCTGCTTAATCATAATTACTCTTGTGAGGTATACATCATCTCTTAGATCTGCTGTGAGGATTTTCATAGTGATAGATCAGGGAGTATACATGACGAGTGATGGAAACTCGCATGATGTAACTATAGATAAGTATTTGCAAAGAAAACATTTGTGGAGTTTGATGATTTTGGAATGGAGTTTACTATATTTGATGTGAATGATGAGGAAGTACAGTGTGGTATCATTGCTTATGTTAGAAACGATAATCTCTTTTGTCAAATTTGGACAATGAGATGTTGTAATTCTAGGACGAGGTTTACTTATTTTTATGAAGCTATATGTGATTAAGTGATTTGGTGTAGTGTAAAAGGAGTAGGCATTTCATCTCGCAGGTGTAGGTTTTTTTTATAAATATCAATTTGCAGATTAACTTGATCTTCTTGGTGCAATTGAATTTGAACCTATACTTTATCTTCTTGGTTTTATCAAAACTTTGGTCAAGTAGAATACGTTAGGAGTGTTTATATATACATATGATTGCTACACTACTACATTTGGTGTCCAAATCTAACATTTGATTAAAAAAATCCAATCTAACACTAACAAGCAATTAAAAAAGGGCATTCCAGTGTTTTTTTCCAAATTTTGGCCTCAAAAAATGTCACTTAAGTGATGTCCCTAACGTCTCTTGAGTGAAATCACATTATAACCTTCCAATTTTTTAATATGTTTAAATTTGATGTCACCCAGACATCGCTTAAGTGACATTTCTTGTTATTTTAAAAACAAACGACATTTATTCTATACTTCCAACGCGAAAAAAAAGGGTTTTTCCATGGCATTGAAAATATGATTGATGAAAGAAAACAAGTAATTTTTTGTGAAGAGTTGGGAGTAGATGAGACTTTGCTATAGGTAATTTTGACTACCCATAATATTCATCAAATTTTTTTATCCGTTGAAATTTCTTAATACCATTTGAATTCCCAATTTGTGAAATTCTTTAAATGTATTATTATTGTGCTAATGAATGTATTGAATATTTTGTTGAAATAGAAACAATATCAGATAAACCTAACTTAAACGTTGGTGCATCAACCCAGTTGGATTATATACAGTCTATAGTCAATGAAGCAATGGCTCTTACTATGGATCTCGATGAATGTAATTTTTTTTCGTAGATTATCAATTGTCAAAAACCATCTTAGAATGATCCCAAGCTTCGTGATGTTGGTGATGGAGAATGTTATTTCTCTTGCATGAAATAAAAAGGACTAGAGAGAAGAAGAGTTAACAAGTCAAGAACTAGGAAACATTGCTTGGAGCATGGGCACCTTGAAGGGGGAAAGTAACATCACCCTTGGGTAAGATAGCGAAAACATGTTTTTTTTCATTTTCTATAGTTTTAAATGTTTTGATATTTTGATACCGATTATATTTATTTGTATATTT
This sequence comes from Larix kaempferi, assembly GCA_027924585.1. Classification (NCBI taxonomy): domain Eukaryota; kingdom Viridiplantae; phylum Streptophyta; class Pinopsida; order Pinales; family Pinaceae; genus Larix; species Larix kaempferi. The sequence continues at coordinate 1,651,614 of BSBM01000047.1, forward strand.
TTATTAAAAAAAAAGAGTGGCAATTCTTGGAATTCCGTATTCTACAATTCATAGTAGATACGATGAGAGTGATAGAATTAAAGTTGATACTACGGAATAAAATTGCATTGATATCATTGAGAATGAAGGAATAACTAACAGTTCTAAAAGAAAATGCATTTGAGAAACCAATATATATCAGTCCACTGATAGAGCATATATAGATATAAAAATCAAAGAATTATTAGATTACAAATTGCTCCTCCTCTCTACTTTTAAATTTCATTATGTAGTATTTATGGTAAACAAACATCATGAATAAGAGATGGAAAAAGAGAATGGTAACTAATTACATACCATTGAATAAAATCACAATGAAATTTAAGTATCCAATGCCTGATAAAGGCACATTACTAACAGATTTGAGTGCAATGAAATTTATATCAAAGTTGATTGCAAAAGAATATTTTATCCAAATAGGATTGATCCAAAATACATATACAAGACAATGTTCAATGCATCACAAGGACAATATAAATGGGTAATAATTACTTTATGAAATTTATATCAAAGTTGATTGCAAAAGAATATTTTATCAAATTAGGATTGATCCAAAATACATATACAAGACAATGTTCAATGCATCACAAGGACAATATAAATGGGTAATAATTACTTTATGAAATTTATATCAAAGTTGATTGCAAAAGAATATTTTATCAAATTAGGATTGATCCAAAATACATATACAAGACAATGTTCAATGCATCACAAGGACAATATAAATGGGTAATAATTACTTTTGGTCTTTGCAATGTCCCAAGTTATTTCTAGAGATGGATGCTTAGTAATTTTAGTTCATATTATAATTTTATTTTTAGTCCTTACCATAGGCAAAGACTATATGTTCCGATTTTTTCAATTAATTTGTACATTTAGATTAGATACATTTGAAATTTATAATGTTGAAGTAAAAGTTTTATTTAACTGTAATTATTTAATAAAATATATACATACAACTTTTATTGGACCAAAGCATTTGATTAGACTATTATTATCATTGGCGAGAATTAAAATAAATAAAAATAAAAATATACTTTAGATATAGAAATATTTGTACAGTAGTTGATTGACAGCTCACACTGTTGCAAATTCATGACTAGTGTAGACTCAATCTGACATAGACATAGGTAGTTTCCCAAAGCTTTTAGTTTCCCAAGGTTTTGGCGTGCATCACAGGTGTTAGAACAAGTGAGGCATTGCAACATTTTAATTTTCCATTCTCTATTACGTTAGAACAAGTGAAGAGGCGCTGCAGTATAGACTGCTTCCAAAGGCTTCTTTGGCTCTCTCGCATTGTAGCACATTAATTTGTTTTCTGAGGTAAATGACTACCATGATATTTTAGTTGTGGTTGTTGTCTTCTGCTTTGGTTTTTTGGTTCTTGTGTTTTCTATTTTGATTTAGTGCAGTCTGATAAATAAAGATTTTTTTTTAAGAGTCTAGTGCAGCTTAGTGAAGTCTCTCTCAAATTTTTAGGGTTTTTATTTTGCTTGTGCTAAAAGCCTGACCTATGACCTGTGATATATGGATGGACTTGATATTAAATGTAGAGTAACTTGCCTGTTTGGAGATGTGAATGCACAGGTATGCGGTGTTAGGCGTCTTAAACTAAGGCAAAGCCTAGATAGATAGATTGCTCCAATTTCCATTAGAGCTGAGAGCCACAGAGGGTTTTGTACGATGTTGCCAGTCGCTCAGCCACCCATGATTTTATCACCAGAAATTTGTTTTCCTATGAATTTGGTAAAGCTATTAATCTTCATCTCAAAGGCAATGTATGCCTGCAATCATTAAATCTAGTGAATGTGATTTGCTTGCGATATAATTTTAAAGATGAAACTCGTTGACAACTAATGCTTGTTTGCAATTGAGCTTGTTTGCAGTATAAGTGTTGGAATTTGGTTGTCATTTTAACGGTCATATTATTATTTTTTTACATTTTGGGTTTTTATATTAAGCTTACTGAAACCTTTTTTATGAAATTTTACCCTGTCTTACTGAAAATATTACCTTTCAATAATTTAATTTTGTTAATTTTTTTAAATTACCTTTAAAAAATTAGGTTAATTAGAAGTTAATTTGTGCGTTAGTGAATTTTTTCAACCATATAGATAAAATAATTAAACCATGTTAAAAATATTTTGATAAAAAAATGATACCGATTTCCTCAACGAGGCAATCTTAAATTTAGCAACAAAATTCATGCCATTGTGCAACACTCAGTGCCTACAATGATGTTTTCCATAGGATATACATGATTTTGGTTAACACTATCCACCTGTATATAACAGTGTTAAATCTTGTGTGGCGTTGTGTATCTGTTTTTGGATTTGAAAAAATAAATTTTGATGAACAATATCCATCCTGCAGAGTAGCCATAAATGCTATGTAGAATAATGCATATGTCCTTGCATCTAAATTGCTTCAGATAAAACGTCTTATATAACACTTCACACCACATTTAATACACAGCAACAAGGTGCATACTGTTCGGCCAAGATTTCCGTTGAAAAGAATTTGACTTCAAAATTTCTGTTGCAAAGAGTTTCACTTCGGTGTGGCCATGTGCAGCGCTTATGCGGTACAGTGGTGTTCTTCAGCAGTTGCCGCAATATTTCTGTTGGTAAGAGTTAAGTTGTTCGAACAATTTTCAGCCATAAATTTGATTGGACGGATTATTGCTTCTTGTTGGTATTTTTTTCACTTTAAACTTAAATAGGACCGAGATCGGATCAACCGTTTGTAAATCGTCTTGATCCGTATTGAAACCGGATCCGTTCCTTCTTTTAAACACAAGCATTCCTTCCATAATTTTCAGCAATATGAGAATATGTATACATTACCGAGAAAAAGAAAAAAAAAACATATTAGTATTGTTTTAAAGATAAAGATATTAAAGTCTTTACTCGATTTCGTCGAGATCAAGGCAGAGTTAAATCTAGGTATTTAGATATGATCAGCGGTTAAATATGTGTAAAAAGAAATAACCTTTAGGTAAAAGTTAAATGCATACAAAACTTGTTGAGAGAAGTATTCAAACAGTTAACCCGTCCACCTGTGCATATAATATATCATTAATCAAAATAAGTTTTGTCCTTTTAGTGTCCAAATTTGAAAAGACTTCCCATGGGAATGGACAAATTGCTCAGTTTGAAGACATTACAGGGTGAAAATCATTGGTGACAACAAATAATTTGGGAAGATGAACACATGAAAATACACATTTCAAATTTATTTACAGAATTGTAATTTTTATTATAATTTTTTCAATAAATTTGATCAAAGTTAAATTAAATTATGTATGAAATTAATTAAATAAAAGTATAATAAATTTCATCAAAGTTAAATTAAATTATGTATGAAATTAATTAAATAAAAGTATATATTGCGCCAGATTTCAAGATAGTTTTTCCATATGATTTTTGTGCAATCTATTTAGATGTTGTATCTTACTTAGTATCTCCATATAATTGATTTATTAAGTATTATTAGTTGTTATAATAGTTGTAGTTTATATATTTATGTAAAATATTTGGTATTATTAGAGAATTAAAATGAATTGTATATTTAATTTTATTTGATTAATTTTTTCAAAGTTTATTAATTATTTTTATACTTATTTAATGATTTTAATTGTATACTTTATTTTTTAAATTACTTTATTACTAGAGCTAAATTTAATGGAAAATGATGTATTTTAAGTTTAAAATGATATGACGATTTTTATAAAAAAAAGAAATTTATTGAAATTGAATTATTTAATTAAGAATAATGTAAAATTATTTTTTGTGAAGAAAAAAAATTACATGTATTTGATTTAAACTTTTTAAAATTTAATAACAATTTACTTTTATAGTTAAGTTAGGATCTTTTTCAAAGTTAAAGTGATTATACTCAAGGTTTCGAGGTTAATTAGTTTGCTATTTATTAAAACTTTTAAAACATCTTTAATATAAAGTTGGTTGGTTAGTTAGGTTGTTATTTATTAAAATTTCTAAAACATCTTTAATGTAAAGTTGGTTGGTTAGTCAAGTTCTTATTTATTAAAACTTCTAAAACATCTTTAATGTAAAGTTGGTTGTTTGGAAAATAAAATTGAGAGAATGTGTATACTTCTTAATTCTAATAAATTGATTGAGTTTAGTGTAGGTGAAGATACCATTTTAGGCAAAGAGACTAATTTGGGTGGTAGCTAGTTGATGGACAAACAAATAAGATATCATTCACATGTTTGCATTGATGTTTACAATTATTTTATTATGTTGTTTTTAACATTTTAAAAAAAAAATTAACATTTTTTAAATATATATATATATATATTCTACAAAGATATAAATATATTTAGTTGACAAATTTTTAAAATTCAAATTATTGAAAAAGAAAAGTATTTATCTTTTAGAGAATTTGAATTTAAAAATGAAAAGATAATAGACATATTTACCTTTGTGGATGATATATTAGTGATTTGTTTCAATCTCCATATTGTTATGAGTGCCTTGAAAGAGGTAATTGTTTCATGGATTTTGTTCTTCTTATTTTTTTTATCTTTTAACCTAGAAGGCATGGACTAAGGTGCACGTAGCTCTTGTTATATACATTGATGATATTTTGGTTTATTCTTGCTCAATAGTTGAACATTGTTCTCGTTTAGAACAATTTTTAAAATTGTTAAATAAGCATGGAATTGTGTTATAAAAAACTAATGTCTAGAACCATTTTTAAAATTGTTAAATAAGCATGGAATTGTGTTATAAAAAACTAATGTCTATTAAATTAGATATTGAACTTTATGGGATTCTTTTTAAAGATAGCAAGGTTAATATGTAGTACACATTGTTGAATCTATTATGGGTTTTTACAAGAAGATTAAATCCCAAAAACAGGTATGATTGCTTCATAGTTGTATGAATCATGTCTCACCATTTCTCAAGGATCTTAATTATAGAAGTTAGTTAGGAAAGGTTAATGTGTAACATGTACTCCATTATGACACTGACACACATTAAACAATTTTTACATGTGGGTGATAGCACTTACTTGTAATTTAAAATTTAATATAAAAATGGAAGGCATTTTCCAGCTCCCATTTAGAAATTTGCCAAATTCACTAAAGTAAGACAGGTTAAGACATAAAATTTTAACTGTTAAAAAATCATACAAACACCTACAAATAATCTAGCATTTATGGCTTAAGCCATTATCTTGGGACAATGTACTTGGTAAAGGAACACTTCAATAATGGGAATTTCACCACATTTAGTCAATTTTGGGAACAATTCCACTTACAAGAAATTAGTGTCTTTTTCACAAGGAATAAGCAATCATTGAAAAACATAATTCCATCGAGTATGTTCTGTTACAGTGAACTGATAAAATCATTAACACCACATCCTAAATGGAGTTGTATAAGGACTAACTAAAATGCCTCCGACTCGCCGGAATCCGACAGAAGAATTCTTGCCAAAATCACAATTTGGAGTGGGGTTGGTGCAAGGTAATGATACCCAATTATGACACGTTAGTTGAAAAGACATTCTGGAAAAACAAAAATATTATCATTAAAATCAATTATTAGGGGTACCTACAAAACTTTTTCTGATAAGGTGTAAGAAGATGAAATGTAGAAAAACAGATGACCTTCCGGAATATATAATTTTTATTTATGGAAAAGTGGTATAACCACCCCAAAATGACATTATTCAAAGATTGGTATGTTATTTTTTTTCTAAAACATAATGCACATGTTTTTGTTGACCCACCTGTTTGCTATGTAAATTTTCAATTTACGAGAAAAAAATATGTAGAGGCATAGGCAACAGAAAAATCTTGTGGGGGGCTATTTTTCCAAAATTTTAAAAGTCAATTTTATATTTTTTTTAAATTACCGAAGTCATTGAAGCCCTAAAACGACATGGTCAATTTTCGAGCCACCATATCATGGTCTAAAAATAATCAAAATGCATTTTCTTTTTTTTGGTTGTAGGTATTTTCATGCTCTTATATGAGTTCTTTTCCGTTTTTGAAATAGGTAAGCCAATCAAAAGTTATAGGCCAAATAAACGACCTATTTGTTTTACGAATTTGACATGAGTGCAGTTTAAAATGAATTAAAAATAGAGAACAACAATAGATCTATTAAAAATTATATATTTGGAATCTGCACACAGAGCTCGACAAGTGTGTGCAATTTCATCTACAGTGCACTCATGGAGCTTATGCAGAACTAGCTGTGAAAAACAGGAAGTTGCAGCGTTTGATGTTTTCTGCCATAAATCATAGATAAATCAGACCGAGCCTAAAGGTGTAGTCTGAAGCTAATTCCAAGCCTGCAAGGGCACCAAAAACAATTTGAATTCATACATGCGTGCGCGCACGCGTCCACGGAAGCGTGCACGCGTATGCATTCATGTTAATTCCTTTGTCACGGGGATACATAAAGTTGATGAAGATGTGATGATGAAGAAGATGACGATGATGGAGATGTTGATGAGGAAGGGGGAGTTGACAATGATGATTAAGATGTTGATCAGGAAGGGGGAGATGGAAATGGTGATGAAGATGTTGATGATGATGATGATGATGATGAGATGATGGTGACAATGGTGATGAAGATGATGATGATGATGATGATGAGATGATGGTTACAATGATTATAAAGATGATGATGAAGATGATGGTGGTGATGATGGTGATGAGGATGATGATCATGATGGTGATGAAGATGATGATGATGATGATGAGATGAGGATGATGATGATGATGGCTATGATGATGATGATTATCATCATCATATCATCATCATCATCATCATCATCTTCATCATCATCATCACCATCATCATCGACATCTTCATCATCATTGTTATCTCCCCCTTCCTCATCAACATCTCCATCATCGTCATCTTCTTCATCAGCACCATCTTCTTCATCAACATCATCATCATCTTCATCACCATCGTCATCATCATCAGCATCTTCATATCCATCATCATCATCTTCTTCATCCTCATCACCATCACCATCATCATCATCTTCATCATCATCATCATCATCATCATCATCATCATCATCATCATCATCAACACCATCATCATCATCGTCACCACCCTCTTCTTCCTCATCATCATCAACATCTAGGTCATCATCTTGATCGTCAACGTCAGATCAACATCATCATTATCATCCTCATCATCACCATTGATGTTGATGATGATGATGAGTACGATGACCATCAACATCATCACCATCTTCATCATCGTACTCATATTCATCATCATCCACCACCACCATCATCATCATCATTGTCATCTTTGTCATCACCCTCTTCCTCATCAACAACATCTTTGTCATCATCATCATCATCATCATAGGAAGTTGATGATGAAGATGATGAAAAAGGTGGCGATGATGAGTATGATGAGGATGATGAAGATGACGATTATGAGGATGAAGACAATGATGATCATGACCATGATCATATGATGATGATGATGATGGTGAGGATGATGAAGATGGCGACAATGATGACTAATGAAGATGATGATGACTAATATGACGATTTTGATGGTCATGATGATGATGATGATCATATTCGTCGTACTCGTATTCATCATCATCCACCACCACCACCATCATCATCATCATCATATCATAATCATCTTCATCATCCTCATCATCATCCATGTCCTCATAATGACGACGATGATGATCATGATGAGGAAGTTGATGATGATGATCATGTTGTTGATGATGAAGAAGATGATGATGATGTGCTGCATATTCCTCATCATCTTCATCATCATCATCATCATCATCATCATCTCCAAATTAGTCATCATCATCATCATACTCATATTCATCATCATCTTCATCGACGACGATGATACGAAGATGTCAATGATGATGATGATTATGATACGAAGATTTCAATGATGATGATGATTATGATACAAAGATGTCAATGATGATGATGATGATATGAAGATGTCAATGATGATGATGATGATGATGTGAAGATGATGATGATGATTATGAGGAAGATGGCGATGACGAGTATGATGATGAAGATGAAGATAACTAAATTATGATGATGAAGACATTGATGATCATGACCACGATCATATGACGACGATGATGATGATAAGGATGATGTTGATGATGATGATGGTGATGATGATGACTAATGAAGATGATGATGACGAATATGATGATTTTGATGATGATCATATTCGTCATCATCATCATCATCTCCATCATCGTACTCATATTCATCATCATCCACCATCGTCATAATCATCATCATCACCATCATCATCATCATCATCATCATCCTTGTCCTCACAATGATGATGATGAAGTTGATGAGCATGATCATGGTGTTGATGATGATGAAGATCGCTGGAAAAAGAAGATGATCATGATGATGAGGATGATGTGCTGCATATTCGTCATCATCTTCATCATCAACATCATCATCATCTCCATTAGTCATCATCACCATCTTCATCGTCATTGTCATCATCTTCATCATCATCATCATCCCCGTCCCCACAATGATGATGATGATGACTAATGAAGAAGTATGACGATGAATATGATGTTTTTGCTGATGATGATGATGATCATATTCGTCATCAACATCATCATCTTCATCATCGTACTCGTTATCATCATCATCCATCGTCATCATCATCATCTTCATATCATCATCATCTTCATCATCCTCATCATCATCCGCATCCTCACAATGATGATGATGATGATGATAACGAGGAAGTTGATGATGACGATCATAGTGTTGATGATGTGCTGCATATTCCTCATCATATTCACCATCATCATCATCATCTCCAAATTATTCATCATCATCATCGTACTCATATTCATCATCTTCATCGATGATGGTGATACGAAGATGTCAATGATGATGATGATTATGATATGAATATGTCAATGATGATGATGATGATACGAAGATGATGACAAAGATGTCAATGATGATGATGATTAGGGGGAAGATGGCAATGAAAAAGATGAAGATGACTAAACACAGTGATGACGAAGACAGTGATGATCGTGACCATGATCATATGATGACGATGGTGATGATGATGACTAGTGAAGATGATGATGACGAATACGATGATTTTGATGATGATCATATTTGTCATCATCATCATCATCTTCTTCATCATCGTACTCATACTCATCATCATCCACCATCGTCGTCATTATCACCATCATCACCATCATCCTCATCGTCATTCGCGTCCTCACAATGATGATGATGACGATGATGATGATGAGGAAGTTGATGATGACGATCATGGTATTGATGATGATGAAGATGATGATGAAGAGGATCATGATGATGAGGATGATGTGCTGCATATTCGTCATCATCTTCATCATCATCTCCATTAGTCATCATCACCATCTTCATCATCATTGCGATCATCATCATCATCATCATCATCCTCATCCCCACAATGATGATGATGATGAAGATGGTGATGATGATGACTAATGAATATGAGTATGACGACGAATATGATATTTTTGCTGCTGATGATGATGATCATATTCGTCATCAACATCATCATCTTCATCATCCTCATCATCATCCGCATCCTCACAATGATGATGATGATGATGATGATGAGGAAGTTGATGATGACGATCATGGTGTTGATGATGATGATGATGTGCTGCATATTCCTCATCATCTTCGCCATCATCATCATCATCATCATCATCATCATCTTCATCATCATCATCATCATCATCATCTCCAAATTAGTCATCATCATCATCGTACTCATATTCATCATCATCATCATCATCTTCGTCGATGATGGTGATACGAAGATGTCAATGATGATGATGATTATGATATGAAGATGTCAATGATGATGATGATGATATGAAGATGATGACGAATATGTCAATGATGATGATGATTAGGAGGAAGATGGCGATGACGAAGATGAAGATGACTAAAGACAGTGATGACGAAGACAATGATGATCGTGACCATGATCATATGATGACTATGGTGATGATGGTGATGATGATGACTAGTGAAGATGATGATGACGAATATGATGATTTTGATGATGATCATATTCTTCATCATCATCATCATCTTCTTCTTCATCATCGTACTCGTATTCATCATCATCCACCAACGTCGTCATCATCACCATCATCACCATCATCATCCTCGTCCTCACAATGATGATGATGATGATGACTATGAAGATGGTGATGATGACCATGTTGTGGATGATGATGAAGATGATGATGAAGATGATTAGGATGATGAGGATGATGTGCTGCATATTCATCATGATCATCATCATCAACATCATCATCATCATCATCACCATCTTCATCATCATCATCATCCACCTAGAAGCATTATTCTTGATGTAAAACATATGTTTATAATTCAAAATTAAATTAATGTTTTGAAAGTAAAATACATATTTGTAAATATACCCCTAAACCCCTAAACACCTAGAAGCACTTAAATGCACATAGGGATTATGGGTTAGAAGAGGTCCTAAAGGCTTTTATGGAGGAGGGCCTCTTTATGGGGAGGGGCTCTAGGAATAACCCGACACATTTATACCTCTTGGGTAATAAATGCACTGAACGTTACCCACCAAACAATACAAAATTCATAATGGATGCACACGCACTAGATGCATGTGCGCACTATATGCGCTTGCACATCCCTGTTGAAGATAAAATTTAGAAAATCACCCGCGTTCTTTCTCCCGCAATTTTTTCCTCATTTTCACGTTCTCTTCGCTAGTTTCATGCATAGTCCGACAAGCATTTAAATGGTAGATTGAATTCATACACCATTTGGTGCTTCCTTGACCATTTGGATAGAATACACAACATTTTGGGCTCTATTTTGGCTCCTTGGATTGAATACACACCTCTTGGGCTCTATTTGGATCAATTGAGTGAATACACAACAGTTGGACTCTATTTGGCACCTTGGATTGAATTCTCATGCTACTTGGACACACATGAAGTCTTCTTACATATAGTGGACACATCAAAAGAGCATTTGACATTTGAGGCAAAGAGCAATCATAATCCTTGAGGTATGGTGATAATTTTATCTTGTTAAATGTAGTTTAGTCTTCATTCACTTGTTTGAATGGCATCTATTTTGGTTTTTCCTCATGAATTGTATGATAGATCTATTTTAGTTTTCTTAATCTTCAACATAGACAATAAAAATATCTTACCAAAAAAAAACTACAAAATGCACCAAGCAATGTTTTCAACCTTTCATGAAGATAATAAAAAAAAATTACTTGCATCACCACCAATAACATTTCATAATCACATTCTTCCATCTAGTAGACAAAAATTTGTTGAATTCCTCATGGTTTCACTACAACAACTCACACAAACACCTAGAGAATTGAAAACTCTTAGTCTTTTGGGGCTATTTTCCCTCATAGGGAAGTTGCTCCTACTAACATCCCATACCACCATTCAATACCATCCAATACCATCCTACCGAGTTCCTATAGGTGTCATTGCAGTTATATGTAGGGCATTCCCAATAGATTTTAAGATTATATGAAAACATTCTCACTAGATGATGTTGTACATAATCAATTGCTACATCAAGCTTTAATAATCATGTTCACATTGAGTTTTAATATCTTATTTGTTGTTCATTCTTGCAGGGGTGATATTTTAGTTTTTTTTTAAAATGCATTGAATATGGGCAACAGACGTAATAATAAAAGAAAGTCTAGAAGGATGGTGCTGCCCCCTGAAAAGGCCCATGAGATAAGAGAAAAGGCCAGGTTGTACATGCAAAACCGTAGAAGGAAAAATGTTAGTGCCTTAGATCCATCAACAAGCAATGACGAAGTGGTTGAAGCCAATCAAATCTTGCCTGATGCCGAGTATGAAGGGATGGACGTTGAACAAGTTCTTAATTGGCAACCTCCCCAAGAAGATCACACACATATAGAACACACTCCCTTGCAGGATCAAGTTGTGAACGAAGGGCCACAACAAGCCATTGACGAGACTCATACTTCCTTGCCGACTCCCTTGCCTCGACTATCAAGCAGACGACGAAGAACTCCCAGACGCATTCATGTGGATGAAAGTTCATTTTCAGGACTTGAAGGTAAGATGCCCAAATGCACTATTGATTTCCATTGTAGCAAGATAATGAAAGAACTTTTTGAATCCAAAACCGATGCAGCAAAATGTCAATTGTTTCTTACTTTGTTAAAATCACATTGTCTAGCGGATGTTAGGAGAATTTTGAGCATAAAGGTAGTTAGAAGTTCAGATGTCAACAATTATGTAGTTAGAAATCTACAGTCTGCATTTAATTTGATTGGAAAAACTTCTCGTACAAAATATTTTAATGCGGTCCGTCATGTACTATCGAAATCGATTGTAGACAAATCCACAAGGCAACGTCGCCTACTATCACACACATGTAAAATATTTAAAGTAGACAGAAAGACTCTTCAAAAGTATTCTTCCATTAGAGAAAAACTTGAGACCCCAGGCCAAAAAGATTGTTGGGCCTTTGTTGGTAGGTTACCTCGTTCAGACATGAAGCTCATTGATGTTGTTAAAGAACTAGTGCAGAAGTTTTTGCATATAACACTAGACTGTCATCGAATCAAAGAGATGTTTGAAAGTTGATAAAAGGTGTTAGGGGGGGTGAACCCCATCTCAAGCACTTCCTTGACATGACACAAACAAAACTCTACGAGAGGTTCAAGAATGAGCACACACAATTGAACTTGGGCCAAAGGTCCTTTGAAAAATGCAAACCCTGGTATGTTAAAATTTACAATGATCGCAATACATGTTGTTGCAGATAACATGTAGAATTTGAGTACTTTTATGATACATATAGACATATATTTTGTGATTTGCATACTAACATCGTGCAGGATTACCCATCGTTACAACCACCGAATGCGTCCAGATAGTTTACACATAGCATAATGTGTCCAAGACCTGAAGGACAAAAATATTATAAAATATCATGTTTATATGGGACGTGTTCCAGTTGCAGTGGATTTGCATTATTGAGCCCCTGCATCCATGCAACCATGGAGCATGCATTTGGGAGGATGTCAATAGAAATGCATAACTTCCAGTACATAACATATCAAGTAGACAGTTCAAAGGAAAGAAAAAAAATTGCATTGGTGAAGTCACATGTAATCTAAGTTTGCATACTTTCATACTGTACATGTTGAATTTGTACATATATATTCACATTGAAAATGTCATGTTGTATTAATGCCCTGGGTTTTGTGGCACCAGGTACAAATTTGAAATTTCATGAAGGAATTCTACCAAAAGACCGAGCAGTATGTACAGCATGTCCATGTAGCACGATGGCAGGATGAGAAATACAAACAGTGCAGGGAAAACTTCCCCAATGGCACAATATTGTCGGTTGTGGACTTTGCTGAAAACTACACCCTGCAGCCACATAATGAGATTCAAAGTCAATACTACCATTCAGACCAAGTTAGCATAATGGTCCATATCATGTATAGGAATGCACCAGAGAGCAGCAACGACAGGAGGATAATATTGAAAGAGACCAACTTCTACATCAGTGACGACAGGTGCCATGACCTGCATTATGTGCAACATTGCTTCAAAATTTTCTATGATCAGCTGAAGGAGAGAGGTATACTGATGGATCGGCATTGGATATGGTCAGATGGTTGTGCAGGCTAGTTCAAAAATGCACGTGTATTCTAGTGGTTGAGTATTTTGCACAAGAATTGTGATGTGCTGCATGCGTGGAACTATTTTGAGATCGGTCATGGAAAGGGAGAGAAAAACGGTGCTGGGGCATGTCTCAAAACTGCCCTACGAAGGGAAGAGATGAGGTGCACGAGAAACCCTCATATTCGGGATGCAGAAACCATAGTTCAATGGTGCTCTGCAAAAATGTCAGATCGAACTACGGAGCAACACAGACCAATAGGTAGAGGACATGTTGTCAGAAATTTTTGGCATGTAGTTGATATAGACCGATCGCGTTCTTATAGTTGCAGTACTATGCAAGGAACTCGTGGATTTCATTCGGTTCAAAGCTCAAACAACCCCTTATTTGAAATATGGACACTAAAACTTGCTTTCTTTTGTGGGCCTTGCAACATTTGTGAATGGGATGAATGCGAATCAATGGATTGGGTTGATGAATGGGATCATGTATCACTTGTAGTGGACCCACGTGTAGTTGTTGAAACAATCCAGTTAGAGGAAGGCCAGTCCTCTATTTCGAATGAATATGATCATATATCTGATCTAGTACAGCCAAGTAAACATTTCCGCATGCATATCCCGGTTCCCTCCTTGTTTATATGTAATTATCCAAGTTATCAAACCACTACTTGTTGGAATATTACCATAAAATGCATCTTTGCAAGACACATCTACGCAGTTGTCTCCCTGACAAACAGTGCAATTGGGACGAATTATTGGTTGGCATGATGCATCTAGGGGAAGCAAACCCTCCTTGCATCATTAATGGATAGTGAAGGCATTACCTTTCCCACTAGCTCGATGGTTGTTTAGGGGGAATATCTTACAATGGATGGAAAGGAACCAAAGAGCAATGGCTACACATACACGGATTATAGACCAGGGTCACGGGTGTATCACTTTACGCACTTGATCATTGGTACAAACATCCAACTACAGATAATGTCGACGAAGTCATCAAACAAGGTATGCTACTTACTACCTCATGCAGAGCACGAGAGGTTGTTTGAGACAATAAAAAACCGAGAGGATCCAGAAGGCCTAATTGATTGAAGTACATAGTATAGTAAGAATGTGATTGTTTATTCATGCATGTCCAAAGTTATTCATGTTAGATAGTTTATTTGATATCATTATCTTATATCATTTATTTGATGTTTGAGTTATGATTTATAGCCATGTGATTGTTTATTCATGCATGATCAATGTTATTCATGTTAGATAGGAATTTGATATCGTTATCTTATATCGTTTATTTGATGTACATGAGTTATGATTAAGTTATGATTTATGTGAATATGTATGTGGTTCATGTGATGCAACAACTTCCATATTGTCCTGAGCTACTTCATCATCTCCTTGGGAAAATTTGAAGGTCAAATGCATAGAGATCTTCTAGACTCTTAGATATGTATCCTAACAATTTATTTTAAAACATGCTCATTTATGGTTGAAGATTGATGCCTGATTCCTATAGAAAACCACTTAGATACATCATCTCCATCATCATCATCATCTTCTTCATCATCATCATCTTCTTCATCATCATCATCATCATCTTCATCACCATCACCATCATCATCAACATCTTCATCTTCATCATCATCACCATCTTCATCATCATTGTCATCTCTAGGTCCCTCACCAACATCGCCATCATCATCACCATATCCATCATCTTCATCATCTTCATCATCATCAACATCATCATCATCATCTCCATCATCTTCATCATCATCATCATCATATTCATCACCATCACCATCATCATCAACACCTTCACCATCATCACCATCTTCATCATCATCACCATCTCCATCATCATTGTCATCTCTAGGTCCCTCGTCACCATCTTCATCATCATCACCATCTTCGTCATCGTGGTCATCTCTAAGCCCCTCATCACCATCTCCATCATCATCACAATCTTCATCATCATCATCATCATCTTCATCACCATCACCATCACCATCTCATCCTTCATCAGTTAGCCACTAGCCACAAGTGCCCGGGGGAGGCTTTTGCAAAGTTGACCCCCATGTGCAAAAATTGCACAGTCCCTCACTGAGCAAAAGCCTAGTTTCCAAGATGGACCTACAAGGTGACACCTGAGCCATGGGACCAGAGGGGAGGGGCACCCCTAGCACTATCCTGACGTCCTAAATCCAACGGAATTGACGATTTGTCAATCGGAGCCACGGTCGTCGTTCTATGGCTTGCTCCGTCTCGCATCCGAAAGGCCTTCACGAACACCTACTGGATACCTACCGGAGGCATAGAACTCCAACCGTGCAACAAAAATGGTTTTCGGAGAGTCCTGCAAGTCTATCTAGGGAGATTCTGGCTGGGGATGGTAGCCACAAGTGCTCGGGGGAGGATTTTGCAAAGTTGACCCCCCTATGAAAAAATTTCACACTCCCTCACTGAGCAAAACCCTAGTTTCCAATATGGACCTACAAGGAGACACTTGGGCCACGAGACTAGAGGGGAGGGGCACCCCTAGCACTATCTCGACGTCCCGAATCCAATGGAGTCGACGGTTCGTCGATCGGAGCCACGATCGTCGTTCTACGGCTCGCTCCATCTCGCATCCGAAAGGTCTTCAGGGACACCTACTGGATACCTACCGTAGGCATAGAACTCCAACCGTGCAACAGAACTGGGTTTTGGGAAGTCCTGCAAGTGTGTATAGGGAGGTTCTAGCTGGGGACACTAGCCACAAGTGCCCGGGGGAGGATTTTGCAAAGTTGACCCCCGTGTGCAAAAATTGCAAACTCCCTCACTAAGCAAAACCCTAGTTTCCAAGATGGACCTACAAGGTGACACCCGAGCCATGGGACCAGAGGGGAGGGGCACCCCTAGCACTATCCCAATGTCTTGCATCCAACGGAGTCGACGGTTCGTCGATCGGAGCCACGATCATCGTTCTATGGCTCGCTCCGTCTTGCATCCGAAAGGCCTTCAGGGACACCTGCTGGATACCTGTCGGAGGCATAGAACTCCAACTGTACAACAGAACTAGGTTCCGGTGAGTCCTGCAAGTGTGTCTAGGGAGGTTCTGGATGGGGACGCTAGCCACAAGTGCTTGGGGGAGGATTTTGCAAAGTTGACCCCTATGTGCAAAAATTGCACACTCCCTCACTGAGCAAAACCCTAGTTTCCAAGATGGACCTACAAAGTGACACCGGGACCATGGGACCAAAGGAGAGGGGCACCCCTAGCACTATCCCGATGTCCTAAATCCAACAGAGCTGACGGTTTTTCGATCGGAGCCACGGTCGTCATTCTATGGCTCCTTCCGTGTCGCACCCAAAAGGCCTTTAGGGACACCCGCTGGATACTTGTCGAGGCATAGAACTTCAATCGTGCAGCAAAACCTGGTTCCGGGGAGTCCTGCAAGTGTGTCTAGGTAGGTTCTGGCTGGAACGTATAGATCTTAATAGGATTTATACAATATCTATTTTACGAGGAACTGACCTTAGAACTTCTCGTAGCAATTTCAATGAATCCTTCTTTTTGCATTTGTTAGCAGAAGAAGATCAATTTTCGACAAAAGAATGTAGTTATTACATGTGGAGGCAGTGGTTTCCTGTGGAAAACAAGTGTAGTGTTGAGCATAGGAAAGATGTTGGGAAATGGGCTATTACATTAGCTTTTTCGATGGGCAAGCGGTTTACAGAAGGAAATATGGTGGCTATAGGTATCATTAGCTTTTATTGCTGAAAAATGGAAGGGATTTTCAAGTCACCTGCAAAATGCTCCTTTGTTGAAATATCTAAGTTCTTCAAACAACATAGATTTGGCTAGTGTATCAAATGTTTCCGTCCACACCAGAATTTATCTTTCGTCAAAGGAGTTGCACATATTATGGCTAACCAAATCGTCTCAGGAGCTTGGAAGTGTCGGCAAATATTATTCCATGCTTGAATCTACCCAGAAGGAAATTATAAATTTAGATCCTCGAGAATGCCTGAATCTACCCAGAAGGAAATTATAAATTTAGATCCTCGAGAAGCTAAGAAACTGTATGAGTGGTTTAATCAGTATCCTAAAATTACAGAGCTTTCTATCTCAAAGTTTGTTGAGCGGCTCCTGGATGTAGTATCAGACTCAACAGACAGTAAAATTGTTATCACCACTAGAATGGCCTTGGGGTTTCAGTTAGGGGACCCCCCAAAGTGTGCCTTGAAGGCCCGGAAGCGGTGCCAATGGGCCATCCTCGGAGCTAGGGTTTTGCTTAGTGAAGGCCATTCCAAATTCGCTCAAGGGGGCCATTTCTCGTCCGGAGGCCCCAGGCATGCATTGCCACCATGGACAGGTCCACTATGGCTATGTGGGAGCCGACGAAATTCGATTCCACTCACCGGTTTGGGTTCTGTGGCCGCGGAGCAAATGCCCAAAGTGTCCCTGAATGGCCCCGGGGTGCCTGACTAGGATGCCTGTACCACTCAAACCGTGGCTTGGTTCATGAGTCCATCAACTCCGGTGGGTCCGGGACGCCGGGTTCCAGCTAGGGGACCCCCCAAATCCTGCCTTGAAGGCCTGAAAGCAATGCAAATGGGCCATCTCCTGAGCTAGGGTTTTGCTCAGTGATGGCCCATTGGCACCGCTTCCGGGGATGGCCCATTGGCACTGCTTCTGGTCCTTCGAGGCATGCTATGTGGGGTCCCCTAGCTGAAACCCGACATCCTGGACCCACTGGATTTGATGGATTCACGAACCGAGCTATGGTTCGGGTGCTACAGGAATCCTAGTCGGGCACCCCGGGACCATTGAGGGACACTTTGGGCATTTGCTCCACATCCACGGAACCCAAACCGACAAGCAGACTCAGATTTTGTCGGCTCCCACAGGTCCACATGGCCATAGGGGACCTGTCCACGGTGGCCACGCATGCCCGTCGGCCTCCGGACGAGAAATGGCCCCCTTGAGTGAATTTGGAATGGCCTTCACTGAGCAAAACCCTAGCTCTGGGGATGGCCCATTGGCACTACTTCTGGGGCTTCGAGGCACACTGTGTGGGGTCCCCTAGGTGAAACCTGGCATCCCAGACCCACCGAAATCAATGAATTCATGAATTGAGCCATAGTTTGGGTGCTACGGGCATCCTAGTCGGGAACCCCGGGGCCATTCATGGACACTTTAGGCATTTGCTTCGCGGCCACGGAACCCAAACTGGTGAGCGGACTCGGATTCCGTCAGCCCCCACAGGTCCATGTGGCCATAGTGGACCTATCCACAGTGGCCACACACGCCCGGGGGCCTTCGGACGAGAAATGGCCTCCTTGACCGAATTTGGAATGGCCTTCACTGAGCAAAACCCTAGCTCCGAGGATGGCCCATTGGCACCGCTTTCGGGCCTTCGAGACACACTTTACAGCATCCCCTAGCTGAAAACCGGCTTCCCAGACCCACCAGAGTCAACGGATTCACGAACCGAGCCACGGTTCGGGTGCTACAGGCATCCTAGTCGGGCACCTCGGGGCCATTCAGGGACACTTTGGGCATTTGCTCCGCGGCCATGGAACCCAAACCGGCGAGCGAACTCAGATTCTGTCAGCTCCCATAGGTCCACATGGCCATAGTGGACCTATCCATGGTGGCCACGCACGCCTGGGGGCCTCCGGACAAGAAATGGCCCCCTTGAGCAAATTTGGAATGGCCTTCACTGAGCAAAACCCTAGCTTCGGGGATGGCCCATTGGCACCGTTTCTCGGACTTCAAGGCATGGTTTGGGGGGGCCCCTAGCTGAAAATCATTGTCCCGGACACAGCGGAGTCGACGGATTTACGAACCAAGCCACGGTTCGAGCGCTACAGGCATCCTAGTCAGGCACCCCGAGGCCATTCAGGGACACTTTGGGCATTTGCTCCGCGGCCACAAAACCCAAACTGGTGAGCAGAATCGGATTCCGTCAGCTCCCACAAGTCTAAGTGGCCATAGTGGACCTGTCCACAGTGGCCATGCATGCCCGAGGGTTTTCAGATGAGAAATGGCCCCCTTGAGCGAATTTGGAATGACCTTCACTAAGCAAAACCATAGCTCCGGGGATGGCCCATTGGCACCGCTTTTGGGCCTTCGAAGCACACTTTGGGGGGTCCCCTAGCTGAAACCTGGCATCTCGGACCCACCGAAGTCAACGGATTCACGAACTGATCCATGGTTCGGGTGCTATGGGCATCCTAGTTGGGCACCCCGAGGCCATTCAGGGACACTTTGGGCATTTGCTCTGTGGCTACGGAACCCAAACCGGCGAGCGGACTTAGATTAGATCGGCTCCCATAGGTCCACATGGCCATAGTGGACCTGTCCACGATGGCCACACATGCCCAGCGGCCTCCGGACGAGAAATGGCCCCTTTGAACGAATTTGGAATGGCCTTCACTGAGCAAAACCCTAGCTCCAGGGATGGCCCATCGGCACCGCTTCCGGGCCTTCGAGGCATGATTTTGGGGGTCCTCTATCTGAAACCCGACGTCCCGGACCCATCGAACTTGACAGATTCATGAACCAAGCCATGGTCCGAGTGCTATGGGCATCCTAGGCGGCCACCCCGGGGCCATTCAGGGACACTTTGGGCATTTGCTCCATGGCCACGGAACCCAAACCGGCAAGCGGACTTGGATTCCGTCGACTCCCACAGGTCCACATGGCCATAGTGGACCTATCCACAGTGGCCACACATGCCCAGGGGCCTCCGGACGAGAAATGGCCCCCTTGAGCAAATTTGGAATGGCCTTCACTGAGCAAAACCCTAGCTTCGAGGATGGCCCATTGGCACCACTTCCGAGCCTTCGAGGCACGTTGTGTGGGGTACCCTAGTTGAAACCCAGCATCCTAGACCCACCGGAATTGACGGATTTGTGAACCGAGCCATGGTTCGGGTGCTACGGGCATCCTATTCAGGCACCTCGGGGCCATTTAGGGACACTTTGGGCATTTGCTCCGCGACCATGGAACCCAAACCGGCGAGTGGACTCGAATTCCATCGGCTCCCATAGATCCACATGGCCATAGTGGACCTGTCCACGGTTACCACGCACGCTCGGGGGCCGCCGGACGAGAAATGGCCCCCTTAAGCGAATTTGGAATGGCCTTCACTGAGCAAAACCCTAGCTCCAGGAATGGCCCATTGGCACCGCTTCCGGGCCTTTGAGGCATGCTTTGGGGGGTCCCCTAGCTAAAACCTGGTGTCCCTAACCCACCGGAGTCAATGGATTCATGAACCGAGCCATGGTTCGGGTGCTACGGGTATCCTAGTCGGGTACCCCGGGGCCATTCAGGGACACTTTGGGCATTTGCTCCGCGTCCACGGAACCCAAACCAGCGAGCAGACTCGAATTCCATCAGTTAGAGTTAGAGTTAATGATGATGCCAAAGATAGTGATGCTAATGAAGACGTTGATGATGATGGTGATGATGATGGTGATGGTGATGGTGTTGGTGATGGTGAAGAAGATGGTTTAGTGCTAGGGTTTGGGTGAGGGTTAGGGCTGGAGTTATAGAAGGAAATTGAGTTAGGGTTAGAGTTAGAGTTAATGATGATGATGAAGATGGTGATGATGATGATGATGGTGATGGCAATGGTGATGGTGATGGTGGTAATGAAGGAGATGGTTTAGTGCTAGGGTTTAGGTGAGGGTTAGGGCTAGAGTTATAGAAGGAAATTGAATTAGGGTTAGAGTTAGAGTTAATGATGATGACGAAGATGGTGATGATGACGAAGATGTTGATGATGATGGTGTTGGTGATGGTGATGAGGGACCTAGAGATGACAAAGATGATGGAATGTAGAGATGACAATGATGATGAATATGGTGATGATGATGAAGGCGTTGATGATGATGGTGATGGTGATGGAGATGGTGATGAAGATGATGGAGATGGTGATGATGGTGGAGATGGTGATTAGGGACCTAGAGATGATAATGATGATGAAGATGGTGATGATGATGAATGCGTTGATGATGATAGAGATGGCGATGAAGATGATGATGATGATGAGGAGGATGATGATGGAGATGTTGGTGATGATGAAGATGATGATGATGTTGATGATGATGAAGATGATGAAGATGATGGAGATGGTGATGATGGTGGAAACGGTGATGAGGGACCCAGAGATGGCAATGATGATGGAACCTAGAGATGACAATGATGATGAAGATGGTGATGATGATGAAGGAATTGATGATTATGGCGATGGTGATGGAGATGCTGATAAAGATGATGGAGATGGTGATGATGGCGGCGACGGTGATGAGGGACCTAGAGATGACAATGATGACGAAGATGGTGATGATGATGAAGGCATTGATGATGATGGCGATGGTGATGAAGATGATGATGATGATGAGGATGATGATGATGATGGAGATGTTGGTGATGATGAAGATGATGATGATGATGATGATGGAGATGGTGATGATGGTGGCGACGGTGATGAGGAACCTAGAGATGACAATGATGATGACGATGGTGATAATGATGAAGGCGTTGAAGATGATGGTGATGGTGATGGAGATGGTGATGAAGATGATGGTGGTGATGGTGATGAGGGACCTAGAGATGACAATGATGATGAAGATGGTGATGATGATGAAGATGGTGATGATGGTGAAGGCGTTGATGATGATGGCGATGGTGATGAAGATGATGATGAAGATGGTGATGATTATGGAGATGGTGATGAGGGACCTAGAGATGACCACGATGACGAAGATGGTGATGATGATGGAGATGGTGATGAGGGACCTAGAGATGACCTGGAGATGGTGATGATGATATTAGATGTAGTGATCATAATCATCACGGGGAGAATTTTTTTATCAAATGCCACACAATCATAGTTGTAATAACCATAGTCACAGTACCAAAGTTGCATAATTGAACCATGAGCAACATCAACTAATTGTGGCATCACATGAACATGGTAAGAATAACCATTGATGGGGGCGAGGGTGGGTATAAACATTGTGTAGATGATATATGGAAAAAAGTTGGTGCTCTATAGAGGTTAAATGAGATGACCATATCCAAATGATGTATGATGATGAATTTGGGAAAAACTCTTTATTCTCACTAAATACACAAAACACCTTACCATACTTGAAAAACTGAAAAAATGGTTAGTTGTTTTCAGAGGCATTATATAACTATTGATGGCAATTTCTTTGATGAACCATGTTTGGAAAACTACTATAATGGTTTGTGTTGTATGAAGTGAGAGTCCCTGGGATCCATTTGTTGGAAATAAAACTTCCATATTATATTCTGAATGTCTACAATGACTTGGGAAAAAATTTCAATCCTTTAATCAACTTTACTTGCAAAAATTCATCTTAACCCCCAATCTCTTTCATGCTAAGATCTATCAAGAAAGTGTAGAGTGTCTATCTCAAAATTCTTAGACTTAACTCCTCAATTGTTTGGATAGGGTTAAGATCAATTTGTGTATCCCAAGGGGACAACTCAATTATTTGTAGCCATTTTTTATGGCCATCTCACTAATTATGTTCCAACACATGCTCAGTTCAAATCCCCCCAGGTGATGCACACAAATTTATGTTGATATGTTTACTAAAAATGCAATCCTTGAATATGGGGAAGTGTCCCTTCAATTTCCTCAGAAGGTTTCCTTTAGAAAGGAAAAGATCAACTTGTGATATCAAAGCAGTCAAATAATGTATTTTGAAGGTTACAAACAAGTATGCTCTAAACTACGAAATATTGTCCATCAACAACCATGTAGATATTCTATAAGTAATCCCAAGATACTCTGCAAGTTGTCAACAATGGCCTTCATTGTGCATAAAATCACATAAATCAACCAGTAATCAAGCATGGAGTATACACTACACATCCATCACCATTGCACTTGAATAAAGGTAAGTTTATGTAGACTATTCAGGTGTGGATAAGTTATAAAAGTGGTTCCACAACTGATTTTAGCATGCTTTTGATTGGTTGAAACAATCACAAAATATTCTCAAGTAGTTAAATTTATAAAAAACAAGTTGAACGATCATGTACTAACAATCCACCAACAATCCTATAGTGAATCATATACTATGCATATCTTTTTGAATGTATTGTGGAAAAACATTTCAATCATTCCTAGCAATTATTGAACATTTGCAAGTGCAAAAGAAAAAAGGGTTGAGTGTTTCTTAATTATAAAGCTACACATCCAACATTATTGCACCTCAATGAGGATAGTTTATAGAGACAATTTATGCAAGGATAAGTAATACTATAAAAATTGGTCTTCCACCACCAAGTTTAGCATGCTTTTGATGGATTCAAAGAATCATAGACATATTACTAGATGACTAATGTATCAAAAACAAGTTAAGGAATCATGTATAATCTAAGCAAGTTCTCTAATAAAATAGTTGAACATAGTCAAATGTTATTCATTGAAATTTTAAGCCTAAACCAAGGATTTTTAAAACAAATGTCAAATATACATGATATAGGGGTACCTAAACAATGTCATGTCATTTAATGCACTGCAACACTTACACTTTGGATGCAAAGGAGTAATCAAAGACATGATCATGATTTCATAACACAATTATAATTGTAATGTATTAAATTAGCAAACAATGTACTATTTTTACAGGTGCGTGTATGCCAAAAATATTAATATTTTCCACTCTCCTATACGACAATCATTTATTTGATATTGACCGCTTGATGTTAAAAAAAAAACCAAAAATATATATATTCGACTAAAACATACAATAAGTTTGTCAATAACAACACTCTAATATATCCATTGACATTGATTCCTTATATGGACTGAAAAATATTGTATTTGTCATGTTTTCACACACATGCCTATGCACTAGGTTTCGTTTATGTGTATTTTGCAATAGTGTATGATTTATTTTTGTTTACAAGTATTGGGTTCAATCCTATCTAAAAAGATGCCAATTTTGTCCCATTTTCTCATTAGTGAGGAATTTTGGACATGCACGTCCATTTTCTACTATTTTCAATTGCATAAATATCAAACACACACACACACACTATGATATCCAACTTCTCTTCTAAGATCTAGGTAAAACCAAAATTTAGACAACATCACATCCTAATACACACAACATGAGACAATGAGATTAGACAATGAGATATATAAATCACATAACTGAAAGTCCATGTACATTGAGGCTGCAAAACTCATCCAAACATATACAATTTATGGCAAACAGTGGAACATGGTTCCCAATGTATGTACAATGGCAACTCGTGCCCTAAAGAAAATGCAACAACTCATGCCGTAGATCCAAAATACATGGCAACTCATGCTGTAGATATAAAGTACATCAAAACTGGTGCAAAAAAGTGCCACATTGTGGCTAATGTACATAACACATGGTGTGTCAAGCATTGTGGCCACCCCCGTCACTCCCAGGCGCATCTCCAAAGTCAATCTTCCTACTCTTTGAGCTACCAGTACCTCAGGTCTTGCTCCGTCTAGGAGTAGACCGTCTCTCCGGGCTCTGGAACAAATGATATAAGATACCATCATTTTCAAGCATTTGCAACATTTACCACATTTATAAAACAAATGTAGAATTCGAATCTTAAATAAATCACCTCTAATGTGACTGAGAAACGTTGGACAGTTGTCCTAGACTGCGGAGCCTCTCCACAATTCCAGCCTACAACATTTACAACAATCATTTCATTGAAAAGTAATAATTGCTTAAATTAATTTGTGTTAATGCATCAAAATATTTTCATAAATTAGTTTGATTCTCACTGTGTACACCATCGATGATGGACATGGCTGGGCTTCTGGACTAGAAGGTGGCGCAGATGGCCGGACAACCACCTCCAATGCAGTGATGGGGGGGGGGGGGGCGTAGATGTAGTGGCAGCCACTACAGGTGCAACCACTGGAGATATAGATGAGGATACTAGAAGGGTAGATGCCACAATAGTGGCAGGAAGTGGGGATGATATGGTGGGAGAAGAAATGGTGGTATGGGGTGGAGGAGGACGTCGTGGACGATGAACCCCTGCTGGTTGTACGATAGAGGGTATCGAACCAAAAGGGCTAGGGGGGATGTTGAGGGATGGTGCATGGGAGGGAAGTCTTGCATAGAGGGAGGAGGTTGGATGGAAGGGAGGTTGTGGACGAAGAGGGGAAGCTGGAAGGAAGGGGCGGTGTGGATGAAAGGGGGAGGATGGTTAGACAGGGGGGCGTGGATAAATTGGGGAGGATGTATGGACGCGGGGGCGTGGTTGAGTGGGGGGGGATGGATGGAAGGGGGAGTATGGATGGAGAGGGGAGGCTGGATGGAAGGGAGGGGGTGGGCGTAGGGAGGAGTCTAGATGGAAGTGAGGGGGGGGACTCATGGGAGAGAGTGGATACATAGGACTAAAATGGGGAGCTGCAGCTGTTGGTGGCACCTACATATAAATTTGTAATATCACAATTTAGTAAACAAATAATAAATTAAACCATAGTAAATCACAACAATTCAAATTAAAAGTGTGCTTATAACTACACATTGTACCTGTGTATGTGGTGAACTGCTAATCCCTGGCGGGGGTGATTGATCACCGTAGTCAGGGAACACCTGTGGACACCAAAATGCATGCATGTTATGGAGATGTTAAACAAGTGATTATTTAGGCAATCAAGATATTCAAAAACATTGTACGAACTATCAACGTGTATGCCATAAATATAAATACTTGAGTAATATAAATGACATAAGTAATAACAGCATTGTGCCAACTACTGAAAATACCTCCGTGTGGGCTGCCGCAATTTCAGTTGCAGCTGCCATTACTGCATCTAGGTTGGGAGATCCTATGTTCTCCCATGTTGGTGTCTCAGCTCTAAATAACTATACATTGAAATAATAGTTTAAGTAAAACAAAAATACTTTAAAAATACTTTACAAGTTATAAAGTGATGATTGAAAACACATTAAAAAAATTGCTGACCTGATCCATATAACAACCCTCGATCGAGCCAGGGCAAGTCTGCTCACAATGGGGACAAAGATGTGGCATTGTCCCTGTCGAACTAGAATGCCCAGCATGGCTACCATCGGTCATGTGTCTATCTTGGCCCTGTCGTGAAGGCCCTACACCTGGATCTCTATCAAGGTCACCCGACCTCTCCACTGTAGTCGCTACTACAAAGGAGGTGTGTCTGAGGAGACCACATGCAACATTCCTCATTGCCACCTCGATCTGATCAAGCTTATGGGGAAACTAAGGTGGTTGAGGAGAGGGGTTGGGGTCACGCCTCGGAGCTGGTGGCCCTCTCAGTGGGTTCCTCCTAGTAGTAGGTCGATCTTGGGCAGAGCCACGCCCAACACCTTGGAACTCGGTTATGTCAAAATAGTTGACATGTAAACCGAGGAAAAACTTAGCCCACAGTTGGCAAAGGAAGTACTGTGGAACCTCCCTATTATTGCAGAGAGGTTTATCGTACACCATGAACCACCTCTGCATCCAATTGTCCCTCCACGGTTCGTAATGACACCAATCCATGCAGATACGTGGCTTTGTAATGTTCGGTGGTTGGCCTGTTTTCGGCTCGGTGAACATACTATATAATTGGGCTTGTAATGTTCAAATCTTTTACTACTTCCTTGGAGATGCCCGTGGAGTAGTACTCCCGCATCCTAGCTCTAAATTGAGTCATGTCTATCAATTGGTGGTGTGCATGTATGAGGGAGTCGATTGAGTTCTCAATTGACATGGCAAGAGACAATCGAGATGGTTCACCCGAGTTTCTAAGTTCACGAGTGTGCACTCGCATTTCATTTACATAGTGGTTAAGGTCATCTTGTTCAAAATTAGGTTGTGGTTTTGGTTTTGTTCGGCATTGGGTCCAAGGTTCGGGTTTTCTTGTGTTCCATCAGACTTGGGGTTAACATCTTGTTCACTCATTGTCTCAGTTGCAATCTGCAGTTCAAAATTGGTTCATTGTTTCCAAAATTTGGGAATTATTTACAATTACATAAACAAAAAAAATACAAAACTTGACACAAATAATGAATAAAATTGAAAAAAAACATGATATTTACCTATTAATCGAAGTGGTGACGAGTTTGTGGGTGTTGTTGGGTAGATTCAGAGTGGATTTGGCCTCCGTTGGTAGTTGAATGGACCTGTATGCGGAGGAAGAGGACATGCTCGGTCGGCCAAATGAAAAATGTGGAAATTGTCCACTGTTTTTTTTTATATTTTTAACAGGGGCACGTGCATGTCTTCTCTGCACGTACGTGTTAGCAACGCGCACGTGCCATCAATGCACATGTGCCTCGGTTTGGTAGCGAACCTAGAGGCACATGCGTGTCTCCTTAGGTGCGGTCGCGCTATTTTTTTTCTTCGCTAGCACGGCCCTATTGCAACAAATTTGGGGAGCATCTTTGTGCACCCACCCAGTGCTCAGATCGCAATTTCGACGATCTGGGTAGTTTTAAAACTAGGAAATTAGTCTAGAACAGGCAATCCCAATTGCTGAAACTACAAAAATGCGATAATAGCAATTTCTAGCAATAATTTTTACCATTTTATATCCCAAAATTGTCGAAAAAGTGGGGCGTTTTGGTTGTTGTTTATCCTATGCGCATCCTAAATTGGTAACTTCCATACTTAGACCAATTTTGGACAATTTCAATAAATAGGGTTACTTGGATCCCTACAAAAAATATACTTCACCCCAGTATAAATTCCACTAATGTTGACAATCAACAAAACCATAATAGTTTTGACAGGACAGTTAATGCCCAACATTTTTCAGAATTAATTCTTAAATGCTAAAATCATACACAGTAATTTATAAGTTGAAACATAATTCTTTATGATTAAAACATAAAACATGATTAAAAAGGATACAATGTACTCAATTCCTTCAGGAATCACTCATTCACTCCAATTTCTATTCAAACTCATGAATAATGAATAAATTGAATAATAAAATTGATACAAACACAAACACCTATATGAATATTTGTCAAACTGTACAACTAGCTATGTGCAAGGCATGCTCCACCCAACTGTTGGATTCCTTGTTCATAAATCTCTCAACAAGGTTCCTCCCTCGATCTGGGACTTTGAATTCACCAGGAGAGCTCTCAAGGTGGTCAAAAGATAATTAGCAAGAGAGTAGGGTAACTCTCACCAAACACTGATCATCTCCATTAGAAAACAAGGTGGTTCCTCCTCAAAACTCAAAAGTTCAGCACCAACCAATTATACACCAAACAATGCACTTACTTCCTTGGTTTCCTTTCAAATGAAAAACGGTGAACTAACTCACAGTTACCCAATGCTATAAATTCTACAAGGGAAGTTCCTACACAATTTTCCATATCCCTGGTTGTACAGTTATGGATATCAACAAGGGGACAATACTCAGCCATAATGGTCAAAATGATAAAATTCGAAGAGTTCACACACAAAAACAGGTGGAACAGTCGCTTGCATTCATCAACCGTACTGAACAATAAGAGTTTTTTCTCATTCAGTTTGTATTACAATTCGAATGATTAGTTTCAAAATTGTTGTACATCCCAAGCATGATAATTCTCTCTCCTTTTTTCCAAAACTGACCCCCCTCAAGCTTTAGACATCTCAAATTCCTTTTGCATGATGCATGGTCAAAATCACCCACATGTGGTCTCCCAAAAGACCCACATCAAGATCTCATGCACTAATTTCTCATTAGCACATAATTAAGGATTAAGACTTAATCAAAAAGGAAATATGATTAAAATAAAATAAAGGAACTTTCTGAATTAGGGTTAGACTAAGGTAGCATGTGGGGGGTGACTCAAGGGTAAAGATGAGAAGTTGTAAATGGAAGGTTACGTGTTCGAATACCCCAATCTTACCCGTTCACCATGGTTTAGACCTTGTGGATGCACCTAAGGATATAGTGATAGCGAGATTAGATCTATGGACCCTGTGTCATGCAAGTAAAGTAAAAGAAATATTTTTTCACATTATATTAATATAAAGGAGTCCTAATATTAAAAACAAGACTATCCATGTGAACATTAATAAGACTATCTCCAATAGAATAGTATAATCTAATCCTTTTATATGATAATTTTTTAAATAATATATCATTTCTATACCTGCTACCTATTTAATATATATTGTACATAAAAGTTAGGAATGCTTATCTTTCAATCATCATCATCTGATTAAATCAAAGTCAATTTACTTTAAATTAGTTAACTAAATTAAAACTTTTGTTTATTTAGAAATTGGAAAATAATAATTTTTAAATATATGACAAAAATATTTATTTACTTCTGATTGGATAGATCTCATGTTTTGACTTCCGCTGATTTGTTCAGATTGAATGGTTGGCTTTTCAGATTCTAAGTGACAGCTAGCAACCTCTTGCTAGGCAATAGAACTAATTATTGAGGCGGTATGTCCTCGCAGAAATCATTGGCCTAGAAAATAGTACTAATCAAAGATGGCTTGATGTGATAAGAGTTCTATTAAGCAGAAGTTACGAGATTCCATAAATCGGGGGATTAGTTTTGTATGCTTCTGACTTGCTGCTGAGAGAGTAAGTAAAGTGAAACTGGTGGGCCATCAACACAGCTTGGGTTTGGGTTTTAGTGGATGTTAACACTGGTTCTTAGCATTGTTATGTTATTTTTTTTTATTAAATCAAAATCTGTAGTGTCATCTTTGGTTTTATAAATTCGAAATTTTATAATTTCTTCAAAATAAAAATAAAAATCATAATTTAAAAGTTTTTGAATTTTTTATATATAATTATAATCTTAATAATTGTTTTAAAAATATAAGTTACTTAGGGGATGGACGCCAATTCTGGTGCGGTGTCCACGCGAGCACGCCAACGGACACCCGACAGTCCACGTTCACTGTACGACAGGTGCCCATTCACTTCCGACGCGTGTCCAGCACATGAGTTGGGAACTTTTTAGGGTTTACGTGAGGTTTAGGGTTGGCATTTGCGCATTTTTCCTGGGATGCTCTACCACCCTGTGCAATGTTGTTCGGGACCGATGTGTGGCCGTTTCGCCAGCCCGGTAGTTGTCCGTCGGGGCTCCATTTCCTGCGCAGGCCTGCGTCCATGGTTATCCACCTCGCTGCTGTCAGTGAAGCTGATGTCAACCCTTCGACGCGTGCCCTTGTCCCTGTTTTGCTCGGCATTCCTCCTACTCCAGTTCGGTTCGCATGGTTTGTAGAGTTGTTTGGCTGGTGGTTTCGTTCGGCAGGTGTTCTCCTTGGTGCACCACTCTCTGTGTTGGTGATCCTGATCATGGCAATGTTCGCATCCTACTGTTCCGGCTGCGGGGTCGTGAAGGTTGGCGATGGCGGTTTCTTCCTTCGGCAGGCATACAGGTAGGGTTTCCTACTAGCTTCTGAACAGTGTTTATAAACACTCCACCTCGCTTCAAGGATGTCGTTAACTCTTCGGGTCATTTTCTCGGTGGTTGGATGTGTTTGCTTGTCTGTTTTGTGTTTGTCCCTTGGCTCTGTGTATTCGATGGTCTTCGGGGTTTCCTACCAACTTCTCCACAGTTTTTTTTAACACTTCCACAATGTTTTTTTAACACTTCACATCTCGTCATGGAAGTTTTCGTTAACACTTTGGCTCGGGTAGGGTTGTCTTGGCTTTTCTGTGGTTTCTTGGGTTTGTCTGGCAGTTTGGAAGTGCAATTATGGGTTAGTGTTGATTAGTTTTTCGGACCCTATCTGGTTATTGTTTTTATACGGTGGTGAAGCCCTTGCAAAATTGCAAATGGCGTGTTGAACCGCCTGCGATTGTGTAATGTGGTTCTGGTTGCTACTGAACTGAATGCTTTTTTCAAACCCCCATTGGGTGTCTCTGGTTCTAAGGAAGCTGCTACAGTTCTGGCTCTGCGTGCATGGTTGTAACTTGGGACAGGGTCCGAAAAAATGGTATAGACAAGTTGCCTGAATTAGTGTCCACCGATTTCTCTTTGGGTAATTATACGGTTGTTTACTTGTTCGTTGTTTATGGTTGGCCTTGCAGGGTTTCGTATGGGATTCTTTGTTTTTCTGCAGCTTATATTGGGCATTTTTGGGCACATATTTGGCGTTTTTCAGTTGCAGCTTATATCTGGCGTTTTTGGGCATATGCGTTTTTGCAAATGTGGTGGTTGAGGGGTTTTTGGTTTTGGCATGGTATGCACAATTGGGTGGATGAATGATGTTTGCGTTTGGTTTTGGTAGACAAATATTGGGTGGATAAATGAATTTGATTCTGTTAATTTAGGTTATTTTGCTGCAGTAGGTTTCTGAATGATGTGGAAATGAAAATGTTGCCGATATGAAATTTATTGTGTAAGTTTGCTGGTTGAATTATGGATATGCTTACTGTAGATTAGTGGTAACTGGGAGCAATTTTGCAATAAGATTTTGAAAAATTTGCAGTGTAGATTTTAGGTTTTGATATTCATCTTTATTTCCCTTTACTGTTTGAGGCTGCAAAAGAGGTAAAGGCTGCAATAATACTTAAGCAACCTTGCATATTTCCCTTGCTTTTGTTGTATTCTTATTTATGAATGAGTTGTTTACATTAAGGTTGATAGTTGGCTACATAATTTCTTGAGACATATTTTTTATTCAATTTTGGTTATAAGGGTCATTGTGAATTTATTGGGTACAAGGGTTGAATTGTGCTTCAATTTGCAAAGGTTCCCTTTGAATTAGGACCACCATATATTCAAGAATAGGTTTTGGCCCAACCATTGGGAATTATGGGAACTGTAGGCAACCACACTCGTCTTAGTCGATGTCCTTTATGTAGGCTTATGCTTGAGAGGAAATTGCAATGGTTGGTTGGTTGAACGCTAGTTCAATTATGGTTATGCTCGCTGTAATATATAGTGTGAATGTTTGTTGGTTGAATGCTTGTTCAATTATGGCTCAATTATGATTTTGGTTATGTTTCTGGGAATTAGGCAGCAGTATGTTTTTGAACTTGACATTCATCTTTATATTACTGTTTGGGGCTGCAAAATAAGCAGAGTATGTGGATATTCGGTTTGGCATGGCCCCTCATGGATATGAAAATGTTGTGGATTTGAAATATAGTGTGGATGTTGGTTTAGAGTTGGTTTAATTATGGTTATGCTCGTTGTAATATATAGTTTCAATGTTTGTTGGTTGAATGCTGGTTCAATTATGGCTCAATTATGATTTTGGTTATGTTTCTGGGAATTAGGCAGCAGTATGTTTTTGAACTTGACATTAATCTTTATATTACTGTTTGAGGCTGCAAAATAAGTAGATATTTTAGTGAATATTTATGATTTTTGAGTGACTGTTAGGGGAGGGACACCAATTGTGGTGAGGGGTCCACGCGAGCATGCCAACGGACACCTGGCCATCCACGTTCGCTGTACGACAAGTTCCCATTCCCTTCTGGCTCGTGTCCAGCACATGAGTTGGGAACTTTTTAGGGTTTACATGAGGTTTAGGGTTGGCATTTTTGCATTTTTCCCGAGCTGCTCTACCACCCTATGCAATGTTATCCACCTCGGTGTTGTTTTCCATAGTAAGTAGAATGGCATTACTAGAGCATATATGACTACTATTTTGGCATTATTAGACTTGAATCTACAATGACATATTTTTAGAGAAAGTAGAATGATGTATGCTCATGTTGTATATCTACTTAAATGGTATATGAGTATAGAGAATTTGACCCAACTTCTCCATTAGACCTTACTTTGTGCTCTCCACAATGTCAAGTTGTGTGTAACACCAACCTCAATGCTTATGGTTAACTTCCTTGTTTATAAAAACAAACATAAATAAATAAGAACTGCTCATTTATCATTAAACAATTGCACTTTATAGCAATAGTACTGAAATACAAATACAATAACTCTATCTGAAGTAGATGTCGAAACAATGCCTCTATCTGAAGTAGAAGTCAAAACAATGCCTCTGCTTGTAGTAGATGTCAATGACTGGGATTTAGTTTATATCAAGCCCTCACCATGCTTGATTGGGGCTGCACAAAAAGAAAATGCCTTGATCACAAACTACCATTTGGTTGGTCTATACACCGCCTCTATCTGAAGTAGAAGTCAAAACAATGCCTTTGCTTGCAGTAGATGTCAATGACTGGGATTTAGGTTTTATCGAGCCCTCACCATGCTTGATTGGGGCTGCACAAAAAGAAAATGCCTTGATCACAAACTACCATTTGGTTGGTCTATACACCGCCTCTGTCTGAAGTAGAAGTCAAAAAAATGCCTCTGCTTGCAGTAGATGTCAATGACTGGGATTTAGGTTATATCAAGCCCTCACCATGCTTGATTGGGGCTGCACAAAAAGAAAATGCCTTGATCACAGAATACCATTTGGTTGTTCCATACACCTGCTACCCTATTCTTCAAGAGGTTCGTCACCTCCCACATCATTTCTTGTAGGGTTTCCAGCTTGAGACAAGTGGGGTGATCTTACTGAGCATTTTTTATTAGGAAGGGTGGGGTTGGTGGAAACAGATTGAGGCCAATTTACTCCTTGCAACCAAGGAGGAATTGAATAGCCATAGGCCTGACTTGTGCATGGGACCCCTGGAATATTTGCTGGTGTTGGATAAGCTAACATAGGATGGGACCCTACAGTAGTAGGAATAGAGCTGGGGTGTAAAATTGCAGGATTATAGCGGGGTATCTGAATGTTAATAAGATCCTGGTAGAATCGTGCACTGCTTACAAACGCTTCTAATGATCCTTCCATCATGTTCCTTTCACTGGTTGTTCTTGGAGTATCAGC
Source organism: Larix kaempferi (assembly GCA_027924585.1). NCBI lineage: Eukaryota > Viridiplantae > Streptophyta > Pinopsida > Pinales > Pinaceae > Larix > Larix kaempferi. The sequence continues at coordinate 1,686,236 of BSBM01000047.1, forward strand.
CATCACATTCCTTTCCTCCATTTGTGATGCACTATTTTGGTTCATCTATTGCACCTTCCTTGCTTCCTTTGCTTGCCTTGCCAACTGCTTCTAGTGTGCTTTTTCTTGTCGATTAGCCTCTCTTGCAATCCTTTCCTGTGCCCACTGTCCAGCTACAATCATCCTTGCTTCCTTCTTTTCCTTTGCAAGATCTTTCTTCGTTTGTTTTAATTCCTGCAAATCATGTTTCTTTCGTTCATATTCAACCAAGAGGCTCATGTACTCTTCTGAAGTGAGCAGTTGTGAACTCCGGCCCAATCGAAGAATGTCTGTCTGTCCTTCCCTTCCTTGCGTTGACACTCTCTCCATTGGAAACTTTAGGAATCTTCCAAGCCTTGGTGTGTTCCCTGGCAGTGGTTCTTCAGCTATGAGAGGTTCTTCTGTTGCGGTATATTCTTCAACTGCATCCTCGTTGTCTATGCTAGGATCTGCTACCAACCCACCATCAACATAAAAATGGACAATCTCATCTGGCTGCGAAGGCATGTTCATGCTTTCATCGCTGGTGGAACCACCAATGTGTCTGTTCAAGTTCATCATGGCCTTTGCCATCCATGATGGTTGATATACTTGGGTTGGCACTGACAATGTGTGATTGGGGCTTCCTGGACTACGACAACCATCGACCACATTTATATTTTCCCCAGAATCCACTTGTGTGTCGGCTGGACCACATAAACCCATGTTATCTTCTGCTGCATCGTCATCGAATTGTGTAGCATATACTTGTTCATCATGGTCAGAAGCACCAACTCCTTTGCAGTTTCCTTGAGAAAGGGACATGATGTTGTCCACAGCATCTGCCTCTTGCTGGCCATCCAATTGGTCTTCGACATCCTCAAGATCTTTGACAGCTTCTTGGCCATCCACATCAAATGCTTGGCTACACTGAGTGTCATGCATAAGAGCATCATAATTCAATGGCCAGATACCTGTTCGCCTAAATCCATCCTTGATATTAGAGGGGGTGAGAGCCCTTTTGAAAGCCTTGCTTGCAAGCTCATCTAACTCAAACCTCTTTACCTCTACGCCTGGGTTCTGAGCCATCCATGCAGCATGTTCCAACCTGAAATAAGCCTTGAAAGGACCGAACACACTCACATCCAGGGGCTGCAACTTGTGAGTGGTGTGAGCAGGAAGTGTTAACAAGTCAATGCCCAACCTTTTTGCCTCCTCGATGGTTTGCACAACAATGTGGCTGACATGGCCATCTAAAACCAACAGGTGTCTGTTTTCAGGTGAGACACCACCTGGTACGGATGTTGCAAAGTGGCAAAGCCAATTCAAGAAAAGTTCTTTAGTCATCCATGCATGGGGATGTGCATCCATGCACGCCCCAGGTTCACAGTTTTGGATATAGTTTTGCAGCCGAGTTTTTCCCTTGAACAAATAAAACCCCGGGATTGTTGAGCCAATTGCATTCACACATGATAGAATGGTTATCCACTCCCTGCTCTTGGGAAGAATCTTCAACACATTCTTGCTCCCTCTCTTTGCAATGACCCGCATGCCACAATTCCTTCCTTCCTGTAACCTTGTCTCGTCGCAGTTCAAAATATGGTCTAGACTATAAGAATGTTTCTCATATGCAGAAGAAAGAGTGTCATAGAACTTGGAAACAACCGTGGGGCGTAGATTCAATGCCCTATCTCTATCCAAACGCTTTGCAGTTCGTAGCACTAGCTCTGGATGCCTTTTTTTGAAACCAACCCACCAAGACTTACCTGGGAACCCATCTTTGAATGGGTTTGGCCTCCCCTGACAAATTTGAGCAACAATTGATTTCAGTTGTATCAAGTCTAGCCCATGTCCCAATTCGGCCATCTCCTTGCACCACACCACTACCTCCTCCTCCTCTTGTCCAGTCATGACTGTAAGAGGGCCTCTCCTCTTGGTATGGGTCAGGCCATTTATCCAGTAATGGATTGACGTGGGTGCAATCCCATGTTTTTTGGCCGCTGCTCTAACAAAAAACCCCTTGAATTCGACATCATCAATTGCAGCCAACATGTCTTCTTTGGTCCATCCTCTAATTGCACTGATTTTCTTCGTTGAAATGGCACCTTGCACTGTGGAAGATGGTGGGAGAATGGGCAATGCTGGAACTGTTGGTGGCGATGGCTCTGTCATTGATGGTGGAACCACACCATCTACATCTCCCACAGGACCATTCTCAGAATTTGATGTAACAATGTTATCATTTGGAACATGGGCTCTTTCGTCATCCGATGATGTGCATTGTATCCGGGTACCCCGCTTCCTTGTGTTCCTTGTGCGACGTGCAATATTGAATGTTGGCATGGCTATGAGAATCTGCAACATCCAAATAAATAACATGTGAGTATTATAGATCCTTATGTAATGGAATTACAAACAAATCCACAAAATTGCTCATGTTTAAGATTTCAATGCTGAATGAAATTCTTGCACTTATCTGGGGATTCCATTTTTTTAGGGAAGCATGCTTTGAAAGATTGGAGAAATGTGATTGATAAAATGAGAACAAAGATGGAATATTGAGTAACGCAATGGTTGAGTCTAGTATGGAGTTTTGGTGGTTTTAATAATTTTCACTTTGTCAATTGCTTAACAATGGAGGTTTGAAAATTGAGAAAATGTGGACTTGTTAAAGAGAAGTGAGTAACACTACTATCACACTGCTATCATGTCTGTATGTTGATTGTGGCCATTTTAATGTTTGCTTGGCTGGTATTGAAATGTTCATATGAATATAGCTTCTCCCAGTGTTAACTCACCCCTGCTCTGCTCGCCTGAGGCTCTTAATATACTACCCGTGATCTCATTTTTTAGCTACTGAACTATTCATAGATGCCACTGAACTATTAATTATAAGAAGTTTGATCATCAATTGCTCTGATGCTTTCACTCTTTCCATAGTTTATTTTGGTTTTATTGCACTTATTGCCATGATACTATTGTTGACAAAAGCTTTGAGATTATGTAAACTATACTGCTTCGAAAGTCAGGATATCAATGGAACTGTACAAAAGCATATAGATTATGTAAATAATTTTCATATTGTTAAGGATGTTAAAATTAATTGAAATAGTTTTCATGTTCCTTTCAAATTGTTATGGATATTAAGCAAAGTTGAAAGAAGTGATAACCATCATATATTTGTTGCTTTTATCATTCTCATTTTCCTACTTGCTTATTTCAATAGATGGTTAATCGAATACAACAAGTAGGTTACTGTACATACCTTTCACACAGTGCACACACTGTTGGGTTGTTGATGTATGGCTGACACTGTGCACACAACCTTTGGGCTGTTGATGGATGGTTGAGTCCTGGCTGATAAATGCACTGCTTGGCTGATAAACACACTGCTTGGTTGAGTCCTGGCTGATAAATGCATGCACTGTTGGGCTGTTGATGAATTGAATGGATGAAAATGGGTTCAATTGTGTGCAAAGAGGTTGGTTTATAGTTTTTTATGTTGAAAAAGATTGCATAGGGGAAATGACATGGATTGAAGGGTTAATTCTGGGAATGGGAGGCTGGGATTGATTTGGCACCGATCCAATGGCTGGAGATTTGGGTTTGCATGATCCATGTGCTCTTTGCTGCTGGACAGCTGCTTGGGTTGAGTTCAATGCTTGATTTGATGTTCAGTTTAATGGATGAAATGAATTTTTTTATTTGTAGAGTTTATGGCATTCGTAGAGGATGGCAATTCGAATTTTGTGAGGGCATTCGTAGAGGACTGCAATTGGAATTCTATTTGCTTATTTAATGGTTTAATGGATTTTTAAGATTTTTTTATTTGTAGAGTTTAATGCATTTTTGCTTTTGGGCATTCGTAGAGGTTGGCAGCACCTTTGGATTTCATGAATTTTAATTGGTGATTTGATTTTTTCAGTGGGTTGGGGCATTTATTGAGGTTGCATGTGTGAGTTGTTGAATAACTCTGTACCAGATGCTGGCCCTCCTTTCCACTTGCAGTGTGCAGGTGGTAATGGGTGATGGAACACTGGATCCTACAGCTTGATTGTTGCTTCTCCAGTTGTGGTTCATGAGGGCTGATGTGATGCCCAGGATGTACTTAGTAGATTGAGTATGAGAGGGTTTTTTGATGTTTAATTTGTAATTAATGACAAGACAGTGGATTCTCAATTGGACTGGATGGTTTTTAATGTTAGCATTAAATGGACTGAATACTATCAGCTGGGTCCCAATCAGTTTTTACTCCTATTTTGGACTTAATATAATATATATTTGTGCAAAAATATGTTGTTTAATGTTTTATAATCTGCTTTGTCATGTGCAAGATTTGGGTGGTTGATGTGACGGGAACCATGACCACTACTGGTTCCCGCACAACAATAGGAGCCTCTCCCCTATTGAGTTTCAACCAAGAACTACTTTCACACAAAGATGACTCGACACCCTAAAATGGCGCCACCACATACGATATGTATGATTTTTAGATTTCGTAGCATATGAATTTTTTAAATCAATGTTGGAGTGAACTCTCAGTTTTCCACCTAATTTAAAATATTTATATATTTTATTTAATATTAAGATATTTATATATTTTATTTAACATTAGGTGGCAGGAATCAGTCATTTATTTTTATTTTTATTTTATTATATAATATATTAGAAGTCTAAAAATTTGAATTATATGAAATTATTTTTAATAAATTAGAGTTTTGTATTATTTAAATTGTGTTTTTAAATATATATATATAAATGAATTTAATATCCTCAAATACTTCAAAAAAAGCACCTAAATCATATAAGTTTAAATAATGTTCTTTAAAATTTTAAAAATTTCTTCAACATTTTATAAATTTCCATCCCAATGATGCCTAAAAATACTGTGAAACATAAAAAAAAATTAACTCAAGCTAAATAAAGTTTTTATAATTTATTTTATATACTTAATACAAAGTATAAAAAAATTCATGAGCTAAAATAAAAAAAGGGAAGTTTGATAATCTATGATTAATGGGTAAAAATCTATAATTAATTGATGATAAAGATTATAATTTTTTTTCTGTGGAAAAAAGATTATAATTTTTTAAAATACCAAAAGGATATATCAACTCATTTAAAGGTAAAGATTTAAATGTATATTTTTTTAATATCATAAATAAATCTATAATTAATGATAATTAGTAGATTAAACAATTTTGTGTTTAAAAATGAAAAGTTTAAAAACAATATAATTTTATAGTAATTTATTTAACAAAATATTTGAGTTTGAGTTTATTTATTTATTAAAATATGATTATTAAATATTTTCACAATGTTTTCATTTATATTTAAATATTTTATTTTTTAATTTAATATATATAAATATATCGTAATATGAAAATTTTTGAAATATTTTCATTCCTTTAAATTTGGATTTATGAAATGGTTTAATTCCTGTGAAGTTGAAAGTTGAAATGTCTAAAGAATTTGTTAATCTAGAAGACATATAGCATAGAAGAATATAACCATTCATAATTAAAAAAGATAATTTCTATCTTAATTTTGAATTTATAAAATTTTATTAATATTTATATTATATTTTAAGGGACATATAATATTATTATTTTTTTATATATATTATAGTTTTAAAGTTTATATATATTACTTATTTTTATATGGGTTAGCTTTTCAAATCTTACATATACATTAAATTTAATATATATTGTATTTTTGAAACTTATCATATATTAATTTTTATATATTGTATATTTAAAACTTATCATATATATATATTTTCATGATTTAGGAAGAGTAAAATCATTATACATTTCTCTCAACTCAACAACATTATATATATAGTATTTTTAAAACTTATCATATATGCTTTCGTGATTTAGGAAGAATAAAATAATTATACATTTCTCTCCACTCAACAATATCATTCATAAATTGCCATGCATACCTTTTATTTTTCTATATTCTTTTATAGATATATTTTAATAAAATTAATATATATATTTATATTTATTCAAGAGCATTGAGTGTGTTTATATATATATAATGGTTTCATTTCTATAAGTTGTTAACAGGTGAAAAATATATACAAGTTTTAGTTGATACTGTATGCCATAAACCATACATATTACAACACGTGTCCGTTTTTTTTAATTGAAGTTTAGTTTCTACATGTGGCACATTGAATTTCAAAGATACGTGGGCGTTTAAGGAGTGACGTCTTCTTGTAGGAAATTTTAAAACCCTAGTGTTTCCCACCGCCCATGGACACTGCGAGTCGTCCTGGAATTTGAAATTCCAACTGCCTGTCAATTGGAGATTTGATGACGGGTAGATATTTTAGGTGGATGTCATTTTATGTTTCATGCAATTTTACATTTCATGTAAGTTTGTAGAACGTCAAATTCAAAATGTCTTTTAATTTAAAATTTGATGATCTCTGTGCGTTATTTTTTATACCTATCATTTCACATATTTATAAATGTTAATGTCTTTTATGTTTTACTTAATTATGACTAAAAAATTAAATCTAAAGCATCTCCAATTATCTTTCCATATTAATCAAATTCTATAAACAAACCAACTGCTGACTTTATGCCTTGTTAAATAACAGAAAATAAAAATAATGCAAATAACGAAATAATAAATAGGCTCCTATAGATAATTCCATCAACCATAGCTCACAGCCTCACAGTATCCACTGTAGAGCGTGCAATGAAAGGGATTGGCATTGGAGGACGAACCAAGGATGAGTATTAAGTATATGGGTGAAGGAATTTAACAAGTTGCAGTTTGAAATTAAATAGAACTGTCAACATATTACTGCATAGGTGGCTTATCACACTTACTAACACATAACACATAGAGCTTAGGATAGGTATTAAAATTTTTGACGTGAAATGTAATTGGATAACCGTCAAATCTACGTTCCAAATATTTTCTTACATGTCATTGGTAAATGGTTCATTTCACAGCTACAAATAAAATACATTTTATAATGGAAAAACCGTTCTGTAAAACGTCAAATTCCAGGTCTTCTGTGACGCTTCATATGTTGGAATGTCAAAGACTTTCATTTTCCATTGTACAGATGTTCTCTTGCAATTTGGTTTTCATTTCATTCGTAGAATTTTTCTTTTTGATGTTTTGGGTTTTTATATTATCCGTCATTTACCTTTCAACAATGAAGCATAAATAAACAAAAAAAAGGTTTTTTAATTTCACACAATTATGCATATAAAAAGAAAATAAATATAGCCTAATTATTTTTGTTTGTAAAATTGATATCATAAAATGGAGGTAAGAGTTACAATATACATGAATTGAATCAATATTCCCACTAAAAAGCTATATATAAATTGCACAGATTGCTTTTATTCCAAAAGTTGCACACAGATTTCATGTCTATCAACCCCTTATTTAGTACTTTCCTTCATTTAAATTTTACACCTCTCACTCAAATTGAACCATCATGAGAGAAATGTAAGAGATGTTCATTTCAATTTCAATGGGAGTTGAAGAATTAACCAATACTCTTTGAGTCTGAATCTATATAGATTACTGAAATTATGGGATAAATCACTACATACACTGATGTTATTTAAAATTATTAAAAAATACACAGACATACCCAAAAAAATAGTGCAAGCATTACCTCTCATAATGCAAATAAGTGTCTGTCTCCAAGGCCCTGCAACTCCCAACTTCGAACTCCCAAAGTTGTTGTAGTATGCTAATACAATCAATGAGCATTGTAAATTCTAGATGCTCATTGCACTAACAAAAAAAAAAATAATGGAGAAATCATTGGGTTAAATGAGTTTTTTTGTTTTTAGGAAAAATCAATGCAACTTGGAAATGGAAAGGCATGGAAATAGTTTTAATTTAATAGATGTTTCTATTTATTTAGTGAATGTATGCTTTGGAAGTTGGAATTTAGAAAGTATAGTTTAACAAATCAATGCAATTTGCAAATGGAAATGCATCGAAATAATTTTAATTTAATAGATGTTTCTATTTATTTAGTGATTATATGCTTTTGGAAGTTGGACTTTAGAAAGTATAGTTTTATATAACATAAATATATTAATAAATTAGTAATATAATGACATTTTAGGAATTTTGTTGTTCTTCAAAAATATTTTTTATTTATTTAGTGAATATATGCTTTGGAAGTTGGAATTTAGAAAGTATATTTTAATATAACATAAATATATAAGAGTAAATTAGTAATATAATGATAGTTTAAGAATTTTGTTGTCCTTTAAAAATAGTAGTACAATATAATGACCTTTTACGAATTTTATGGCCCTTAAAAAATACGTTTTAGAAATTTTATTACCCTTCACAAAAGATAATTAACCAAATTTTCAAACTGTCAAATAAGGTCAAAATGCCGCATTTTGCCCGTCAAATTCCATCACTGCATAATCTCCGATTGTATGTTTTGTTGGAATCTCAAAGACTTTCATTCTCCACTGGACAGATGTCCTCCGAGAGAACAATGAAATGACAGGCACGGAATGTGCTTTTTATATTTCTGACATTTGCGACGTGTCAGTTCATTTAAAAAGCACAGAATATACGCAGACTGGATACTTTTTCCGTCAAATCAAAAAGGCGTAAAACTTTTGCTGTTCAGTGTGTCGAAAGACTCGAAACATACAGGCCTGGAATTTCAGATATTTTCTGCCCGTCAAACTTTTTTTAATGACGGTTTCGTTTTTTACATAGTTGTCATTTTACGTTTTCTTTATATTTATGAGTGTCAAATTTTTGTTATCTGCAAATCCTCTGCTCGGATTACATACCACTAGAGCGAGTTGTAACTTCATATATACCAATCAGTTTGTTCACTGTCATTTGCGGCAGGAAAACTATTATTTAGAAATATAATCCAAAAACAACCGCATAACATATAGCAGTAATCTGAACATTGCAGAAATCAACTCTCATTTAAATGTACAATTAAATTACCAAAATTGTATAAAGCAAAATTCCTGTGAAGAAAAACAAAAACAACAACAAAAATAGTAAAATGTAATCTAAATTCCATTTTCTTTGTGACAATAGTTATAAGTTCCATTTTCACTTTGTGCACATGCATTGTTCTATTTCCATGTACAGGAGTGATAAGTACATTGCCAAAAAAAACCCTACTTGGTTTTTGTTCACCTAAATTTTTCTATCATTCAAGCCTCCTATGCAAATTGGTGCATCCTCTTGCAGTGAATTGGTCTAGAATTAGAACGTGAAACACATTTTCTCCTCATGCAATGATTTTGTAGACTTGCTTTTAAAGTGTGTTAGAATTTTTCTTCCCTATATGTGCACGGATTATTCTTGTCGATGGCCTATTCTTCTGTTAATGGTACTAAAAGTGGGCCGTTTCTGGACACAACATTTGCTAACCTGGTACTGAAGATTTTTATGTTGGACTTGTTATTTTGCACCCCTTTCAAGCATTTCCAGGAAAGACTTCTGCTTCTCCAGCCTCAATTGTTAATAGGATTTAGCTATGAATTTCTTAGCCTGCCTGTCGACTTGATGGTCACTGGGTGAGCTCGATATTGTTGGACATAGAGGAGACAACAACGGCTTGAGATTTTGAATTATAGGAAAGGCAGATCATTATGATCAATGCAATCCTCCTTTTGCTCTTCCTTGTCATCTTCAACTAGACTTGAAAATTTGGAAGCATAGTAGCCCTCGATTTCGACATTAGAACGAGGTCTTGCAGGCACCAGGTCGATTAGCGCGTAGCGTGTGGGCAACTTTAATATCCTAAGTTATTTGAAATCTAATTTGGTTTCCATCCTGCAATTCCGTCTTGTCAATAACTGATTGCAACCCCGATCTAGGTCTATGGTAGAGATAGCTGGTAAGGCTTACGATGATAGTGTGGAGAGAGCGTACATAGCCCGCTGCCTCCAACATGGCAGTGTGGAGAGAGCGTATAACACTTGCTGACTCGGAATTGATGATGAGACAAGCTATGCCATCAATATCTTGCAGTCCGGATGGCTATTAAAAATCATGACGGTTTGTGGAAGTTGTTAGAAGTCAAATCGACGGTTTGAAATTTTTACATCGATAGACTTGACGTGTTTAGTTTGTGGCTGAGTGTCAAATACGTTCTACGGAAGGAAATACGTCCTACATGCCGTCAAATTCCAGGCCTGCATCGAAACAACAATAATTTGTGTTTGGGATTACGTGAGCGATGTGAGAATCCAACTCATAAATTTGACTATTCGAACGTGTGTTTGACTGTTCGACCGATCACACGTTGTAGCAATCTAACGCAATAATTTTTGAACATGGAGAATGTTATTTTCTTCTATATGTACTTAGCATCTCTCGAAAGACAAGGGACGAGGCCAGCACTGTGTCTGTTCCAAACTGAGGATATCATTCGCTCTGGAGTTAGATTTTAGAGTTTACAAAGGAAGAATATCCAAGATGGGTAGAGAAGGGCTCAACCGCGGAGGCTGGAGCAAACAGGAGGATATGATTCTGTCTGAATACATTCGCATTCATGGCCATGGTGGATGGAGAAATATCCCCCCAAAAGCAGGTAAATCTCATCAAATAAGTATTAGTGCTGATGTAAGTATTTATTGATAGGCTAAATAAGGGGAGAGATTTTGTTTTGCAGGGCTTAACCGGTGCGGAAAGAGTTGCAGATTACGCTGGACGCACTATCTTCGTCCGGACATTAAACGCGGAAACGTTTCACACGATGAGGAGGAACTCATTATTCGCATGCATCGACTTCTTGGCAATCGGTATGTGCAGCTTTCATTAACTTCCATGTTGGGTTTCCAAATTTCGACTATTAATGGCATAGTAAGAATTCCATGACGTTAACTGCGATATAAATATATATTTGTGTGTCTGCGCGCAGGTGGTCTCTGATAGCAGGACGACTGCCTGGACGAACGGACAACCAAATCAAGAACTACTGGAACACTCATCTGAAAAAGAAGCTGTTAATGGACGAATGTCTACACAAGACGCACAATCTGAAGACAAGGCCAGAATCCCGTCCTCCTTTACAAAATGGTGCGTTCAAACCCACACCAAAGAAAATAACAATGGCGGTGAGACACTATGAAACGATAACACCGGACCCGTGCAGTAATATTGGTAGTTCAGATGAGGCCTTCAAATTGTGTCAGATTCATGAAACTTATACGAATTCTTCCAAGACATGTTGCGACTTATTTGTGAAGGATTCAATCCCTGAAGATGATTCCGAGCGCATTGCCTTTTGTATGGCAGATGCTTATAATCTTGCTGAAACAGAAGCGGACCAACATGAATCCTTACATGGTTCAGATCATTTTGCAGCAAATGCAGCTACGGTAGACGAGCTTTTATTTGGTTTGGACGACCTATCCTCTCCTGGCTATAAACTTTCTGACTTTTCTGCAGGTTTTAAATTAGAACACTTCTACAGCGGACCTGCTACATTGGACGCGGAGACGAATGAGTTTGAACATGAAAGCAATATGCAGCAAGTTAACAGTATAGTAACACTGCCAGATGATCAACGAATGAAAGAATTCTACGATAGCACAGAACCCGTAGATTGGAATCGCGTACTGAATTATATAATAAACTAACACTTTCTGAAATTATGAAGTCATATGTAAGCGTCAAGAGTGAATGAAATCATATGTAAGCGTCTGTCAGTGCCTGTTGAAAGTTATTGAAGACCAATCTTCCATAAATGGTGCTTCAGACCTATCTTCCATAAGTGGTGTTCGTTGAAAGTTGGGGCTTCGGATCTATATTCCGGCATATATGGTGTAGCCTTCTGTTAAGTTATCTGTTACTTGTATGGTGTAGCCTTCTGTTAAGTTATCTGTTACTTGCTTTATATGTATAGTTGTAATCACAGTTATCATATTTGTAGTTATAATCATAGTTATTATATTTGTTATTCATGAGTCAAATACCCATTATATATATATAATTGTTTATATCAAATTTAGTATGATTGCCATAAAATCAATTTGAACAATGTATTTGTTTTTAAGAGAAATATAACTACTATTTTATTTGTCTAATCATCTTACTGCAATCTAAGAAAAACATAACTACTAGTCCACCTTAAATTCTAAGGTATAAACAGTTTTGTGATGCCAATTGAGTTTATTACCAGCATAGATCCATCTTAAAAGGGGATCTAAAAAGGAGATCTACCAAGCCCAGAGAGGAATCAAATCTCTCGAGGTGCAAACCCCTTTTTAGAATAAATGTTTTAAATAGTAGACATTATATTTTAAAATTTTTTGTAAAGGACACGTGTGTCAGCTCGAGCTCCAAAATGAGCAGAGAAGGAGTTACGCATTCCCTATTGGGCTGAAGAATGGGCCGCTTCTACCCAAAAACAATTCTGTGAATCATGCCAAATGGAGTAGTTAAATAACTAACCTTATTGAAAATTTATTCATATTCAAATTAGTGGTCATTTTGATAATGATTAGGGTTATTTTTATATTTGTGTATATTTTGATGAGATTATTTTTTATATTATTATAAAATTACTGATTATTTTGATAAAGATTAAGATTATTTTTTATATAATTGTATTTTGGCGTATATTTTTTTTTTAAATATGGATAAAAATTAATTGGTTTGCTTTAACATTTTTGCATAAAGAAGATAAGGAATTAATTTATATATTTAAACATTTTGTTTTTATGAATTAAAAATGGATATGAGTTTTCCTATATTTCTATTATTTAGTGAATTAATAGAATAATTATATTTATATTTTTTTAGTAAGTTAATACAATAATTAATAAAGTTATAAAGTTACAAAACGATTTTGTGTAGTCAATTGGGTGTATTTTAAGTGGTTAATAGCAAATAATATTGTTTTCTTATTCATATTCAAATTAGTGGTTATTTCTATAATGATTATAATGATTAAGATTACTTTTATATAATATTATTTTGGTGTATGTAATTTTTAAGAAAAATGTAGAATTAATTGGTTTGCTTTAACATTTTGTTTTTAAAACATGATATGGAATCAATTGTTTCCTTACATTTTGTTTCTATGAACTAAGAGATGATGAAGAAGTTTTCCTATATCTCCATTGTTTAGGTGAGTTAACTTGTTTGGAAGGTTAGTGCTACAAATATCTTGAATTTGATATCTAATGTGAGTTGATGCGAGTATATGAAAAATATTCTAAGAGAAAGTATTTCTCATCCCGGACACCTTTTTAGTATCACACATATGACAACTTGTTTCATCGGATTTGTCCAATGTCTTGTTTTGTTATGGATCTTGTGAGAGTTATTTCTTATTTTAGCCATGTTGATTTTTCTAGATCGAGGTTAATGACCTATTTATAGTATCTTGTTTTCTCTTACATTTCCATGGATGCACATGATTGTTAAACAATTGACAGTTTGAGGAGAAGGTGGTGAACTTTCTCTTGGTTCAATAAGGTTGTACAATAGACTTGAAGGAAATATATGTATCATCTTAGATATATGAGAAACTAAATTATCAAGGGTTTAGATATGACAATTGGACTAATCACCCAACTAGTTGAGAATTTGAGGGGATCCAATGTATAGATACATGAACAAATAAGTTGGATATATGAAGTAGTATTTGGTTTCCATAGTGCAGCATTAGAGAATGCAACCTTTTGGTAGAAAGGTTGAGTCATGTAGCAATAACAACATCACCAATAGGATGACCATGGGAAGGTGGTGTTATTGTTGACCTTGTTGGGATGGCAAGAGCATTGAGTGGGGGAGGATGTAAGACATGTTGTTTCCCCATGGGAAACTAAGGCACCTCACCTTGGTCTACTCTCAAAGACAATGGCATAAAGGGGAGAAGTCATATGTGACTTGGGAACTCAACATGCTTAGCCGTATGAATAGGTTGAGATGAGTCGCATGGGTGAGGAAGTCACCTAGAGTGAAACGACTAGTGTCAAGAGGTGTTTGTTGTAGGTTTAATAGACTGATAAAGTTACAATGTCAGAGTGTTGGGGCCTTGGGAAAATGCATGCCAAAGTTAGTCGAGGAGGACATCCATAGTCAAAGATTAATGGGAAGTCAAAGGTAGTGTTGTGAAGTAATTGCAAGTTTTGGGAAGTAAGCAAACCATGAAGTGGTTTGCTGGATGGAATTTCATACCAAAGTGTGCATGGTGAGACACTTTAGTTGAGCCTATCTTGTGTGAGCATTTAGTGGAAGTGTTTGGTAGTTGCAGTGTTGTAGAGCCCACATAATCTGTGAGATAAAGATGAAGTATGGGAGTGCAACCCACCAAAAAGTGGCATGGTCACACCATGGAAATACTAATGCAAACTTACAACATTCTATGGATGCCCTAAATAGATGAAAAAAATTGGCCTGCATAAACTCCAATTTCACATAAGAAGTGAAGTGGTGCTAACACATTCCAGTCTATAAAAAGGCATCATATTTGTTGGATAAGATATGAATTTGGTACGTTGTTACTTTTATGGGGCAAACATGTCGTGATGGAATGTTCCAACGAGAGAAGTGATCGCAATAGCGAAGTGGGCCACATTTGGAAGAAGACATCTTAGACTATTTTGTGAAGAACTCATGTAAGGCATCAAACTTAGGATCATTTCATAGGTGTATTTTATCGCTCAATACACACCTAGGTAATGTGGCAGAAATCTTCAAGCCACTTGGTGTGTCCTTGGGGGCATTTCTTGAGTCAATTACTTTCACTTGATCTTGACTCCTTCATTTAGGCTAACTCCTAACAAAGCCAAGGGGGTTAAACCCTAAGAAATGCTACTAAGGATTTTAGTCCTTAGATGTTAAAATGGAAGTAATTTTTTTAAGAGGTTTTTGATATATAATACAGAATCATGATAATTGCAAAATGTATGAATTAGATCAACAACATAGCATATAAATATATTAACATAAACATCAATAAAAATATATTAAGCAAAAAAAAATGATTTTTGTAAAGTCAATCAGTGCCAAATGGAGTCAAAATAAAGGATGTTGAAAATGAAATGTTTTGCAGTTGTATCTTGGTCAGTTTTAGAATTATTATGATGAGTGGATTACGGGAAGTGAGTTCCCATATACCATAAGGTACGTGGAACAAAGTACAGATTTTATTGGCTGTGGTTTCACACAAGAGGAAATGCTAGATCGGAGTCGCAAGGGGATATCCAACACCAAACCAATCGAGGGTGCAGCCTGAAGGGTCCCTATGGTCACTACCTAGTAGTTCCTTTCTCTTTATAAAATTTTCCCACATAAATAAAAAGGTGTGACACTAGATTTATGTCCTTTAAGGGAGTTAATTTTAATTAGGTAAGTTTTTAATTAGATGTGAAAAGTTTTAAAATGCAAGACCTCATTTTTTATTGTTCCAAAGGACCGACCAACCGAAACTAGTTTGCGATGGACAAGAGCATATGCAGAGGGTAATGCCAAATATTTGTTATGATTTTGCAAGTAAAATAAATTTGTGATGCAAAAAAGTAAAAGAACTTGTAAATGAAATAGTTGTGTACTAATTACTACTGATAATGGTCACTTTTTTTATCATCCACCACTAATCGGCAAATCCTTTAGGTGGTGGTGAGAGCATACTTTGTGTACACAAAATCGGGTTCGTTACTTGATTGCAAAAAGGAAAATAATCTAAACTTCGAAAATGAAACTAAATTAACTTAATCTTGCAGAAAAGACGCTAGACAAACTTGCAAGAAAAGGAAATTTTAATCTAAGGGTTAGTATAAAAATCAAAGGAAAAAGAAAAATCACACCAAAAAGGAGGCGATATAGGTTCTCCCAATCCAGGGAACGGGCTGTGGGTGTTGTGTAGCCAAATTGATTATTTTATTAATGATGTACAATGATGAATATAAGAATCCCTTTGAACCTTATAAAATGGGATCAAAGGTTTAAAAAAAGTTAGAAAAAGACCCATTTTGGAGACAACTTTGAGGGGGTGCTTTAAAAGGCTAAAAAATTCAGAATTTCTCCAACACTTCCTCTTGTTCTGGTGATAAATGACAAAAACCAACAAGATAAAATTGTTAAGAGTTAGTGGCTTAAACAAAACTAAAATAAAATTTTATTCCTACTTAGCACTTGGAAAATTATTGGAAAAATTGCAGCTACAAGTAGTAAACTAAACTAGATCTAAGCTCATGATATTAACTTTGAAATGAATCCCCTTAGAAATAATTAAAAATATAACAAGTATGAGTTTAAAGATGAAAACTCAAAACTGATCTATACTTACTATATTTTAAGAAACAATAACCAGAAAGAAATTTTGACTTTAAAGAAGGAAGATGGAGTCCCAAAAACTAGAATGAAGAAGCTTGGAAGTTTTTCTCTGGTGGAATGAAGAGGGTGCTTATCCTTGAAATATATTGAAGATTAGGAGGATGCAATCAAGCTCCAACCCTTCTCCAAGTGAGGCTACCTAAAATCTTAACAATCCTTGCATACATAAATGGTTAAATGAGGGTATTTTTCAAAAGTAGAAAACCTAAAAGCATACAAATCAAACAACAATGCATGGATATCCAATATATCTACCATTAAAAAACAATAAGAGCATAAATCAACCTAAAATACTCTCTTACTCTACTGGGAGGTAGCTCCCTATGTAACCCCACAACTATCCAATGAAAGTAAGATAAAATTAAGAGAGATTATACCTCATAAGAATTTGAGAAGAAAGCATCCACACATGAATATCATTACACCATTGATGAGCCTCCAAAGACTTCTTTAATCATAAATAATACAACAATGATCATATAGATTTTTGGCAGAGCTTCACTACCTCCCTCCCAAGAGAGGAGGAAAAGCTTGTTTTTATAGGAAAAAAGGCCTTCAAACCCTTGGAGGGCACAATTCACAATGGAGGAGGTGGATGGGGGTTATAGAGATCATGGAAAGTGTCTTTCATGTGATAAATGGGGTTTCCACCTCTCATGATGTGTCCCAAACACTCATGGGAGGCTTCCACCTCTCCCAACTAACTCCAACAAAGAGAGCCAAGTGGGGAAATTCACCCTCTCTTGGAGAGATTGCGCCCCCCTCATGGAAGCACATAAAATCCCCCTCATCTGGTGAGATTAGATGCACAAACAACTCATTTATTGACCCAGACAAGATGCCAACCAACCTGTACACCTCGGAGACAAGCTCCCTTTGATTTAGGAATTGGATTTTCTCCATATTTCCTAATTATTTGACCCAAAATATCATTTTCAAGAGAAAATCAAAATTAGTAATTGAAAATCACCAATTTGACTCTCAAAAGTGTGTTTAGAGGTTAAGTGGGGGCTCTGGGTCCAAAAACAAACATTCCCATGACAAATTTGCCCCCATAGGCCCACTTTTATGACCTTTTGAAATTTTACAATTAAAATACACCTTATCGATGGTTTTATTAAAAAACTGAAAAATTCAAAAATCCTAGGGGGGACTTAGCACATGTTCACGAAACTTTGGGATTATGAATAGAATTGTAATATACATAGACTCAAGTCTTGAAAATTTAATACCATAGGCTTTAATAACCCTCCTAAGGCATAGTCATCACTTTCACCACCCCAACTTAGGATGATTTGAATGAATAACTCGAAAACTATGTGTTGATAAAAAGAGTCACACAAATAACAAGGAAAAAACACTCTAGGGTGATTAGTTTGATGACTAAGTCCAGGCCAAGCCTTTTACATAAGGTCATCATGCTACATCATTCATTACAATTCCACCAAGGGGGTGTGAACATGTGAAAAACATAAAAAGGGTGAGGATGGCCTACATGGACTTCTGATCTTGAATTATGAACAACTGACTTCTTCATTCTTTATAGGGTCACTTGAAATCCAACTAAATACAACATAGTAGGAAACCGTGTAAGGTGGAACAAACTTGGGGGTGAATTTACGAAGAGGTGTCCCATTTTTCAGTGAATGAAGTGATGAAAATTTAACATTTTACACATTTTTAAAGTTGTTCATCCCTTGAAACTCATATATGCCTTCTACATTTTGGCATGTAGTTAAAATATAGTTTGTAGGGAATTGTGTTTCCATTCTAGTCTGTAGGGAATTGTGTTTCTATATGTTTTCAAAACATATTGATGTCATTTAATGTCTCAAAGTTGCATTTAATTAATATTTCTCTTTTTAAATTTCTAGAAAAATTAACAAGCTACTTTTTTCCCGACACCTATTATAGTGTTCATGTGTAATTTTCATAAGAAAATTATATGAGAAGATCTACACAAAATGTAGTAGATCCCAGTTTTTTGGGTGGTAATATATGTTTGCATGTGTGTGTCTGAAGCTTATTTGAATTACATTTTATACACCTTTGTGTTCCCAACAATTTTTTTTCTTGTTTAAGAAAACTTAAAAACCAAAATTACCCACATAGTTTTGATAATTTTTTGGTTCTATAAATTTTAAGATACATATTTTTCTGTAGAGACATTAAGTACTATAGAGAAGAAAATTGTATAAATTTTTGAAAAAAAAATATATTTTTTTGAAAAATATAAATCTAAAATATAGTATGAATTCAAAAATGAGAAATATATGTCATTGGAGAAAGAGTTTAGTGATGAATCTATAGGCACCAAGTCCACCACCTTCTATGTAAAAGGTGAATGCACTCATTTCCTGGAAGTTGCATATTTATGAAAAATTATAAAAACAGGGAAGGATTATTGACTTTCAATCCCTCGATTAAGGGTTTTAATATACATCGATCAAGGGTTTTAATATACCTCGATCAAGAGCTTTCAAAACCCTCAATTGGTGTATTTTCATGATCCACATCGCAGTTGGCATTGTTGTCGAATGCCGACATCTATTACGGAAGCCTTTGTCGTCGACACATCTTCGACGAGTCTCGACTTTGACATACTGTGACACACTCCGCACCTTCAAGATGTTCAGAAACCACACAGTTTCATGACATTGTCGTGCAGCGTCAACATGCAACCAGCGACTGTCGAACTTCGACAGACTACCTCTCTGTCTTCCAGTCAACTATAACGGTTGAACTGGCGAATCATTATAACTTTTTTTCTAACTGAAAGTAATGGGAAGGAACCCAAGAATCTCAACACTCTCTATATAAGCATGTAAACTATTGTAATATACATCTTATCAGTCCGGATCTTTATATCCTGTAATAGAGAAATCAGTTCGCATTCCTTCATATTTGTCTGTGTAATTGTGTTTATTTGTGTAGTGTAATTTCTGCTTGCTTATTCTATTTCTTATGCTTCCTTCATAACAGAGCCGACTCATTTAGTTGAACTATTGTCCCCCTCGGCTTCTTGGCCCCAAGTGGAGCATTGGTATCATAGCAGAATCAAATTTCATTCAGAACTTCGTCAGAGCGCATCAACTTTGTTCGTTCTTAAGTTTTGCGTAGACACTTCCATTGAAGTTACTTGACTTATGCTGGTTCAAACTCGCTCGCAGACTCAGCAATCAAAGCAGACACTACCTCTAGAGATGGTAGAAGAAATAGGAGAAATACATGCAATCAACGAGACCCAACAACTCAGAGAGCAAGCGCTAGATCGACAACGAACTAAGATGTTCGCCCAGTTCAATGATATTCTCACGTGATTTGCTTCAACATTAGGAGTATGTCCGATGAGAACCAACTCTAACAAAATCATCCCCTTCAAAGTGAAAATGAATTCGGACATACCGAATCTAGAAGGAAATATTGACGCAGAATCCGTCCACAATTGGGTTCAACAATTGGAATCCTATTACTCTGTGAATCAACTCTCAGAAGCCGACAAGATCACCATTGCATCCTTAAACATGTTAACACCTTTGCACTACTGTTGGGAGAATATTTCGACAAATATGGAGAAAAGCAGAGACCTTGAGCAGCAGTCAACATCCGAAAGGAGTTTTACCCATCGAGGTACCTTGAGCAGCAGTATAAGAAGTGGCAGTAGCTAAGGAAATGGAAAGACCAATCTGTACAAAGCTACACCGACGAGTTCTATTGACTCATGGCTAGACTTGGCATCCAAGAAGAAGAGAAATTGCTTGTTTTGAAGTTTGTTAGTGGATTATCCCAGTACATTCAACAGGAGATGGAATTTCTGACTGTCAATACGCTTGCAGATGCATTCCACTATGCCAACAAACTTGAAACCAAGCAGAAGGGAAAAATGCAGTTTGCGACAAAGCCGACATCATGACGTCCACTCGACAAGAAGGCACCAGCTGACTTCGACAAGTCGAAACCTTCATAGACTCCATTATAGCCATATTAGGGCAAGAATCCTTTTCATAAAAAGGAATGTAGCAAGCAACCGACCGGAAAATGGTGCGACTACCATCAGTCATTTTTGCATGATATGTCTGAATGAAAAGCTCAGAAGACCTTTTTTGGAAAAAGTGTCGACATCCAATGCGTTTGACAAGACTGTGCTAGAATCTAACCCAGAAGAAATGACTCTTTTGACATCAACAACTTCAGTAGCCTTGACCATCATCGATGAGGAGGAACAAGAGTGCTTGTTCCATATATAAATATGGGTTCAAAACAATCCATTGCATTTGATTTTGGACAACGAGAGGCTGAAGAACTTTGTGTCTGAAGAATTTGTAAAGAAACTAGGTCGTGTGACCACTCCGCATCCTCATCCTTACAACATCCATTAGATGAAGGAATGAAAAGAGCTAACGATCACCCAAGAATGCAAGCTCGCATACTTCATAAATCCTTTTGAAGATGAAGTACTTTGCGACGTGGAACCTCTCTCCGTAGTCGATGCCCTATTTGGGAAACCTTACTTATGGGATCACCATGGAAGTTACCAGTCTTGACCACATAAGGTGATTGTCAAAATTTAGAATCAGCGATACAACATACCATAACGATGACCTACGCCAACAGTTTCCTTGGTATCTGCGAAACAGACAAAGAACCTCATGAATCATGCTCAGAAGTTCGCATTGATTATGATAAATCCACAACATTCTAGGAAGACTGCAACAACCATTCAAGTCACCAATCAATGCAGCTTCCGATAGAAGTAGCAGATCGACAATATTCTTGATGAGTACCAGAACCTATTCCAAGTTCCCAATGGATTACCTCTACATTGTCAGGTAAAACACTCTATTGAATTTTCTCCTAGTTCTTCTTTGCCTAACGCATCTATTTATAGAAGATCCATTCTCGAAATCGAAAAGATTCGCAGACAAATCCAAGAATTAATCGACAAACGCCACATTCGACCCAGCTCCTCCCCTTGTGGAAGTCCAGTCGTCCTAGTTCTAAAGAAAGATGGGACTTGGTGCATGTGCATCGACTACAAAGCTCTCAAAAAAATATCAGTGAAGAATAAGTACCCTCTTCCATGGATAAACAAGCTCATCGATTGTCTAAAAGGTGATATTTTCTTTACTAAGCTCGACCTCAAGTCGGGATATCATCAGATTCCAATCAAGCCCTTAGATGTATGGAAAACTACTTTCAAGACAAAGGAAGGATTGTTTGAATGGTTAGTCATGCCTTTCGACTTAACCAATGCACCTTCTACCTTCATGTGATACATCGATGATATTCTTCTACCTTTCATCAAAAAATGTGTCATTGTCTACCTTGACTACATATTGTTTTTCTGTCGATCATGGGAAGAACATGTCAAATAGCTTCGACAAGTCTTCAACACTCTCCAACAACATCGACTTTCCTTGAACATGGAAAAGTGTACCTTTGCGATGAACAACATCAAATATTTGGGGTTTGTAATTGACTCTGCAGGCATTCATGTCGATCCAGAAAAAGTACAAATTCTCAAATATCAGCCCATTCCTCACAACATTCAAGAACTAAGAAGTTTTCTTGGTTTGGCGAATTTCTATCGATGGTTCATACTCAGCTTTGGTCACATAGGCTGGCCCTTGGATCAGTTGAAGAAAGGAAGCGGGAAAACTGTCTTTAATTGGACACCGACACAACAAGAAGCTTTTGAACAGCTCAAACACAAGCTCTACACTACACCCGTACTTGTGTTACCTGATTTGCATCATCCATTTGAGATTGAGACGGACGCATCGGACTATGCCTTGGGCACAGTGATCACCTAGTGTGGTCACCCAGTCTCTTTTCATTCTGAAACTTTTAACGAAACTGTTAGACGATATTCGACATACAGAAAAGAACTATATGCCCGATTGTGCAAGCTCTCAAGCAATGGAGGCATTACATCCTTGGCAAGGAAATGGTCATCCTCACTGACCATAAGCCTCTTTAGTTTGCACCGACACAATCAAAACTTCAAACAACTTGACAGCTTAAGTGGATTAATTACCTGCAACAATTCCATTTGGTAATTAAGTATCAGAAAGGTAAAGCTAATGTCATCATCGATTGTCTAAGCAGACCACCCATTACTCTCCTTTTTACAGTGTTGAGTATGCAAGGATATGACACCACTACTTGGCCTCAGTTGTATCAAGAAGACATCGAATTTTCACCTGTCTATCAACAGTATAGACTAACAAGTCATTGACCTCCGACTACTTCCTGAAAGACACCTTGCTATACAAGCTTGGACAGCTTTGTGTACCGACCGGTGAGCATCGACATCAGCTCATTTGGGACGCACACTACAACAAGACTTCAGGACACTTTGGATGAGAAAAGACACTTGATATTCTGCAAAAGTATTTATTTTGGCCTACACTTAAATCCAACTTTAACATATACATTCGATCATGTGTGGTTTGTTCCATTGCTAAGCCACATAATCAATGACAAGGATTGTACACACCTCTACCAGTTCCTAGTCGACCATGGGAATCTATTTCTATGGACTACTTGATGGGGTATCCTACTACCAGACATCAGCATGATGCAACATTAGTAGTAGTCGATCGATTTTCCAAGATAGCCATTCTCATACCATGTAAGAATACCATGACGGCGCAACAGACCATTCAGCTCCTCTTTAGACATGTTTGGAAACACTTTGGTTTACCAATGACCATTATTTCTGATCGAGATTCCATATTCGTCGGCATCTTTTGGAAGACCCTCTGACAACATCTAGATACAAGACTCTCATTGTCAACAGCTTTCCATCCTCAGACCGAAGGACAGACGGAAGTTGTTAATCACTTGGTCATACAACTGCTTCTCGTGTACAACCACAAGCATTGATGCACATGGGATGAAAATCTTCCATACATCCAACGCAACCACAATCGTGCTCAGCACAGATCTACAAGCAAGAGTCCATTGGAGATTTGTTATGGATTTCAACCCTTGGCGCCTATCAACTTGATCAGCTCCTCGACAAAGTCAAAATCTGACACCGACTATAGCTAGCGAGAAGTTGATAAAGTAGTCAACTTCCGAGATTAGATATGCGACATCCAGAAGAAAGCACATGAAATGTTGCAAAGAGCAAGCGAGAAAGATAAGGCCTGACACGATGAGCATCTTATTCCTCATTCACTCCAAATTGGGGATAAGGTATGGTTACATCTTAAGAAGGAGCGCTTCACTGGCCCATTCAAGAAGCTTAAACCTTTGCGATATGGTCCATATAGTATTCTTAAGCAGATTGGAGACAATGCTTTCCAACTCGACACTTCTGCGTGCCTTGGCCTACACCTAGTCTTCAACGTGGATCTACTTCGACCATACCATGCACCACTATTGGAAAAAAATGACTTGCAGATAACACAACCCAATGACATCAATCCAGATGTTCAAGAGCCTCTTCCTTGTGACACCATTGTGGAACCACGAGTACGCCATACAAGGACGAACACAATTCCCTTGTTTTAGGTTGCTAAGGCAGGCTAGATCCCAACATAAGGAAAGTGTTACTCTGCTACTAAACTGACCAACAATTTTCCTTTCCTTCACAAGCAAACAATGGGGACCATTGTTTCATAAGGAAGGAGGTATGATCCACATTGCAGTTTGCATTGTTGTCAAATCCTGACATCTATTGCGATAGCCATCGTCGTTGACACATCTTTGACGAGTCTCAAATTCGACATACTACGACACACTTCGCACCTTCGACATGTTCAACAACTGCACAGTTTCACGACATCGACATGCAGCAGCGACATGCGACCAACGACTATTGAACTTCGATAGACTGTCTGTCTGTCTTCAAGTCGATTGTAATGGTTGAACTGTCGAATCGTTATAACTTATTTTGTAAGTGAACGTAATGGGAAGGCACCCAAGCATCTCAAAACTCTCTATATAAGAATGTAAACTACTGTAATATACATCTTATCAGCCCGGATATTTATATCCTGTAATAGAGAAACCAGTTCACATTCCTGCATATTTGTCTATGTAATTGTGTTTATCTGCATAGTGTAATTTCTGCTTGCTTATTCTATTTCTTATGCTTCTGTCATAATAGATCTGACTCATTTAATCGAACTTTTTTCCCCCTCGACTTCCTGGCCCTGAGTGGAGCATTGGTTTTTATTTAAAACTCTTGATCAAGGTTTTACCTTAATTGAGCTATTTTGAACATAAATTGTTGGTTTTGATTTAAAACTTTTGATCAAGGTTTTACCTCAATCAATGGATTAACACCTTGATTAAGATAAAATCTTGATTAGGTGTCTATAATAGAATTTTTCCATGCCCATCTTGAAAAAAAGTGGAAATGAGCTTCATGGATTCACCCTTGGGCGTTGAGTGTAGCACATGACCTCTTCTTAAGGAGATGACCTTGCAATCATCAAGTGGCTTAAGGAAATTAGTGTTGTCATGGGTCCACTTGGAGATGTGGAAGGTGAAATTACTTGCTTAGTTAATGGAGGTGGTTGAGAACCTTTCTATTATATAAGTGGATATCATGGGTTTTGTAAGGAAATCAAAGGTTAAGGAAATTGATTCATTCAATCAAAGTGCATATAAATATTGAAGAGTTTGTCATTGAGTCTAGGGTGTATGTGTGTTAGAAAAACAGGATCGCAGAGCAATAACAATAAATGAAAATATAATCACACAAACACATTACAAGAGAGACACAGATATATCGTGGTTCACCCCAAGATGGGCTACGTCCACACTGAAGTTGCCAGTCCTTATTATTATTCCGTCCAGCAAAGTGAAGGGATACAACCTGCAGCACAACCGTTGCACTTCCTCTTCACTGTCTCACAGTCTCTCTTCTTGATCTCAAAGATATTTACAATGCATAATACCTAATACATCAACCCTAGCCGTATTACAATGTGTTTCTTTTATAAGGGAAATACAATGGGAAAATACCATGGGTCACCCAAAACCATGGGCCTGGAAATTGGTGGCAAAAATAGCCCCAAAAAGTTTCCTCGGGGGCTATGCCCGCAAACCCCCTTTCTCAGGGGCACTGCCCCCGAACCCTCGACGGGGGCCTGTTGACCCCTGGACCCCTTGAGCATCGGGCCAGGACCATAACCAAACCTGGGTTTCAAACACAGTTGAATCATCATCTATGAGACTGGAAGATCTAGTTCCACAACCAACAATATCGTGTGGATTGGTTGTTCATGAAGTTCAAAGGTCGACAAACATATTTGAGAAAGGAAGGAGCTGGAAAACTTGACCCTAGGGAGGGCCTGTAGTTGAAGTCCTCAAGTTGGATAATGTTGTGTTGGAGGAAGTCTGCAAGGGATCTAGGTGACCAATACAAACTTTGTGTGTCACATGGAAGATCGTTCCAACAAAGAGGTGCAAGGTAGAAAATGAAACATCATTCCCAATATATATATAATGGATACTCATGCCCAATAATAGAATAAGGGTAGCTCATGTCCTAGACACACATATACATCTCATGCCCAAAATGTTAGATCATGGCTAATGTACATATTAGGTGTCTCAATCACCCTAGTCACCCTCAGCACCCCCAGGCTCATCTCCAAAATCAATAATCCTCCTCTTTGAGTCGGAGGAAGCTTGATCGTTCTTGCGTCTGGGTGTAGATTGTCTCTCAAGTATCTAAAAGGAAAAAACAACATGTCAAAATTTCCCCACAATTCTATCAGTTAATACACCTAAAAAATACAATTACAAATCAAATCTTAAATAATCACCTAAGATGAGATAGTATATTGTCAT
Source organism: Larix kaempferi (assembly GCA_027924585.1). Classification (NCBI taxonomy): domain Eukaryota; kingdom Viridiplantae; phylum Streptophyta; class Pinopsida; order Pinales; family Pinaceae; genus Larix; species Larix kaempferi. The sequence continues at coordinate 1,712,381 of BSBM01000047.1, forward strand.
GGGGTTCCCCATATCCTCAATCCAAACCTCTTAACATTGCCTCCCTGCAACACTTACAAAAATAAATTAATACATAAAAATAAAAATCCGTTATTTTATGAATTTCATTCATGATTTATAATATTTTAATGAACTTATAAATCTCACCATGAAGATCTGAGGCATTGTAGGAGAGTTCCATTCCTGGTTAGGAAGTGGAGCACTAGAATGGACAACTTGCTCTAAGGAAATGGTGGGGGATGGGGTTGACGCAGGTTTATGGGTGAGGGATGATGTAGGTACATGTGTGGGGGCATATGTAGGTGCATTGCATGGAGATGATGCAGGTGTAAGGGATGGGGCTACAATGGTGGGTGCAATTGAGGGAGAGATATGTTTGTGGATTGGTGAATGTTGTACAGGTGGGGGATACACAAGAGGGGATGGGTGCGGGTGGAAATATAGCCCCATTGGCTATACACAGGATGGAATCACCTTGGGGGGGGAATGGGTATGCCAATCATGGGGGCATGGTTCCCATTCATAGGACTCAACATGAACCGTGGAAATAATGGACTAGGTGGAAGATAAGGAGGGATGGGTGGGTATGGTGATGGCATGGTGGAATATGACACCTACATAAACATATGTAATATGTTTGATTAGTACAAAAACATGTAAATTAACCATACAAAGATAATAAATTTCACATCAAATATTTAATTAATTTAACACATGTTACTTGGGTGAGGGGTGATTTGCTTACCCTAGGTGGAGACCTATCCTCTATCTCTTTGGAAAGCACCTCTACAAACAAAACAACTTTAATATTGTTTTATCATAAATAAATTTGGAAAATGCAACTAAATCAATTTTTAAATCCTACAATCCTACAATCATTTAAATACTTGTATGTGCGGTGTCGCAATATCCTCTGCTGCTACCATAACAAAATAAAGGTTAGGAGAACTAATGTCATCCCACCTTGATGGAGTTGTTTCATCATGAAAAAACTGTACATGCCAAAAAAACATCAATTACATACAAATACTTTAGCAAAGTTTATCTAATATTGTCAATCGTACAATTAAATATATACTCAATGATTCACCACCATTTACAAATCATGCTAACCTTAGAAAAAAAACTATCTCATGTAGGATCCTCTGTCAGACCATGGAAATTATGCCCACGGTGAGTGCATCGATGGCGTAATGGTCAGCTTTGGGAAGAATAATTTACCTAATTGACTATCACGAAAGCTCCATGACTAGTGGGGCCTGAAGGACCTAACCCTAAGGGTCTTCCATATTTCTTTGGTGGGTCATGTTTGGATGATTCTAGATATGCATTGTGTTGCAATACACTATGTGTAAGATGTGATAAGGTAGTGGCAATGTCAACTAGGTGATCTAGTAACTAAGGTGTCTATGAGGGAGCGTAGGCATATGACTAGGAGTAGGTGGCCTTCTCAGTGATCTACGCCTAGCTATTGGTCGATCCTAGGAAGATCCAATACCAATCCCCTAAAACTCACCAATGTCAAAATAGTTCACGTGGAGACCCAACATGAACTCAACATATAGGTTTTGAAGAAAATATAGTGAAACATCCCTATTGTTGCAAAGAGCTTTGTCAAAAACCATGAACCAACGACTCATCTTGTTTTGTTTCCATGGATTGTATGTGCACCATTCCATGCAAAGGTGCCTCTTGTGTAGATTAGGGGGTTCGCCGGTCTTGGGTTCAATGAAAAATATAACAATAATTTGATTTGAAAATTTCAAATCTTTGATTTGTTCTTTATTAAGCATAGTGCAATAGAACTGTCTCATCCTAGGCCTATATTAAGATATGCTCAATAGTTCACCATGGTCATTTTCAACATAGGCAATGATGTTATCAAGGGACATGGATAAGGATAGTACTGATGGTTCCCTTGTGGTTTTGAGCTCTTGAACTAAGCTTCTCAATTGTTTTAAATGTTGGATAATATGGATTTATGTGCTTGGGTTCTCCTTAGGGTTAATGTTTACTTCTAGATTTGGTTTGAGGTTTACTATGCTTGGGTTCTTCTCAAGGTTAATGTTTGTTTGTGGATTTGGTTCTGAATTTTTTTCCATTGTGATGAAGGATAGACAATCTGCATGTAAAAAAAGTGATTTTTAAAAAAATTATGATTCTTTTAAAGTTGAGTTTTTTTCTTAAATCACAAAACAATCAAATAAAAATGAGAAAATGTTAAAAAAATTACCTAGAGGGATGAATTGGATGCCTGTTTGGTGATGGATGTGCACACATGTTGTGAAGAGTCACTTGTAAGTCGTTGAAGCCATGGAAAAGGGAGAGAAATGGTAAATAAATGGGTCGTGGGCCATTTTTTGTATATACAAAGGAACGTGTGTGTGTTATTAACACGTGCATGCTTTAAGAATGTGTGCACATTAATAATGCATGCATGCTTTAAGAACACGTGCATTCCTTTATCCACATGGCTGCTTGCATGAAGGTTCATAAATTATCGAACGAAGAACTCACACGCATTTTTAATAGCATGTGCGCATTGTTAAAATTTAGCAATCGCATGCTCCTATTGCAATGAAAGTGGGTACAATATTTTTGCAGGGACCCCAAGGTATCAAGATTAATCTTCATGATAGTTGCAATAATGCATACATCTCTTATGTTATTTATGCACCTATTGATATGGTGGCCATTAATGTTGCTCTCAATGGTAGTGACCCTGACTACATAGCTCTTCTACAATCAAGATTTGTTATTTTGCTTGATGGAACACAATTGAGGTTGGGTAGCAATATCGTTAAATACGAAATATAGAGCGGTTTTTTATGGACTATGGGTCAATTCCTTCCACTATTAACTGAGTGAAGCCCATGTTATAATCCTCACAACTTCCTTTGTGGAATATTTGACTTCAAATTTGAACCACAAGTTCATGTTAATTTGAATCTTCTCATTAAAAGGTTATGTATAGAGAGACTTATCTAACATAGGTACATCAATGTAAATATAGAGTATATTATTGAATTGTAGCTTTAAATGTATTACACTTGGAATGGGATGATATAATGGTTGAGACTAGACGTGGAAATGATTATGGTGCAAATGTTAATATTGGAAAGAAACCAAAGGCATTGAATTTTATATTGCTAGAGGTTATTTGGACCATTGTAAGGGTTATTTTATTAGGCTTGGTTGTTGGTTTTGTAGGAGCTTATGTTGTTTATAATACACTACTTAAAAATTCATGGATATTGGGGTTTGGTAATCCAAGTTGGGAGTTTAAGTAAAATTCCTAGGGAAGTTCATGGTGTGATGTTTATACCTTCCACATAGTCAAGGAATTTTGTTTCCTTTATAACATATACTTCATCCAAAAAAATTAATTTTTGATTCATATTTTCATTGATTAAAAAATAGAGTTGATCCAACTTGGGAAGACCAAGAATTATACCAATGAAATTGCACATATATGAATATTGAAAAGAAGTCAAAATCGTTCCTTGATTACAATGAAAAGATGACATACAAAGGATCGGGGATTGGAATTGATTTGCTGTTTCAAAAAAAATTCCATCAATTCTCGAGCTTCCAAAAAATAGGCATTGGAGCATTTATTAATTCTATTAGACATATGTGTCATATTAGGTCAATAAAGACACCCAACCATTTACCAAGTATAACTTAGAGGGGAGAATTATCTATTTGCAGTCATGGGCTGAGTTCTTTCCACAAGAGGCGGTTGATGGGGTGAGTCTTCTCCACTTAAACAAAAATTTACTCCACAAAATCGTGGTTGCTGTTGAGCCCAGAATTGGCCCCTTTTAATCATCCTTGATCACCTTTCCTTCCCCTTTCCTACACCATTTATCATGCTAATCAGACCTGTTATCCTCACTTTATTCCGCCAAACTGCCAAGGTATGAATGATCATTGCTTTATCTTATTAATGCTTATGATTGTGATAATTAAGGTTGTTTATCTCTCAATTGTGCTAACATGTTATGATTTATGAAGGTAGTTTGAGATAAGTGGACTGCAGGAAGGTGGGGCTGAACAAGTCTTCAAAGAAGGGATGTTCCCTGCTCAAAAGGATCCTCGAGGCTCCAATCATCAATTAGGGCACATGGTTCCAATATAACATCCTAGGTGGAGCTGTGACAGGGCAGCTGTAACAGAATGCGCTATAATTGGAGATCTTTAATATGTCGCTGCTTGAGTATAGTTGTGATCTGGAAAGATCGCCACTCCTGGGCCAATGAATACCTTTCTCGCATTTTTATGTCTCTACTTTGCCACGTATTGTAACAGCTAGTGTTATTTAGGGCGCCTGAAGATCAGAGATCTTCATGGTTTCCTGTTAATAGGATCGGATGTTACAATCTGTATGTATAAATATGGGGAGCTGCCTCGACCCAGGGGGTTGAACAATAGATAATTAATTCATTGTATTAGCAGCAAAAGCAAACTGTGTAATCATTCTTCTATTAATATAAGGAGTTACCTTTGAGTTAAAGGAACTTGCGTTGTTCAGCCAGTGTCTCTGTGTGAAGGCTGGGCCCGTCTTCCACAGAGATTGCTGAGTTAAAATAGGACTTTTTATTGTTGTGTGATGTTCTGTTTATGATATTTCTTTTGTACGTAGCAGTAGTAATTTTGGTGTGGATTTCCAGTATAATTAAGATTATGTTTCTTTGAAATTGGCAAGTAATACAGAGTGACAGTCGACTGAGTAGAAACTTTATGCAATTCATGTGACAATTGTACACAGCCTTGTTCATCTCGCAGTTAAGTTGTGATCCCATGAGCCTTTGCAATTTATCTTTCCTGTTATGACTGTTAATTTTCATCCCTGTAGTTCAATATCTTAGAGCAACTGAACTCAATCCTTTGCAATTGAATTTCTAGATTAATATTCAGTTTTTGCTTATGGTTTTCAAGAGTGATCAGATTGAAGAAGTGAGTTACTTGTTCTAGGATGTGAATAGGATTTCTTTTTATCTTCAATTGTCTTTGAATCTTATTTTATTTCTTGCTGATGCATGGTAGAAAGGAATTGAAATTATAGTATTTAGACAACAACTGGGATTACACAGCTCTTTGGGATGGACATAGTTGTTAGAGGATAACAGTATTCAATTATAGTGATTTGGTGTTTAAGCATAGACTGTGCATCTATCCTTTGAAATAAAAGACTTTCTCGGGTTGACAATAAATCTCGTCTGCTCTGTATGTTGAAATAATTTATTTGCATATAGGGTGCTCGACATTTTGGCGCTGTTGCCGAGGAAGGATAAAAATTAAACACTAATCATTAGTTGCATCTGGTAATTGTTTCTAGGCAGTCTTTTCTTTGCTGAAATGATTTGGTTTGCATGAATACGAGGAGGGTAAAACGTGATCACCTCCCAACTCCCAAAACCCCACAAAATACTAACAGCGTAGGTGGTTTGGGTCGTGGTCGAGGACCACCATTGGGAAGAAGGACATTCATCGACGATCTTGTTGACATAACTGATTCATCCAACAAGGCTCGTCATCAAGAAACTCCTATCAGAAGAAACCCTGCTAAACCTGGGGCGCCAGCGTCCACGGTGGAGAATACACGAGCAGCCTTGACTCCCTTGTATATCCCTGCTGAGGAGGACATAGCTATTACAACTAGACCTACTGCTACGACTGAGGAAGATGCAGCTGTTACAACTGAGGAAGACGTAGCTGTTACAACTGAGGAAGACGCAATTGTTACAAACAAGGAAAAGAACACAGGAACGAACGAAGAAGAGCAAACAGAAGAGAAGATGAATAACAGACACGAGACCGATAAGGAAGAGGCAATGGTGGAAAACTATCATCATGAAAATTACTCCCTGCCAGAAGGAACGACGGCTACATTACAATTTCCAATTCAGCAGCCAGAAGGGACAGCTGCTATGAAGAACATCTCACCATCGGTGTTGCGTCGCTTCCATAGTAGGGCGACAGAAGATCCAGATGAATTCCTTTTTGAATTTGATATCCTCTGTCGCAGCTATGATCATGTCACCGATTCCCAAAAGCTGAAACTTTTTCCCACCACCTTGAAGGACAATGCATTACGATGGTTCATGAGCCTTGGGGGAGGAACTGTTGCTAATTGGAATATGATGAAACAACTATTCCTAGAGAAATATCAAGAATATTGCAACACCAAGGACAAAAGAGAGGAATTATTCAAGATGGTGCAGAAGGAGGATGAAAGTCTGGAGGATTTTGTAGAAAGGCTGCTATACAATGTGCAAAGAGTCGGGCAGACGAACATGGGGCTGGACGTGCTCAAGATAATCTTGCTTCGAGGGATCAGGGATGATTGTTTAGACATGTTAAATCTGTTAGGAAAGGGAGATATCTCCAAAGAACCTTTTGAGATGATTGTGGAATTATGTAAGAGATACTCCAGGGGATCTTCGAGGAACAATAAGTGGGACAAACGAGATAAGTTGGAACGTGATGTCTTTGACAGAACTCAGAATTCATCCAACGCAGGAGCTACCCGTGCAGAGATAGAAAATCTCCTTGAAAATTTTATAACATAAATAATGAGCTCCATCTCTTCGGAGATTGATGTCCTGAAGGCAAAACAAAAACAGGCAGTGGAGGATCTCACACTAGGTCTGTTCTGTCCCCAATGTAGAAAGAATCATCTGCTGAATGAATGCCCACTTGACAAGGTAAAAGTATGTCAACTGTGTGAGCTGAACCATGACATGAAAGAATGCCCCTCACTCCCCCAAGTGAAGGTTGTTCTGCAGGCATCAACTCCAGAAGTGGAATCAACCTATTTCATTGCACAAAAGAAATCTTGGCAGCCTCGAAATCAAGGTATGCCTCTGGACTCGTTTCCATTTTTGAATAATATGAGCAATTGGAATAATAACATGCAAAATGTGAATACACAATTCCCTTCAAATTATGCTCAGTGGAATCCTTCCCAACCTGCAATGCAAAATTTTAATTCATGGGGTCCTTGGACACAGCCACCACATCAACCTACGTCGTGGTCTCCTAGATGGAGGAACTTCCCTCTTGGGAACTAGTTTCCTCAACCACTTCCACCTCAGCAGTTACCATATTCTCCTCCATACCCTCAATTTCCTCAATACCCTCCATATCCACCTCAGCAGTCGTAGCTGCAGCTGCAGAATAATCCTGTCCCTAATATACCAATACAGCCTTAGCTGCCTGCCCAACCTAATCCTAACCCGAATAATAAAACAGTCCATCAATTGGAAGCTGTCAATATGCCGGCCTACTCTCTTTCCCCTGTACCTTGTAATGATATTTGTCTACGATTTGGGAAGATAATAGAACCTGTAATTACAGAAGATATTCCACCTTCTGTGCATGAAGAAGGAGAGAGTTCACAGCATCCATCCGATACAGTTCCTATCACTGAAGGTGATGAGCATCCCTTAGATGGGATAGCTAAAACATCAAATGAGAAATCAGATAATACGCAGCCTACCCAACTGATAAGGAAACCACCATACCCCGAGAGACTAATGCTACCAAAAATAGGGGGGCAACCTCAGTTCAACCTCCTAGGAGAGTTAAAGAATCTTTATGTTAAAATCCCCCTTCTGCAAAATCTTCAAGACGTGCCTATTTATGCTAAAACCGTTCGGGACCTGTGCACTAAGAAACCAGGGAGGAAACCTAGAGATCCTCCCACTGTTCACGTCATAGGGAATTTATCTGCTTTGATAAGAGGAAAAACCCTTGTGACTAAGTATGACGACCCTGGCAATCCTACTGTCACTGTACATGTAGGACAGACGCAGATACCCAACGTGCTAGTCGATTTAGGAGCAGCGATCAATGTTATAACAATTGAGACTGTCAAGAAGCTTGGGCTCACTAATTTTAGACCGACCCCTACCATCTTAGAATTGGCAGAAAGATCCACCATTAGACCCGAAGGGATTCTGGATGACCTTGTCATCTCAGTAGATTCATGGGAGTACCCTGCTGAATTTTTGATATTACAACCAAAATCACAGTTGGGGGGACACCCATTGATCCTGGGGAGGCCTTGGTTGGCCACAGCTGATGCCTGCATCAGCTGTCGATCGGGGTCCATGACTATATCTGATGGTACTGAGACTAAAAACCTCACCCTGTATCCTCCAGCTCGGCCAAGTTTAGAGGCTGAAACTTCCCTTTGGATAGAGTAGGAGGAGGAGGAGGATGTTCAGCCACTATTAACAATAGGGAAGGCCTTTGTAATGTCCCTTGTTAGGAATTTTATTAAAATGGCAATTTTTCACTTTTTTTTCCCTAGTTCAACCTTTGACTAGTTTTGATCTCTAGGTCCCAAATTTGCCCCAAATGATTTCAAATCTTCTGAGAAGGTATATGGATGATATTAGAACATAAATATGTGTTTTTGGGATGCCTTTGGACCTTTAAAATACTTCTGCAAATACTCTTTCAATTCTGGCCAATGTAGGGAACTTTACAATAATTTGCCTTTGACTAGTATTGGTCTCTATGTCTCGAATTGACTCCAAATGCCTTCAAATATTCAAGGAAGGTGTATGAATGATATTAGGACTTGAATATGATGTTAAGGGATGATATATGGCCACCAAAATACCTCTGCAAACTCTCTTAAGATTCTGGACCAAGTATGCAATTTTACTAGTAATTTGGGGTTCAAATCCCCCTGGGGTAAGTACTGAAAATTGCTTCCCAAACGCCTCCAAAGCCACTCAAATTTCTGAACAGAGGTATGGAATGTATTAAGGATTTTATTAAGGTCTCATGTGCACCATTAATTGATTATTATATCTGTTCCAACCCTCTCCCATTCAACTGCAAAAATCGCCAATTCGACCCTTGGGGAAATGGCACTATTTCTTCTCCCAATGCAATTAAACTGAGTAAAAATACTTCAAATGCTCAAGTACAGTACATGAAACTTGTAAAATACATCCATGGCAGTCCATTAATCACAAAAGCATCAGATAATAATCCATTCATTCGAAATCATCATCAATACATTGATTCACAACAAGGTAGTGGGGAAATGGCATTGTTCTTCCATTAAAAATGAGATTTATACATTTCTACTTGGAATTTTGACCTGAAACTTTCTGGAGATGAAGAACAGAGTATTTACTTCATATTACAAAAGAAATGGGGCATGAAAAGCTCCCCCAAAGAGTACAATAGCTCACCAAAAACGCCCTCCCTCAAGGATCAAGAATATGCCATCAAAATTTGAAATGGTTGAGAGAATGTGCTGCAATAGAAGAAACCATGAACTGCCCTGTATCTTACACCTGCAAATAAAGAATCCATTAAAGCTCCAAATGAAAGGTCTGAATGGCCTTTCCAATTACCAACTTGGATGGGAATCTTTCACCCTCGAAATTGGCTAAGGCAAGAAACTAGTCATCCACTAGCTCTCCCTCTACACAAATGCAATTGCAAATTCTACAAATGATCAAAAGCTGGTTTCATTATTTGTTATTGACATTTATAAAGTTCTAATTTGCTCCATGGGTCGAATTCCTTCCAAGAGACTCATGCCAACTCAAGTTGGGAAGAGATTCCAAAGAACGCCACTTGTACAACAATTCCTAGTTTCCCACTTCCACCAAATCACATGTGGAAGCATCTTAGCTGCCCTAACACCCTTGAGCGCCCTCTTGGAGTCTATTTTTAGCCCTGACATGTCATATATGTCATATGTCAGCCTTCAGGTCTGATTTGTGTCATAGGTGTCATAGCATCTTCATCATTGTTGTCATAGAGCTAGGGAATCTAGCCCAAGTGTCTCACTAACTCCAAATTGCCTCTTCCTCTTCCATGGGAGTTACTCTTCCTCTATATTTCGACCTTGGATGAGTCATTCCATGAATAATACCTTTTGGACTCCCCCAAGTATGTTACCATTCACCTTGAATTCGAATTGGTGAGAGAATGATGCCAAGTGTAGTGGGGAAATCTAGCCATATGTGGGTCCCACTTCCTCCATGTGTCTTCATGATCAAATGCCACTTTGATTTTCACTTGTATATATTTATTTAGATCCTTTATTAAATATTTATGCCACTCTAATATTCAAACATCATTTATTATCCCCATTATTCCAAATCCCAAAGCTTCCACCCCAAACCTAGGAAACTAGTAATTTTCCTCCTTGGCAATTATTTGACCCTTAACATCAATTTTACAAACTCTAATGAATATTGCTAATGTGATTAGGACATTGTGACCCAATTCCAAATTTGGGACATGACAGCCTTAACTTTTAAAAATGATACAGAAGACGATGCTATCAGTAATTTTATTAGCGAACCTGCTTCAGTGGATAAAGTGGTCTATCAAATCCTGAGCATTACCCTTGGTAAGGAAGAACAAGAAAATCTTTTGGAAGAAGCACTAGTTGGTGACACAAACATAATCCCAGTTTTAAAACATTCAAAAAGTATTCCTATTGAGGTAGAACCTGGAAGGACTTTGAATATCACCCTGGTCTCTCCTTAGAGGAACATAAGCGCCTAATCAATCTTTTAAAAGAACATAAGGGGGCATTCGCCTGGGAGTATACAGACATGAGGGGTATTCGCTCTAATCTGTGCACCCACCATATTTATATTAAAAATGACTCCCGGCCTATGTGTCAAACCTAACGACGCATGAACCCCAATCTGAGGGATATAGTGAAGGAGGAAATCTAGAAACTTTTGGAAGCAAGGTTTATATATCCCATTTCAGATAGTGAATGGGTTTCCCCACTTGTAATTGTGCCCAATAAAAATGGTAAATGGAGAGTCTGTGTTGATTATAGGGAACTAAGCAAAGCTACACAAAAGGATCATTTCCCTTTACCCTTCATTGACCAAGTAATTGATACCCTATCAGGGAAGAAGTTCTTCTCCTTCCTATATGGGTTCATCGGGTACAATCAAATTCAGATTGCTCCTGAGGACCAGGATAAGACCACCTTCACTTGCCCCTAGGGAACGTTTGCCTACAGGGTGCTTCCCTTTGGTTTATGTAATGCACCAGCAACGTTCCAAAGAGCTGTAATTGGCATATTCTCTGAATTAATTAATGATAGTATGGAAGTCTTTATGGATGATTTTACTCCCTATGGCAAGGATTTTGAGGAAGCACTGGAAAATTTAAAGAAGGTTTTAATTCGCTACGAACAGACTCGCCTCTCATTAAGCACTGAAAAGTGCCATATGATGATGAGTGAGGGGGTGGTATTAGGGCATTTCATCTCTACCAATGGCATTCAGGTGGATCCTTCAAAAATTAAGGTGATAAAAAATATACCGACTCCTTCAACTTAGAAAGAGGTGCGAAGTTTCCTGGGGCATGCTGGGTATTACCGTAGGTTTATAGAAAACTTCTCCAAACTTGCTTCTCCTTTGTTTTATTTGTTAATGAAGGATGCACAGTTTGTGTGGAGTGAAGCATGCCAGATAGCGTTTGATAAGCTTAAAGAGAAGCTGTCCACGGCTCCTATCCTAAGGGGACCTAATTGGACCATACCCTTCCACATTTCTTCATATGCTTCTGATATCGCCATTGGAGTAGTACTAGGAGAGCAGGATGGTCAAGTACCTTACGCCATCTATTATGTTAGTAAAAAATTATCCCCTGCTGAACTTAATTATACTGTTACTGAGAAATAATTCCTTGCTATTGTTTACTCTATTAATAAATTTCGGCATTACATTACTGGGTATCCTATGTTTGTGCACACTGATCACTCTGCCATTAAATATTTAATGAACAAACCTGTTACCAATGCTAGAGTGACCAGGTGGCTCTTATTATTGCAGGAATTTGATATTACCATTATAGATAAACCTGGAAAAGAAAATGTTGTTGCTGATTTTTTATCTCGTTTTACTAACAGTGATGACAGTTTGCCTGTTGAGGATTCTTTTCCAGATGAACATCTATTCGCACTTTCAGCTCATTCCCCCTAGTATGCAGACGTCGCTAATTATTGGGTTGCAGGAAAGCTCCCTCCACACATGTCTAAACGAGAAAAGAGAAAAATTATCCAGCAAAGTGCCAGGTATTGTTGGCTCAATGGTCATCTCTTCTACACAGGACCCGATCTTGAGATTAGGAGATGTGTAAGGGAAGATGATATCTTTCACATAATGAAGGCCTGACATGATGGACCTTGTGGGGGACACTTTACAGACAAGAGAACAGGGCATAAAGTGCTACGGATGGGCTACTATTGGTCGACTCTGTTCAGGGACGCTAAAAGGTATGTTCAGTCCTGTGACAGCTACCAAAGGATGGGCCAGCCGAATAAAACATATCAGATGCCTCTACAACCTCAAGTAGTAGTTGAACCATTTGATAGATGGGCACTGGATTTTATTGGCCCTATCAGCCCTCCTTCCAAAAAAAAAGTTTACATTCTATTTTGTACTAATTTTATGACCAAGTGGGTAGAGGCTGTAGCTTTGACTAAGGCTAATGACCAGGCGGTAATTGATTTTCTGTATAGTGAAATATTTACCCGCTTTGGGGTACCAAAGGAAGTAGTTACCGATGGGGGACCGCAATTCATCTCACACCAATTTGAATCCTTGCTCCGGAAGTACCATGTGCAGCATAGGATAGCTTCACCTTACCACCCCCAGGCCAATGGTTAGGTGGAAAGTACTAATAAAGTTAGTGAAGCAATCCTTACTAAAACAGTTAAAAGCCATCGAAAGGCTTGGGATGATAGGCTTCCGGAAGCACTGTGGGCATATCGCACAACTTGGCGCAACACCACAGGGTTCTCTCCCTATGATCCAGTGTATGGAAAGAGTGCCATCTTTCCAATTGAGTTTGAGATCAAAACCCTGAAGACAACCACTGAAATGAATCTGGATGTAACAGAAGCCCTGCAGAGAAGATTGAATCAACTAAATGAATTGGATGAGAAATGGTTAGCTGCAGTAGACCAGACTGTGTTGCTTCAGCAACAGAGATCCAACTGGCATGACCGATGTATTAAAAAGAAAATCTTCTATGAGGGAGACTGGGCGCTACTATATGACTCCAGGTTCAAGAGGGATTTTAAAGGTAAATTATGTACAAGATGGCTAGGTCCATATTTGGTCGACAAGTTATTTGACAATGGCACTGTCTGTCTAGTGACCATCGATGAAAACCGTATACCATTACTAGCTATTGGCCACAGACTGCGACTGTATCGTAAGCCTATTTCGAAAGATGCATTCACTTCGCAGATTGCCGCCGATCCAGATTATCAGTTGGCATTAGAGCAAGAATTTCTCCCTGCCCTTGCCAATTCTTAAACTGAAAATCACATTTTAAATTACTATACATAAATAACTTTCTGCTGTAGTGTATAATTGTTTTTTTTTTCTCTTTGCATTTGATATTTTCGTTTGCTGTGTTTTTAAAAAATTTCCAGGGTACCGCCAGGATAACGACTAGATTGGGCCTGTCAAACAAGAGTCGCCCTGTGCCGTCCTGTGCTGTATTTCCCTTTTTCCTTAAAAAAAAAAAAAAATTCCAGCAGCTGCGACATATTTTCCGGTAGCTGCGACATATTTTTCGGCAGCTGCGACATATTTTCCGGCAACCACGATATATTTCCAGGAAGACGTAAAAATCCTTTGTCCCAACAACTGCAATCATTTCCCGTCAACCATAAAATCGTTTTCCCGGCGGCCATAAACCCTTTTTCCTGGTAGCTGTGAACCATTTCTCAGCAGCTGCAACATCATGTCCTAGCGGCTACAACATCATTTCCCAGCGGCTGCAACATCATTCCCCAGCAGCTGCAACCATTTTTCGTCAACCGTAAAATTGTTTTCCCGGTAGCCGTAAACCCTTTTTCCCGGCGGCTATGAACCATTTCTTGGAAGCTACAACATCATGTCCCAGCGGCTGCAACATCATTTCCCAGCGGCTGCAACATCATTTCCTAGCAGCTGCAATCGTTTCCCGTCAACCGTAAAATTGTTTTCCTGGCAGCCGTAAACCCTTTTTCCCGGCAGCTGTGAACCATTTCTCGGCAGCTGCAACATCATGTCCCAGCAGCTGCAACATCATTTCCCAGCAGCTGCAATCGTTTCCCGTCAACCGTAAAATCATTTTCCTGGCGGTCGTGAACCCTTTTTTCCGGCAGTTGTGAACCATTTCTTGGCAGCTGCAACATCATCTCCCAGCGGCTGCAACATCTTTCCCAGTGGCTGCAACATCTTTTCCCGGCAGCCGTGAACTATTCCCCAGCAGCTTCAATATCGTTTTCCCGACAGTCGTAAAACCTCTTTCCGGACTGCCATGAACCATTTTCTGATAGCTGTAACATATCTTTCGACGGCTGCAACTTATTTCTCGGCGACTGCGACATATCTCCCGGCGCCGTAAAACTCTTCCCTGGCAGCCGTGACTCTTTTTTATTTTGATAGCCATAAAATCTTTTTTTCCGGATGCCGTGAATCATTTACCGGTAGATGCAACATGTTTTCCGGTGGCTGCAACATATTTCCCGGCGACTGCGACATATCTCCCGCCGCCATAAAACATTTCCCCGACAGCCGTAATTTTTCCCGATCCCGTAAATCCTTTTCCCGGTGGCTGTGAATCTTTCCTGGCGGCTGCAACATCTTTTTCGTCGGTTGTGATATCATTTCTGGCAACTTGCAGTGGTAACTCCTATGTTAATGGAAGAATTGCTCCAAACCTGCTAAACTATGGTTCTAGTTCATCCCAGTCGTGCCAATGAATTCATCATTCCGACCTCGAGGACGCGATGGTTTGTGTTTCATTGGCGGAATAAATTATTGCATTATCCTGGTCATCATGATCACATTTATGACTGTGCATGAGTGTGGATCCACAACGTCACCAACTGCACGCTCCACAATTCTCCGTTGGTTATCCGACGCACAGTCTCATGAGGTATGGCTTTCATTTATCACGTGATTAAGTGTTGATATCATTTAAAAAATATCCGTTGTACCTTTACTCGTATTACCATTATACCTGATTAAACCTTTCCCTCGTACGACGTAAACACTAATAACTGCCACCTTCCCCAATTCGGCATGGAAATTTCGAACATTTTTCTGTGCTCAACTTTCCAAATTTGCCTATTCTCTCAACCTCTTCGCTCAGCGATTCGTGCATCCTCTGTGCTGCAACTTCCATTCTTGGATTCTGCCATCTGTGGGATAGCAATTTCATCCTGTAGCCAAGACCATGGGGATTCCAGTTCGTCATGAACCTGTGAATACACAAGAACTTAGAAAAAATCTTCAAGTTCTTGCCATTTTTCAAGCTGCCGACTGGATCGAGTTTTTTGAGCGACTAGATGGATTCAAGAAGAGGGATCGCACTGCACTCATTGCTGCGGCCATGGGACCAGGTTGCTGTCTTCCTCAAGAAGTACATCACTTGTGAAGGTAGATATCAAACTGTGTATAATTCTGAACTCCCTTTACTTTCTCATCTCCGCCATGGCATTTTATTAAACATTCCATATTATCTACTGCATGACTTGCGTCATATGGCGGCATTTGTCCAGTCTGCTAAGCACCCACTTTCCTCCCTCACCCACCATGGCCTTATCAAATTAATAATTGTAAGAACCCTTGCCCAACATCATATAACCTGGGAACAATTCACAGCTCGAGCTCAACAACCCGTCCCCTTGCGGGTTCTCCCATTACAGCAGATATGAGTCCCACCACAACAGGAGGACCGGAGTCCCTCCACTGAAGTTGGGGGGGGATGAAATTGAAGAAGAACAACAACCGGGGGCACAAGTAGAGCCATCTGGGGGGGATGAAACTATAGTATAAGAACAGCAACCGGGGGCAGAAGCAAGACCATCTGGGAGGATGAAACTATATTAGAAGAAGAGCAACCCGGGGAACAAGCAGAGCCATTTGGGGGGGATGAAACTCCATTAGAAGAAGAACAATTGGGGGATGAAACTCCATTACAAGCAGATCCATTGGGGGAGGGTGTAGATAAAAATATTTTGGAAAACCCCGATAACAAGGCAGCTCTGACAGCAGAAGGTCAAATTGGAGCAGCATTAAATGCTGCGACAATTGAACCTGAAGGTGACAGAGCCAGGGCAATAGAAGAAAACATTCAGCTGGTAACTATTGAATCCTCACCTGAGTAGGAAGGCGGAGCTTTAATTGAATAAGAACAGCATGAGAGGCAAGAAAACATTCCTTCGACCTCAGCTGTGAATCCCTATATACTAGCTCCACAAAAGAAAACACCACAAAGGAAAAGAAAGGGATCAATCAATGAATTTAGCATAACTACACCAATCAGAAAGAAAAGAACTCGATCAACTACAGCAGCAGAGGCGGCCAGAAAAATATGGGAAACCCTACAGGCACAGGTTGAGCCCCCAGTCCTTGTACCAAGACCAATGGATGCTCCACAAAGGCCAGTGGAGGAAGAACCCAGAATTAAAGGACTTCTGGCTAAGAATGCACTATTAAAAGAAGACCTCCAAGTACTTCGAAGGGAGTTGGAAACGTGGAAGGAAACTTGCAGAAAACAAGGAGAAAGAAAAATGTATACATTGGTAGAGGCTGCAGACCAACTGGAGGGATCAGATTTTGCTGAGCCTGGCAAGGAGGATGAACGAGTACTCTGTCCTACCTGTGGAGAAATCTTCAAGGAGGAAGGCCACAAGATTATACTTTGTACCTGCTCAGCACAACAGCCTGCAGCCACAATAGAGGAAGCTGTAGAAAAAGAAGATGCTGCCACACAAGAACCAACATCTTTACACATCCTTGCTGAAGCTGCCACCAATCCTGTGACAGAGGAGCTAAGGGATGAAATCATGTATGATGATGGCGATAAAGAATTGACTGTAACCCCAGAATGCTCCCACGACACAGAGATTATAGAGCAGATGGGAGAAGAACCGGGGATGGGGGACACTCTGGAGCCTAATGAGGAATTCTATACTGTAACCCCAGAATGTTCCCATGACACAGAAATTTTAGAAGATGAGCCACAAGGGCAGGACATTGATAAACTTGAACAGGGTGCTGTAACATAAGAACCAGCAAACCTGAGTGTACCTATCCAACCGACCAAGCAGATGGGAGAAGAACTTGGAATAGAGGACACTCTAGAATTTTATGATGAACTCTGGGTTGTAACCCCAGAGGGTTCCCATAACACAGAGCTCATAGGAGAAGAGTTGCAACAACAGGAGGATGAAGAGGCAAGTCAGGATGTTGCTACACAAGAACCAACATCCTTGGAGGCTGCAGCAGGAACTCCTGAATTTCATTTGAAAGATAACCCTGGAATGGATATCATTCCTGATACACAGTGGAGTGAAGATGAACAGGTATAGACACCATGCTCAGGTGACACCAAAATCTTGGAGGAGGAGCTGCACAATGAGAAGGATATCCAATCTCAGCAGCAGAAGGACAAAGAAGACATTGTTACACAAGAACCAGTGTCTCTAAAAGCAATGAAGGTAGCTACTGAAGAGAGTCTAAAGGATGTTGCTGTTACACAAGAACCATCAACTCTCTTATTAGACTTAGATGTGTTGGAAGACATTGCCCCACAAGAACCAGTGCCTCTACCTCCTAGAAATGTCATTGATTTGGATTCAGATTAAAGATTTCTTTTCAAGTCCTCCCCAGGCACAACATATAATGAGACTGTAGGAAGAAGTGATTTCCACTTGTATCAATTACATTTTCAGACACCAGCAGGTAGCATTGGAAGGACAGACATGCATGGACATCTCATGAGTGGATCATGTGCATGGAAATATTGAAAAAGGAGGTTGCAATAGACATTGTGTTGATCCTTATCAAGTTATAAGGTTTCCTAGGTGAAAGGTGTTGCATGAATTCAACTCACCACATGAATAAAAAGGAGATTCACTAACTAGTACCAATGATCCAAAATATCGTGGGTGGAGCATGTGCAAGGGAGGTTCGAGGGAGGAGGCTACACTAGGTCATGTGAGAGAGTGTGTTTAAACCTACCAAGTTCTAAGGTTTCCTACACAAAAGGTGTACCATGAACTAGACTTATGTAACACCCATATTTTGATTAGGCATATTTATCAGTTAGACACACCATACTTTATTTTCTTATATATTCTGTTGAACTCAGCTCGACTGAGTAAACTATATTACGATATGATGGACCTCATTATATGATGTTACTCTGTTTTATAATTTCACCATGATTATGATGTTACTATGTTATGTGGTTATGATGTCATGATTATCATATGATTTATTTATTTCACGATTACAGTATATGTTTATATGTTTTCATTAATGAAATGTGAAATATATGATTCGGTACATGGATACCATCTTCTTATATAAATTATTGAAGTGTTATATGTCATACGCATCTATGATGAGCTAAAAAGGTTACATGAAACAAAATGATTTTTGATAACATGGATCAATTGGCGATCAATGGGAAATGCTTTCTATAAATTTGTATTTTGCAAAATACTAACCTACAGGACACAAGGGCTATGGGATAGCCAGTTACTTGATCTGATATATATTGGAAAGGAAAAACATGTTCATACAATAAACCTTAGCAGCCAAAATGATGATACGATAACAAAAACTGATAATCCTGATAGCAACAAAGTATGAGTTGATAAGGGCGGAGGCCCAGTATGTTGACAGGGATGGATGTGTTTCCCACCCTATGTTTCCATGAGACCCGAGGTCGTGGGAGGGCCGTGCTGAGACACGCTCCCCATGTTGTTGTGATGACGATGGTTGGATGCCTGCTAGGGGAGGATAGGTCCGCTGTTCAGCCGATGCTATCGCTCTCAAGTTCTATGTGGTCAGATCGGTGAGTCCGACATCCACTTTTGTACTAGCAGAGGAAGGATAGGGAGGATGCTGGACGTAGGTTATGATGGGAGGATGTGTTAGTTAGTACTGTTGAGGGTTTAGTATTCCTTGATTCAGGGTTAGTGGTAGTAGGTACCCTTCCTTGTACATGATTGATTAAACTAATGTAAAGATAAAGATAATGATGTGAAATCATAAAGAACTAACTGTTAAATAACTGAGAATGTTGAAGTAATTGTATTATATATATTATGTTTGTTCTTCTACATGGGGGTAAATACTACTATTAGTTAGCAGGTATGCATAGGCGGGATGGGGTTTGTCTACAGTACATTTATGATCTGTGCATACGCTGGCCACGCATGCACACCTTGCACATGTACACTAGTATCGATATACAAACATTTAACATATTGAATGAATGTATAAGTTGTCATAAGTAATTAGGTTAATCATGCATCGACCGAATTCAAATAATGAATATAAAGTTATTTAAGATGTGTAAAACAAATCAATTAAGCTATGTATTACTCGTTGGTAAACATCGTGATATACAATAGAGACAAGTGTCATCAGTTAACATTGTCGTCTGAGAATTGTTGTAAATAAGGTAATGGTACTGTCTAATTAATTAGTAAGATTGTTTAAGCACTTAAGGGTGCTTTGTTTAGAATAACGACGATACTATGTAGATGTTAGGGTACTCATGTGATAAACAAATGATTTAACAGACATTTTTATTAAATTCACCATTTATTATTATCTTGTGGTGATTTAATTAATGTTATTACTTAATTAATGTTATTTTAATAATATTACTACCAATGTCATAACAATTGCAATATAGGTAAAAATGTAAATATTGATTAATAAATGATTAAAGTGTGATTATTTCCATTACTAAGTTAAAAATAATAGGATAACAATTTTTGGAATGAATGTGATGTAAAATGGTTTATTTACTTATTCAATATGAATCTTGGAATTTGAATCTCAAGATAAGTGATCTCGACGGATGAGGTAGACCATTAAGACACATCATGTCCAGGTTGAAAAGGGTCAACTATTTATATAATATTTTATTAATTACATTAATAACATTAAATACAAAGTTGGCCAATAGACTTGTAATTAATGAAGCTTGTCCCGAATGGATAACCTTTGGGGTAATAATTCCCACCGTAATAAATACTTACGACCGTCAATCAAAATCAAATGAATTTACCATGAGAGTAATTAATTATTCGGTACATGGAGTGTGAAAAAATACATTTTTATAAAGAAACATGTATGAATGAACTAGTGGAAGGAGTAAATGTTTGAGGGGCTCGAGAGGGAGAGTTTGGGGCGGTGGAGTAAGCCCAAGGTCTTCTCTAGGAAGGAACTGTATATAGAGGGGGAGAGAGTTGAAGGTAGGGGGAGAGATGGAAGTGGAGAGAAAGGTTTTGGGAACAGAAAGGAGGTTGAGAACAGAAAAAGGTTTGGAGAACCTAAGTAAAGATTGCTCTCAGGATTATCAGATTGTGGGCTCGGGGGCTTGGAAATCCTTGATTTCCAAGGGCCAGCAAGCTAATAGCTGGTCGGTAGGGTGGACACTTCATTTTGGCTGACTAAGAGGATATACAACCTGCTACAACCTACGGTCTACTAGCATCAGCATCAGGTAATTTTCTTGATTATTTATTTTATTTAATTATTATGTGGAAACGTACTCTGAAACCTGCATATACCTTCTTACTGATTTATGATTTATTACTGTGAACATATTCTTATGCAAAAACCACAAGTTGTTGAAGGAAAATATTGATATATTAGTTATTCTTTTAAATGCGAATGTATGATTATTGGAGATAACACAGTATGCTAAACATCATTTAAAAGCATAGAATTTTCTTCAGAAATTTACTCACACATACCTAAATGAATTACTACATAGGAAATTAACTTAGAAATTTACTTAGTGCTCTGCTGTAAAAACCAGAGCACTACAACTTATAACATGAGATAAAAGGATGTTCACTAACTACCAGTGACGATCACAACTATGTAATGCATAGTTGAGTATTAAGGTAAAAGGTTTAGTTATGATCTTTGTATGCAAGATACATAACATTTCCATGCAATGTACAAAGTGATTGTTGGAAAAATTTGATGTATGAAAAAACATTAAGATAAAAATCAAACAAATGTCTATCATGCACACAAAGTCTACATATCGCGTACACGATGTATACATATCGTGCACGTGATGTTTACATATCGTGCATGCGATGTACAACAAATGGCACCAATGGAAAATTTGAATTTAAACATAATGCACATTCGTTATGTAACACTTTAAAACACTTCTACTTACATAACTACATGTCACCGCCCATCCTAATTGTCTACTATGGATTTAGCTTTGGAGAAAACAAGCCTGTTGTACGGAACTAGCTAAACCATGGGTAATGTGGCATTTTTTTCTCTTTTCTCAGTATGTCTATATTTCAAGGCCTACTACAACAAGTTACAGACAATTGTGGATGATTAAATTGCAGACATATATAGCCCCCTTTCCACAGATTACAAATATGTAATTTTTAAGAAAACATATAATTATTTTTTTAGATATATACATTTATATTTTTCTTATGATGTAACTCCTTACTAGAAAAGACACCATGTTGGTGTTTCAGCCATAACTTTTTCATTTCTCAACCATTTCATAACAAAATTATATTATGCACTACTAGACACCTACCTCTACATGCTATACAAATTTCAATCCTTCATCATTACATTGAGACCTTCAAAAGTTGTACCAACACTTGGTGAACTGATTTTGAGGTCTCCTCACTTAGATAATTAAAGAAGAAAAATTAAACATGCCAATTTTATTTTTGAAAAATAACACTACACTAGTACTACTTGTTATCTACATGTTTACAAGTTTTCGCATATTGATTCCATCATTTAGGCACTCAAACCTTGCACCAACAAGGTCATATATCTTATAATTTGACAACAAAATAAAATGTCAATGTTAGAAAAAATCATAAAAGAGCTAGTTATGAAAATTTTCAATAAATAAAAGTTATATATCCAGAAAAGTGAATCAATGTCCTACATTTCATCTTTTTTACTGAAACCAAGATTCATTGTGAGGGTGTCTTGAAATAGACATGAAAGATGAGGAAGGTCTGTTTTTTTAGTTTTTTGTTGCATCCAACGAACCAAAAGTGAACATCATTAGCTTGCACTTGCCCATATCCAAAATATATTTCAATGCTGACAATAAATATAATATGTTGATATTCACATTGAAATATATTATTTATTTTGTCTTTGTCCATTGGATGTAATTTGAGTGATTGGGAGGAATGATTCTTACCCTCCCCACCCACATTCAATTCTTGTCACAATTAAAAAATATTTTTTATTTTATCTTCATAAAATAATATTCTTTTGATAAAAAAAAATTTTGGTTTTTAATTTTTTTCATATGATGTTTATATGTAAAAATATTAATAATTTAATAGAAATATTTACAAAAAGATAGAACCTTAAACATAGTGAATATCTTATTCATGAGGAACATGTAAGTTAATTAAACTTGTTTAAGTTGAAGGAAAGGACCGTTCATGGATGAAATAATATTCTCACTATAATATTTTTTAAATATATTACTAGTAATTTAATAGAGATGCTCACAAAGCGATTGGAAAGTCGTAAGGTCTTTAAGCTTAGTTAAGCTCCCCATAAACCCAAGCTAAGTAGTAGGAAAACTCTAAGAAAAGGTCCCTTTCATGAATGTAAAGTTCAAATGAGGTATGTAAGTTTAGGTAAACTTTTTCTAAAGTTGAAGTTACATAGCTCAAATTAAATAAGTAAAAAGGAAAACCTTTCTCTTAGATAGGCTTTCTTATTTTTTCTCTTAGTTTTTAATGACCATGTGGTTTCTTTCTCGTATCTTTCAAGTTCTTGAGATATTTAAATTTTAGTTTTTAAAGTATTTGACTAAACGATTTTGTAACATCAATAATAATTAGGTTCATAGATATTACGTTCATAAATTCCATCCGCTTATTTAACCTATCAATTACGTTGACATTAGTACTGATTTGTTGAGCTTTACCTGTTTTTTTAGGGAGACTCGTCCATCCCCATCGCCATGAATCCTAATGTATTCGGAGAGAATCATATCTTCTATTTTGGTCCAGGCCCCGCGGTTGGGCCCTTCTTTTGAGCAGCAAGGAGATCTACCCATCTTGGATATTCTTCTTCTGTAAACCCTAGAAACATTAATTGTTAGATATTCTTCTTCTGTAAACCCTAAAAACTAATTCCAGAACTGATGATCTCCTCTGCTTGGAACAGACAGAGTACTGGCCTCGTCGCTTATCTTTCGCAGAGCCATTGCGTACATCTAGAAACCACAAATAGATTCTCCCTGCTCAAAAAGATTGCTGCGGTAAATCTGTACAATCGGTGACTGGTGTAATATTCTACTTTATGTGTTAGGACTCTTTTTATATTCTCTTAGAAAAACAGATTTTTCCGAGGGTCATCAAAATATAATTGCTATCAGTTCTCCTGCTCACAACTATATTTCGAAATGTGTTTCAATAAGTTCCGCAACTTGCTTTGACAAAAAGGGATTCGCCACTGATATTTCCAAGTCCAACCTTCCCTACCTGTCCAATCATTTTTCTCCGGCAGATTTTTCAAAATTAGTAAGGAAAGTGTTTGAATATGTAGAATACTCCAAGAAAACATGCAGATTTTTCAAAATTGATAAGGAAAGTCTTTGAATACTTTGAATATAATTTAGAATTTACCAGTTACCACTGGTATGACTGGTATCTACGGATTCCTTTGATGATGACAGTTATATTGAGAGTCTCTCACAAAATTTCCATCAAAAAGACGTCAACCCTCAAACACCCTCATATCTTTGAAATTTGTCCCACATGAAGAAAGCTAACTTCAATTAAAAAGGACGGACACGTGTTGTAACAGTGCGAATGATAGCATACGGTTAAACGGAGTCTGATGTTGATCGGGAATCTGAGGGATCAAATTTGAAGGGTGGGGTCTCACTTCACTTTGAAGGGCTATGAGATATTGAACGCTTCAATGCTGACATGTAAAAATAAGTCATTCTTTTCATTTGAAAATGTATTTGTACATTAAAATTTCATAGTTTACTTAAGTAGTAAAGTTGAGAGGTTTTATTTCTTGTTTTAGTGAAACATAACTTAGGAGACACACGGAAAATCCATTTTCCAGATGTTCAGTGTGAATTGCCATAACTAATTTTATAGATTTTTTTTTTTGCATCAAAGCTACAGTTAGCTTGTTATCCCAATTCCAATCCAACTTTTAACGAGTTTAATAATATTTAATACCTCTTAAAATGGGTTCTTAGGCTGCTTCGAACAATACAAGCTCGATGAAGAATTGGGTTCTTCAACTCTTCTAAAAGTAATGTGATGTCTATTTTTGGAAAAGTTAAATCTTTGTAAATCACTAGCGTTCTTCAAACTAATATAAATTCTAGCCTACTTAACAATGGAAAAAAATTACAATGTAAGCCAAAAACATTGGACGTTGAGTCTGGTCTGTATCTATTGCTAAATTAGTGAACAATAGCTCGATGTATCCAGAAAGACAATAAAAAAGGTGAAGGGAAAGAATCTGAATGGTATCTTTTTTTTTACTTCGTTGAATTGAGGACCATAATTCACTTTCATGCACCTCTATCAAACCACTATGCTGCCTATGCCATTTATAATCCTCCTTCACGCAAGTCTATCAAAGAGAACAATTCAACAAAGAAATTGGATTCGATTGAAAACCAATAGCAAGTTTCTTTGTCACTCTAATTGTGTACCCTACAGCAGAATTGAATGCCAATGACAACAATATATGTTCTATTTTTTCATTCAACACTATGAATGCCACATGTACTTGGGATATAATAAGTTTGAGCGCTCCTTACATGTTACATGCTATGTTATGGTTTGAGCAAAGAGAACTATTTGACTCTAGGAAGATTTTGTTCTCAATAGCTAATTAAGGAATCTGGTTACTTCTTCCTTATAGCCCCCCCCCCTAAATCTCGTTATACATACTAACTCTGTGGTATGACGGAGTAGAGGATGGGTTGTGAAGCATAAGTAAAACGTAGGCAGACCAAGTAGAGAGGAGATGCATAGATGGTTGAAGTTCTTGTTATATGGTTGAAGTTCATGTTATATTGAAGACTAGTTGATAAGGGAAACAAAATAAAAAGGTAAAGTAGCACTGTCGTTCTAAAAATCAAGATTACAAAAACATTTTTGTACTAGTTTGTGCAATCAAACGTAGGAGTGGGCACTGGGCATTCTAAGAAAATTGTTAGCTTTCAACATTATCCTTCACCAAATGTTGTTGCATATTCTCAATCATATTGAAACTCGATAGCTATTTGGGATTGTAAGTGTAGTAGCATCGATGGTATTCATAATAATAAATCCCAAGAATCTTAAACCGTGTACTAGAGCAAGGTGTCGAGTCGGCGACTTAGAAATTGGGGAAAATGGCTCATGCAATACAGTTTTAGATACAAAGTCTCGATTCTTGATCTAACTCATTAGCTAGATGCATGGAGGTTGGTAGAGTGGGAACTTCCCCAAATCCCCAGGATTTTAAGTAAAGATGGGGGGCGTAGTGCGCACACCTGTTTCCCGTAGGGCTGCAACCGTGGCCAATGGTAGCTGCATGGGGAAGCACTCGGTTTCAGAGTGAAAACAATGGTCTTCCTTGTCCCCTGCATTTCAGGAAAGTTAAAGGGCGGCTAAATTCTCAAGAGCTTCGATCGAGCGACAATGGAAAATAGGGCAAGGCAAGGAGCACATGGAATCATATGCATGTACATGGAACATATGAAGAAAGAAGCAATTGTTGTTGTTGCTATGGTTGGGAATCGATAAATGTCATTTTGAACAACGTCTAATGGATATTTGTGAAAAAACCACTCTTGGGTCTAGGCTTCAAATTTGAATCCTTCAAGGCCCATTTGAAGTTACAAAATTTTAATCAAATAACAAAATTTTTAAATAATCGATTGGATCATGAATGGATAAAATGATGTACATACCTGTAAATTCATAGGATGTCAGCAATCCAGTTAGCCTTGAAGTTGAGCTCCTCAAAGAAAACAAATTTCTTTATATATGTTTATGGGAGGCCGACATTGGCAACTTCGATCTGCAAACTCTCCTGGAGGACTAGAGGAGATAGGGTAGGTGGAACTTAGAAGTAGCTTGACCACGATGGAGCAGTGGTATAAGCAAAAGCTTGTTTGTATTCTTGTAATATTATATATTGATGTTTGGAGCCATGGAAGCACGGAATTCAAGCATTGACTTGATACAACAAAAAAAACACAAGGTGGGCTCGAGAGTTGTAGGATTGACTCGATACAACAAAGAAAACACAGGGTGTGAGAATGGGAGCCATAGACAGTAGGATTAACTTGATACAACAAAGAAACAAAGGGTCGTGGGCAGGGGACATGGGTGGGAGCGACAACCTACAACATTACAAAAAATTTCTGGATTGCCGAGTTTGTCTAAAATGCCAAATTTGGGGCACATTAACATAATATATTATACATTGAATAATCAATTAACTCACGGAGTTAGAAATCACGAATTGGTATGTGATAGCTGGTAACTTGGTAAGCTCGCTGCCAACAACATGTATGCGCCACCAACCATATTTAATAAAGTTTTTACTTCCATTAAATGTGTTAAACACGTAAGCGCTCGCTGCTAACATGAGAACTTAAAAGCGTTCAATCCATGGGCTGCACAGTGTAATCCCATCCACGTAAATTGGTCAATGATATTATTATAGGCCCAATGGCCCATGATCCATCGATGATTGGACACGTGGATATTGGAGAGTAATCGAGTACCAATTCCCACTCCCAAGTCACCTAGCTAGTAGCCGCATTCCCAATTTCCCATTGAAAACTGTTGACAGGTGAAATTTGAAGCTCGCCTTCTGTTGGAATTTTAAACATTAGTGGTTAATTTAATTATTGACAGGCTTACCAAGAAATTAATTTTTTTTTGCATGATAAAATTTGAGGTGGTCTTCTATGATGTGTAAAATGGCCTCTGAAGGGCCATGAAGGCTTCAAATTTGAACTCTGATTGGGATCAAGGTTGGAATTTCATTTCAACTCTACCCTTCTAACTATTTTTTTTCAACGTTTTGAACTTTTAGCTTTCTTGTCACACTACTTTATTAGTGAAAAAATAACTCTTCATCAATGAAGTTTAAACTTGTATCTTTCCCGTCACTACACTACCTTTTAGTGAAAATATAACCCTTCAACAATGAAGTTTTATTAAAAAAAATACCCTTTAGTAATACTATTTTTGTTAAAGAATCTAATTTTCAATTAAAAGATATGCTTTAATTTCCAATTAAAAGATAACAATAGACTCATTTACCCATGTTTTAGTTGATCATGTGCTTTGAAAATCAGGGATAGAAAAAAACATACTAAGAGTGACATAGACAACTCAAAAGTAACATGTGTCAACATGATGCATCTAAAGTACATTAAGTGATAAACTTAAGAAACAAGGTTAATGTCTGTCGACATGTAATGCAACATATAAAATTTTGCATGGTTAACATGCTGCATCAATGGTGTAATTGAAATTTTGTGAAATTTTAATTTTCAATTAAAAAATATGTTTTTACTAAGGAGTTTAATTTTCTAATTAAAAGATAACAATCGACCCATTTACCAATGTTTTTTAGTTGATCATTTACTCTGAAAATCAAGGGTGGAAGGGTGGAACAAAAATACCTACTAACAGTGACACACAACTCAAAAGTAACATGTGTTGGAATTACAAAAGTAACATGTGTTGGCATTATGCATCTGAAATACATTAAGTGATAAAGTTAGGAAACAAACAAAAGGTGGAACCTAGAATCCTTTCTAGATGCTAATGTTATGCCACATGCACTGCAACATACCACATTTTTCAAGGTTAACATGTTGCATCAATGGTGTAATTGAAATTGTGACGTTTTATTCCAAAGGATTTGAATTACAAGGTGAGATAAATATAATATGCCCTTTCTAGAGGAACTTTATTAAAAAAAAAATTGAAATTGAGATTGTACTATGATGTTCTCCCCTTCCTTTGTCAAAAGAAGTTTAATACGGCTATTTTTCCAAGGTATGGACTATTTTGGATTCCTCAACTATTATTGCAAGTGAAATTACACATACCAAACTATAACAAATCTTTCACAAAAATGGAGTTGTCTATGTATTATCCATGGTGCAAATTCTATTGTAAAAACTATTTTTAGGGCACTAGTTTTGCTAATATAGAGTGGGTGATGTGATACATTTTTTCCATTCACATTGAAAACCATGAAATTCAATTTAATTCGGAATGTGTTTTTGTGGAAAAGGGTCAAAATTTGTACCAACCAGGTCATGGTTACTACTTTCTTCTTTGGGCCAGGCACTTTCCCTTGGCTATAAATGGATAAGAAGAAACCACTTTCAACTTCAAACTTGTTTAGATTATTTTTTACCCATGGGTAAAAGTAATTGTTTCAAACAATTAATAAGACTACACGAATAATACGATGTCACAAGTGTCAACCCATCTCAATATCAAAATAACAAAAACATTTTCATGTTTAAGAAAAAACATAGAATAGTTTTAATAAAATTTGTTTTTAGATTATTATCAAATTTATAAAAAAATTCTAGAGGAGAGCACTTTCAAAATATCTAGAGAAATGGGTATCTAAATTCAGCATGTGCTTCTAGTTTTCAAGGCCCATAACAAAAAATCAAGTGTGTGTGAAATTCCATAGGTGATGCTTTGTAGATTTGGTACTATGATAAACTGTTGATACTTGGTAAATTCTGTAGCTAATAAATCGTTGATGTTTGGTGGGTGGTTGGGTTAATTCCTTCATTGACATCGTTTAAAAGTGACTTCTTCTTCTAAAATGGCACCCACCTCTCTCTTGGAGTCACTTTCGAATTTGAAAATTGTCTTATCCAAGGAAGGGCACAAAGGCTAGGGAGAGGCACTAAAAGGAAGGGCACCACCCCATATTGGGACAATGCTAGGACAATATAAGAAAGAAAGAACAAATGGAATGAAAGAAAATCCATCCCCATTGAATACAAACTCACCCACTTACTCTTCAATCAAATGAGAAAGTTTCACTTAAGTGAGAAAGTTTCAATCTCCATTATTACATATATAATAACATGCCACCTAGTGCAGGTTAAGTGAGAAAGTTTCAATCTCCATTATTACATATATAATAACATGCCACCTAGTGCAGGCCACTTATCTAGGAATACACATATCTTAACAAGTTTATTAAAAAATTTAATAACATTTTGGAAAAATAATTAACGGTAAAAAAAACATCCTAACAAATTCATATTTTGATGAGTAAAATGCCTTATAAAGACTCCAAATTTCATATTTTCATAAAATTATTATTTATATTAAACATTTTTTCATTACATAGTACCTAATATAATTATTTAGGTTAAACATTTTTTCATTTTTTTCATCAATAAAATAATTTTTATACATTTTTCAATAAAATTATTATTTACATCAAACTTTTTTCATCACAGTGTAGGTAAGATAATTATTTACGTTCAACATTTTTTCATTTGTAAGATAACTTTTATACATTATTTCATTAATGCTAATAAATGAGATTAAATTATTATTTGTATTAAACATTCTTTTTCATTATTCAGTAGGTAAGATAATTATTATACATTATTTCAACACCAATGAGTAGATGAGATCGGAGATGTCTTTGGGTTTTATTTTTAGGTATGAGATCAACTTTATGGAGATTTATTTGGTTTTAAAATTATATGAGATTAACCTTTTAAGTTATTCGGCTTTTTTTATATTTTTATAGTTATTAACATGTTTAACATTCTTTTTTGAGAATGGTGTTTCAACTTCCTAATTAATTTCTCAAAAGGAAATCTCTAATTAGGTAAGCAATAGGCAACATGTTCCATGTGTGTTACCTTTTTCTAATTTCTAATGCTGTCCCGTACATATGCTTTTGCACTCTCTTTAGCTTTTTCACATTTCATATCATTAGATCTTTTGATCCATAAACCAATTTTAGCTTTTTCATAAATATTAATATATACATCTCTTTGAAAAAATATTAATATATACATTAAATAAATAAATTAAATCATATTTTCAAGAAATAATATAAAATGAAATAATTTTAATTAAATAATTAAATATAAAATAAATAATATATATTTTAATATCTTATTTTATATAAATATTTATCAAAATATTATATATTATTTAATAATTAGTATTAAACAAGATGGAATATAATATATTGTACATTAGTATTTAACATGTAGATAGATTTATCTCTTTATTATTGATATGCAAAATAAAATTAGATGTGAGGTTGATTGCATTTTTTTATGGAAGCTTTTCATTTAGGTTTGAATTAAAAATTAAGTGTTTTGCACTTTATGACTTATATATCATTCACACATGATCTAATGAAGTTAATTAGATATATCAATGATATATATGATATAATTTTTTTAAATGTAATCTTTTTTCTAATACTTTTAATTTGTATATCATATTACGTATTAAAAGTTTAAATAATGTAAATAATGTGTGCTGTTAAAATTATTAATAATTTCTTGAAGGTAAAGTAATTGGTAATCAGTAAATGAGATGAAAAGTTGTAAATAAAAAGTCTCAAGTTCAAATCCTTTTTGGATATTAGCTTACAAGAAAAAACGTTATTAATAATTGATTATAAAAAATCTAAATAATGTGTAATTCTAACATTACTAGTAATTGGCATTAATAAAATAACAATTTTATGTATAATTAATTTTCACAATTAACATTTACATAGGTTAGTTGGAATTTGTGTTTCATTAAATTTAAGTTAGTATTTTTCTTATATTACTAAATACTTATCTTACTCAATAATGTTGATTTTACAAGTATTCTTTTACTAATTAAGTATTGCATTTTTCTTAAATTAAGTTTTTATATTTCAATAATGTCGAGTAGATGAGATAGGAGATATATTTGAGTTTTACAATATTTTTAGTTGTTTTGTTTGAGACCAAACTATTATGTTATTAAATTTTTAAGGATTTAATTGGTTTTGTTTATACTTTTATGGTCATCAATATGTTGGAAGTCCTCTTTTTGAATGAGATGTCTTACCTTCATCATTACATTTCCAAAAAAAAGGTATTTTAGTGAGGTAAATAATAGGTTAATCTTTTTGTTTTTCCAGTGCTCTAGTATAATTTGTATATGAAAAGGTTCCATGTATCACCTCGTCACATAGCTCACATTGTAGGAGTGGGAAAAATGCTCCATGTGTGTTACCTTTTTCTTCACGAGCTTCCTCAGTTTTCAAATGCTTTATCTTATATATGTACTTTTGTAAACTTCATGGATCAATTTTAGACTTTTAATGAACATTAATATACAGAGTAAAGAAATGAATTAGATAATATATATCTACTTTCCAATGAGTTATATAGAATGAGATATTTATAATTAAATAATTAAATGTGAAAGTAATAGTTTATTACTTGATATATCTCATTTTATATAAATATTGGTGAAATTATTGTATATTATTTAATAATTAGTATTTAAGATGGGATATAATAAATTGTCCATGTTAATCCTTATATATTGTAACATTACATTGATATTGTTTGTTTTTATTATCTTTATTGGTTGGTTAGGACCTTAATTGTAATTGTAGGGTCAACTAGAATTGTAATTGTATAATTTGTATCTTATATATATATATATATATATATATATATATATATCTATATATATCTATATATATATATATATACCAGGGAGAGTGATGGAATTTTGATATGATAATCATTAACGACTTCCAAACCAGGATTCCCACTTCATTTATCAATCCGGGAATATTCAAATTTAAGAGGTACTAGAACTATTTGTGCAAATACTAAGAGCTTCTAAACTATTGATAAAATCAAATGACTCCTAACTAAAACATAGTACTAGTCCAATTAACTAAATCAAAGTATTAGTCTAATTCTAACATGCATCAACTGAACTGAAATAACTAGAAAAAATCATTATGAGAATTGATCTACTATGCATATACTAATCATCAATTCCAACTTTAATGACTACTACTAACGTTCCAGGAAATTCCTACTACTGAACCACATAACAAGTCTACCTATTTGAAAAGATAATATTTAATTGTAGGTATGGAGGGCCTAATATCTGTGTTGCATCACTTATAAAATGATCCTAATAAAGCATGTAAAATATTAGCTAATTACTAAATAAAATAAAGAATGTAAAAGGATTGCAAGGATCTTAATTCACATAGATTGGATGTTGAAATGAAAGCATAATTGAATTGCATAAAAGTAGCAGTTGAAAAGTAACGTACATGAAACTACAGAGACTATCAAAAGACACTACAACATCTATGATTATACGCTACAAATAACAAAGTACAACGAAATCAAATCTTAAATCTAACAACAATTATTTTTAAAAGTAACCAAACGTATGGCTAACTAGATAAACTACCAACAATCTCCTGTATTTCCTTGAGGGGGGCCTCCTCAAAGCAACCACAAGAGAGAAAAGAAACTAAGTACTCACAAACTTGGAGAAACACAAGGTTGTCATAAAACTGATTTGTTTTTCATCGTCTTTTGGAAAATGTATCACAACTCAAAAGGCTTCTAGAATTATATTGTATCTATCTATCAAAAATATGCGAAGAAAGAATCCTCGTCTATGTGCCCGAAGGCTTATTTATTATAGAGAATAAAATACCTAAAGTTAATATAGAATTTAACTCTAGTCTAAGGATTTATCACAACTACGTCTATGTTCTTGAAATTTGGAAGTAAATAATAGAATTTAGGATCTTGGAGTGAATGGGCGACCGGTGTAACTACCCTTTCATCAGTTGTATACTCCTTCACTTATCTGTGAAACTTCCAATGCTAGTTTCCTCTGTTAGTGATCCTTAGTTGTAACTGCATTATAATTGGACTTGTCTTAAAGTATATCTTGGGACAACACTAGAGCTTCCTTTATAACATAACTTGATCCTATGCAGTTGACAATCATATGCTAGTACCATGTATTAGTTTATTAAAGTAAATAAAAAAAAGGCTAAGCAATTATATCATTAACATTCTACTCATTAAATAGATAAAAAACATCAAAACAAGTAACTAATCTTTGAAATAATTCTTCCCTGTCCTCGTTGTTATGCCTTAAGGTATGTGTTTTACCTATGAAAATTGGAGCTCATCAAAGACCTAGCTTTGGGATCATCTCAACTTGTCT
Source organism: Larix kaempferi (assembly GCA_027924585.1). Lineage (NCBI taxonomy): Eukaryota > Viridiplantae > Streptophyta > Pinopsida > Pinales > Pinaceae > Larix > Larix kaempferi. Next base: position 1,745,706 of record BSBM01000047.1, read on the forward strand.
TGTTTCTTTGCTACATTGTATAAGGGGGTTTCCCCCTTGAACATGCTTCTTATTCATCTCTTTTTTTCATTGCTAAGGAGTTGGATTATTCTCTCATTTTTATTATATCCTCTTTTGGGAATTTGTTTCATAACATTTGGTATCAAAGCTTGGACACTTCCAAAATGACTCATCTTCGAATTTTCACTATAGTTTTTATTTTGGACATTTCAGACAATGAAACTTGGAGGGGCCTTAGAGGACAAAGCTAAATATATGTGATACAAAATTTAGGTCTTGATCCATTACAAATTCACAGTTAGACAATGTGGATGTTAAGGTTGTTGACTACTCGAAAAACGAGTCTCAAACATGTGTTCTAGGTGAAATTGTTATATTTGGAGCTTGCAAGATCAAAATTGAGTGATACCTATTGCATAATAATGAAGACATACCATAGTTTTTTTGGTAAAAATTTCATAATTAGGTATATAAAATTGAACACGTGGTGGGCTATACACTTTCTCTCTCTCGAAAGGCACAAACCAACAAGTTATGGGAAAATAACCATAACCCTCTCTTGGAATATCAGAATTGGGTGAGACCTATGGAATGGAAAAGAATACCTACTATGAAACTACATGAAAAAATTTAGACTCAGAGGAGGGGTTGGAATTGCAAACTTACCTCAGTTGGAAGGTTGGCCATCAAGACAGTCTACAAACCAGCATTTCAAAAGGTATGTTAACTTGAAACTTGCATAACTTTTGATTGGAATATCTGTTTTGGGTGATTCAAAAGGTGTGGTAAAGAGTAATTATAGAATAAATGTAGTAAATATCATGGGTATCATATGGAAAAAGGTGTAGAAAAAAATTATACACCCATTAAACCTCGTAAAGGCTCATCCATAATTGAATAAGAACATGAGGATTTGCACTTTCTAATGACCAAGAATACCAATAGAGTAGATGGTATTGAAAGTAAAATGCTCAAAAGGGGGGAACATCATGAATATGGTAAATAAGGATGAATTCCAAACTTCAAGATGAATATGGATTCCAAAAATTCAAGAAGGATATGCAGGATGGATTGAAAGCATTCAAAGGGGATATGCAAAAGAGCCTTGAAAAGATGGGGCAATAACCTGTAAAGGATATAATTGGCTACCTTAACCAAAATTCAACAAATCCAAAAATTGATAAGGAGAACAAGAGAGACTTATTTCAGTCACAACTTGAGAAAATTGAGAAACGGTTAGAGAACAAGAGTTTTGAGTCCCCAACATTTGAACATTCAACACATCATCATGGGTTCAAATTAAGACCAAGAAACTACTTCATTTCCAAGATAGAGTTTTATGGAAATGATCCAATAACATGTATATTCCAGATGGAGGAATTATTCAATCTACACCAAGTTCCAACTTTACCAAATGTAGCTATTACATCCTTATATTTAGAACCTGATCAATTTTTCTAGTACTGATGGATTTGTGATCGTAAAAGGGATTCTATTATCTATTGCTCTATATTTATGAAAGAATTGATAGCATATTATGGGGATTTATTAATAGTAACAACTGCTTTGTCCAATTGATAAATCTCAAGCAAAAAGGTCTAGTTGCAAAGCACATTAAGCAATTTTAGAAGTTGCATCGTAGAGTGAAGAATATTCTTGAGGATAATTTGTTGGATCTCTTTATGGGAACTCTAAAGGAGAGTGATTTAACATGAGGTATGTCTCTTTAAATGCAAATAATTGGATATTGCTTTCAAGGAAACTTGAAACTAAAAATATGGCTACTAGAAGGGCTACTACTAACACCTATAGAGATTGAAGTGTTTCCTTCCCTAACCACAATCAACCTACAAGGTTGATGTATAACAAACCAAAAAAATATTGTTAATTTAACTATAAATAAAAACATAGGAAAACTAAATTAAGTATAAAAATAATAAATAAATTACTTCAATATTTAATTAGATTAAATTTAATATTAAAGAAATAATTATTGCCACCAGTAATAAGATAACTATTACTAATAGTATTACTAGCAAGCCATATTAATTAATAGTATGACTCATATATGTCAATTTGCGTATATCAACCATAATCACACATTTAAAAGTGGTTTATATACACCAATCGATTTATATAAGCCATATTATTAATTATCATGGCTTGCTAATTTTGATGACTGCCTGTAGGTTAGGTTTGATTTTTTTTTTTTATTATTATTATTATTATTACAAATAAAAATAATTATTTATGAAAAATATAAATAAATAAATATTACATATAAATGAAAATCAAATAATTATTTATGAAAAATATAAATAATAAATATTAATGAATAATAATAATAATAATAAATAATAAATAAAATTTTCAATAAAAATAGATAATAAAATATAATAAATTAATAACAAATAAAAAGTATCAATAAAATAAATAAAGAATGAAAATAATAATAAATAATAATAATAATAACAATAGATATAGAAAAAATGAAATAATAAGGATACATAAAATTATATCAATAAAGAAATAAATTAATAATAAGAATAAGAAATATATACATAAATTTAAGCATGGTTGTGAATGGTACAAGTATATTAGAAGGTTAAACATAATTAAACATCGTTAATCATCGTTGACCATGTTTGACCATGGTTAAGTAGTTTTTAATATCATTGATCCAAGTTTAAACATAGTAGACTATGGTTGACTTTAGTAAATCATGCTTAAATTTAGTGCATTATGGTTGACTATGGGAATGCTTGAATTTACTGCATCATGCTTCACTTTGGAAATAGTTGACTTTACTACATCATGATTGACTACATAGTTGTTTCATGGTTGACTAACTTTAGTTAATAATGGTTGCCCATGTTTATAATGGTTGACAATGGTTGAATTTGGTTAACCATGGCTCACTTTGGTTAACTATGGTTGACTTTGGCTGGCCATGGTTGACTTTGGTAAGACATGATTAAAATATGGTAGTCCATTGTTTGGGAATGGTTGACTTAAACCCATAGTTGACTTCAAAGCAAGGTTGATTTGGAAGCATGTTTGACCATTTTATAGGCGTTGTTGACTTAAAACTAATTTTGACAATATTAAACCAAGGCTAGCCATTGTTTAATCTTCATTGACTCTAAAGAATCATGGTTGTCTTCCGTGCATCATGGTTTACTATGGTTGCATCTCAGTTAACTATCGTTGATGTTGGTTAGCTATGGTTGACTATGTCTAGCCATGGTTGATGACATCTTATTTTTTACCAAGGTTGACTTTTGTGAACAATGGTTGACTTTGGTTAGTTGTGGGAGACCATGGTTAACCATCATTTAAGCATTATTGTAATATCCCTCCTTTAAGCCCTATTAATTTTATAAATGTAATTGATTATTTCACTGTTTTCTGGTGAGGAGCTCAAGCCCAAGGCCCCACCAGTAAACCTTGTGACTTATGAGGTTTAATTACTAAATGTAAATGGTAAACTTAGGAGACTAAGGATGGTGACACAACAAAATGATAGGAAACTAAAATACACTAAGGGGAATGGGGGTGAATGGTAGGGTAACCATGAGAAATTAAAAATACATAATTGATGTTATCACAAATGCTGTAAGAAAATTGAAGGAAGTTAGGTAATTTACTTGTAAACTAATTTATAAATATCCTTGCCATAGGTCGAGGAGAGAGAGACTACTAGCCACGATCTTCTTTTAAGTTATAGGGTGTATCCTTTAAGTAAGAATATGGCTATTAAGAAATGATCCAAAATGATCTAAGAGATCATTCTTTCTCTCTCTATATATATAAAGTATTTATATATATATATAGATTATTCAACAATAATGTTAGTAACCTAAGAAGCTAGTAATAATTTCCAAAGTTTACCTGGAGACTATTAAAGATGGATTAATTTACTTCTTGAATAAAGTGTGCAGTTTGTATAATGTTTGTTATTATGTTTATATATGCATTTATATATAGTAAGAGTTATAAAATAGTTTTAACTTATACTTGTAGAGATATATCGTATGAGCACTTAGCATTAAGAGCGTGACGCTCACACCATTCGGCATTAAGAGATTGACGCTCACGTCACTTAGCACTAAATTGCCGCTTGTTCTCGAGGGAGCAGTTTAGTTACGATGTTCTCCATCTGTCCAACTTAGGTGCAAGAAAGTTGTTTCGCTTTTCTTGATAAAAGGGGAGCTGAGTTTTGGAAAAAAGGGTTTTGGCATTTGTTTGATTTGGCGGCGATTGTATTAAGCTTGGATTGTTTTCTATGTGGGAGGTTTATGTTTGTCCTTACTACGCAATTGGGAAAGGGACAACTTGTTTTCAAGCCCGATCCCTGTAAATTTTTTATATAATGCATATATATTCTCTAATTACGCTGATGGAAATCTATGCATCTATGTTTCCCTTGTATGCACTACCGATTTGTAGGTCTAAACACAATCTTGAATGTCTTATATTTTTCTTAGGGTTTAAAACTCTGTTTGGGTTGAGCATTCTGATATCTAGATGATTTTTCAATATATATATTTTTTATTTAAGATCTCCATAGTTCCTTCCTTGGATTGTTTAGGCTGTTATCTATGTAACCTTATAGAGTTTTTATTCTATGAACTGATACGAGATCTTCCTTGATGATGGTGGGAGTTCATCGACAAAGCCACATCACATTATGCTATCTCTGCACCCATCATTTAATCTGGTTTCGCTTTGTTTCAGAGCCACGAACGCGATAATTGTATTATCCTTACGGTTTGTTTCAGATTATTGTTGGTTATGCGTAAACTCTATGGCTTACATCAATCCGCCGGGGAGCAGGGATGATTTTAAGAAGCCCCCCAAAATTTATATGTAAAAAAATGGGTGAATCTCCCTGATATATAGGAAAACTTGAAGGCGATTTTATCAATAATATAATATGTATATATAATTTTTTTGGCGAATCTTTCATTTAATTTTATAATACTGTAAAATATTGGTGAATCTTTCACTAAATTATAAGATATTGTAAAATCTTGGCGAATATTTCACTTAATTATAAAAAATTGTAAAAACTTGGTGAATCTTTCACTGATTTTTAAAATATAGTAAAAATTTGGCAAATCTTTTACCAATAAAACTCAAACTTTTGATTTTGTAGATTACTAAGGTAGTGCAACAAAAGAACATACACCAGAGCTCAATTTTGGACTCTCTCAACTCCCAGACTCTCGAATTAACAAGTGTATGAATGAGGAGAGGATGGATTTATTTATACATTTCACAAGCAGTATTTGGTCACTCACAACTAGAAGGTGTTGACGAAACATGACTGCACTAACTAGATTTAGGGAAAGTAGGGACCCTACTTCTTATCTCATACCTTAATGGTCCAATGGACATATGGGGTCATGAATATTGACATGCCAACAAATTGATAGAATTAAGTGAATATAGAGAGATAGTTATTGGACCAATTCCAAGCTTCCAACCAATGTTCTCACCAAAATTTATTCTCTTTGGTGTCAAATGGTAGAAGAGTTGCATAATTGTCAGTGAAATGGTTCAATCCACACAAATTTTCCTCAGCAAGTGATAAATTTTCCCATCATTGTTTTAAGATGTCCCAACACCATAAAAGCGTCCATAAAATGATAAATAACAACCCCATGCACTTCTAAATTCATCGAGTGATGAGAATAATGCCCCATGTACTTCTAAATTCACCCAGTGATGAGAAAAACGCCCCGGACACTTCAATACTTTCCGCGGGTACTTCAAAATTCTCCCAAAGATGATAAAAATGCCATAAGCACTTCAATATTTTCCTTGACACTTCTAAATCCCCCAATGATGATAAAAACTCCCCATACACTTCAATATTTTCCCCAAGCACTTCAAAATTCCCTCGAGGGACTTCAATACTTACCCCATGCGCTTCTAAATTGACCCAATGATGATAGGAACACACCATGCACTTCAATACTTGCTTCAACCACTTCAAAATTATCCCAATGATGATAAAAACACCCAGACACTTCAATTTTTTCCCTAGGCACTTCAAAATTATCCCAGCCATCCACTTCCATGATTTTCCAGGCACTTCATTACTTTCCCCAGACACTTCAAAATTCTTCCAATGATGATAAATATGCCTTATGCACTTCAATAGTTTCCATAGTCAAGGGAGAAAAACACCTGACAATGATACAATCACCCAGACAATCACAAAAATGCCTTAATCCACACAAATTTGCCGTAGCAAGTGATAAATTTTTCCATCACTATTTTAAAATGTCCCAATACTATTAAAGAATTCATACATTGATCAATAACAACCCCAAGCACTTCGAAATTCATGCAGTGAGGAGAAAACTGACCCATGCACTTCCAAATTCACCCGATGATGAGAAAAATTCCCCATGCACTTCTAAATTCACCCGATGATGAGAAAAATACCCAAGGCACTTTAATACTTGCCTCGGGCACGTCAATTTTCCGAAAGAAGATAAAATTACCCTAAGAACTTCAATATTTTCCCAGACACTTCTAAATTCTCCCAAGAATGATAAATACTCTGCATGCACTTCTATATTTTCCCAAAGCACTTAAAAATTCCCTTGAGTCACTTCAAAACTTGCCACATGCACTTCTAAATTGACCCAATGATGATAGAAATGCCCCATGCACTTTTAAATTCACCCAGTGATGAGAAAAATGCCCCATGCACTTCAAAATTCACCCATTGACAAGAAAAACACCCCATGCACTTCAAAATTCACCCATTGACAAGAAAAATGCCCCAGGCACATCAATACTTGCCCCGGGCACTTCAAAATTCTCCGAAAGATGATAAAAATGCCCTAAGCACGTCAATATTTTCCGAGGCACTTCTAAGTTCTCCCAAGGATGATAAAACTCACCATGCAATTCAATATTTTCCCCAAGCACTTCAAAATTGCCACCAGGCACTTCAATACTTGCCCCATGCACTTTTAAATTGACCCAGTGATGATAGAAACTCCCCATGCACTTGAATACTTTCATTGACCACTTCAAAATTCTCCCAATGATGAAAAAAATTCCCATACACTTCAATATTTTCCCTAGGCACTTAAAAATTCTTGCAACAAAGATATAAACACCCCCGTCCACTTCCATGTTTTCCCAATCACTTCATTACTTGCCCTAGACACTTCAAAATTCGTCCAATGATGATAAATACCTCGTAGGCACTTCAATACTTTCCCTAGGCAAGGGGGGATCACTCTTATGCTATTATCTAGCATTTATCAAACACTAGAATTTATGGAAGTGAAAGAAATCATGCTAACTCTCCATCAAATCCTTTCTCTCATGGTGATCTATAACCTAGAAAACTCTTCAAGCTACCATTTGAGATTTTATATTATGTCATTGTGAGAATCTTGTTGAGCTTTTAGGTTGAATAATGATATTTTATTACTGCAAAGAAAGTCCATAGATGGATGGTATGAGAACTTGCAATTACAAAGCTTTGTCTCAAGCTCTAGAAGATCATATAAGACAAACCTTCAAAGAAAATGATATAATTAGACATCAGAATTCAGAAGAGCTTTTAAGTTAATATAGCAGGTTTGATCCTTTCAAACATAAAAAATAAGGCTGAATAAATATGACATCTTATCTTAATATCCCCTAGGGGATAAAAAATGATGATGATCCTTGATGCATGCATAAAATAGTGAGATAATAGGCCATTTTTTGGATAAAGCATAGGCACAATTGATGCATCCTAGTTCTGAATTAGCATAATATCCTGAATGACTCGCAAAACTTGTTGGGAATGCTACTCTCATGTGGCTTTTTCCTTCCTAACATACCAATCTGTCATATATAGGATTAAGAAGGCCATATTGAAAAATAATAGACCACGAAAATAAAATCATGCTTACCGAAATTCATAGGGCCAATGAAAACCCAAGGTTAGGTGGGGATGGGAAATGGATGACAGAGACCATATTTATCATTAGTAGGTTTTCTAGTGCTATAAAAAAGGACAGTCATATATGAAAGTCTCAATATGATGCTACATGGTATGCCAAAACAAATGTCATTGGAGGTTTTAGAATGTTTTTAGAATTCCAAAATCATATCCATATATAGAATCATGTTCTTCATGAATTAGAACCAAACAATTAGAACTAGTAGAAACACAACTTATTCAGTTTATAGAGGGAGCCATTTATTAAGGGAATAATCTAAAAATGGAGTTTGGATTACCTTAGTGGGGCATTGATTAACCTATCAAATGGAATTATAGTATAGAGGTTTCAAATTAAATCATATGTTGCATAATGCACCTCCATAAGGTTAAGAACTTTTACGAGAGGACAATTCAATAGATTTTCAACTTTATTAGAACTACCTAAATTTTGTATTTGATAACCATATGAAACTATTGGATGTAGGAATCCCACTTAAGAGGCTACTATTCCTAGATTTTGGATTAAGATTGGATAAAAATTAATGGATGATTATGAACATGTAAGTTTGTCTCCTTACCCAAAATATAATGATTCCAATGCTTCAAATCTTGGATGAGAGCATAAAAATCCTTAACATATGAGTTTTAGTTGAGCTTGGCCTCTGACAAAGATTTAGAATGGTAAACCATAGGATTCCCTCCCTATGTAACTACATCAACAATGGAAAAAATGGAATCATCTATCTTGATCTCAAAAGGTTATTATAAATTAGTGACATGCAACACAAGATATACACATGCGACTACCTTTAATTTATGAAAGATATCATCTACAACCTTAATCCAAGAACAAACTAGTTGGTTAGCGAGCTGGTGAAGATTGTGGGTGATATGAGGAAAGTGAGAAATGAAGCAATGATAAAAATTGATAACCCTTGTGAAAGTATCAAGGTTTGTTGCATAATATGGAGTGGTTCAATTAGAAAAATCCCAAACTTTGGTAGGATCAACATGAATGCTCTCATGGTCAACAAGAAAACTCATGTACTAAATGCAGATCTACCCAAAAAAAATTATCCTACATTTAACTTGCAATTTATGAGCTCATAAAAGACCCAATACATCATAGACATGTTGTTGATGGTCCTTCCAATTTTGGCTTAAAATTTTAAAATTAAGGTATCATCAATGTAAATCACTACAATGCAACCCAAATGAGGATGTAATAGATTTTTAAGAAGATATTGGACAGTGGAAAGAGTGTTGGTGAGTCCAAAGGGCATAACCAACCATTCAAATAACCCAAACTTAGTTTAAAATAAGAATTTTCCAAATGCTATAGGGATCCATGTGGACATGATGATAACTATAATTAAATCCATCTTAGCGAAGAATTGGGCACCATTAAGATGGATAAGAAAATCATTAATGTGAGAAAATGGGTATAAATTTTTTACAGTCACTTCATTAAGATCATGATAATAAGTAACAAGATGCCATTCACTAGATTCCTTTACGGGAATTAAGAAAGTAGAGGAACAATAAGGAGAGGTGTTAGGTCTATATGTCTAGAGTTTAAGACATATTGAAGATGAAACACAATATCAAGAAATTCACGAGGGGATAAATGGTATATTGGAGCAATTTGAAGAGAAGATGTTGAGACAAGATCAATAGTATGCTAGACGAAATGAATAGGGGGAAGGCTAACAAGAGGTGTAAATACATACAAAAAATCATCTAACAAGGGATGCATTTAGGGTCTGGAAGGATGGGATTCATTATCAATCTTAACTCTTTGAACCACACATAGTGAGATGAGTTTGTGAAGATTGACATGGAACACAACAACATTGTTGGACAACAAGGAAGGTGATTGGGTTATAGAAGATGTGAGATCACAAGCCTTTCCATCTTTAAATAATTTGTAAGTGTTGTGGTGATCATCATATAGGAAATGACGAATAATTTGGTAAGGGACTCCAGTAGTAATATACACAACTGAGAGGAGACACATCGCATTCCAAAGTATATTGAAATGCCCCAATGGAATGTTGATGTATATGTAACTTCGGAATGTATTTCATATATGTATGTTGTACTCCTATAGAGATGGTATTATTCCTCTATACGAAAGTGTCGTCATTTATATTGTAAATGTCGTAACTTATACTTGATGGGTTATTAGACCACCTTGTTGGGGTCGGCTCTGTATAAGTCATATGGGTCAAAGGGTTATTAGACCACCCTATTGGGGGTCGTCCATATGGGTCGGAGGGTTATTAGACCACCCTATTGGGGGTCGACCCAGTCAGCATTATGTTATGTGGTTAAGTCCGAGCCTACATGATTTATGTAAAAGGCAAGTCAAGTCAAGTATAAATAGAGTGCGGGATGCACTCTATTTTATCACTCACTTCTCACTTATGCACTCAAGGAGGAGAGGCGCACTTATGGAGGAGGAGGATCTGCTGCTAGGATATGTATATCTCTTATGGTTGGGTTGTATCATTGCTCTATCTATCTCTGAGGAAGTTATTGCGGTTTTTCACCTTTATGGTTTTCCCCAAGTAAATCTTTGTGTCTCTTGTGTGCTTTCATCATTGTCTCCATGAATGATATGCTGTAGATTTTCTATACATGTTTTTCTCTCAGCTAAGATCCTAGATCATATTGAAGTAAATTCTGAAAAATTTAACATGGTATCAGAGCTAGCCTGAAAGAAGGCATGATATGGCATGTATGACACTTGTTGCACTTACGATGCTAGGGCTTGATATAAGAAAAACTAGTCATCGTAGCACTTTTGCTATAAATATGATTTGGAGAAGTTTTCAGATCTGAAATCTTTACAGGTCGAATATTAAATCCCCATGTACCTTGTGTCCAAAGGACAAACTCTAATTCGTTGTACTTTGTGATTTATGATCTGTACAATATAGGGTTTCTGCCTCTTCCAGATCTGAGTCAAAATCAGGTGACCTTGGGAAAAAGGTCATCACTTGGGCTAGAAAGCTCCAAATGAAATTTCGTAAAAGGTGATAGGTAGTACACAAACTGTACTATCTGAGAAAAAGTTTGCAGAGGCCGAAGTTGAACCAGTGACACATGGCACACCGTACAAGTTCACTCTCCTGTATTATCCCATAAACAGGTCACGTTGCGACACTTGGCATAACTCTCTCTCAGAGAGTCCAATTGAGGTCAGACCTGTCCGGATGGAAAGAAAATAGGTTAGGATATCTCAAGAAAATTGTTCAGAGGCCGAAGTTGAAACAGTGACACGTGGAACACCATACAAGTTATCTCTCTTGTATTATCCCATAAACAGGTCATGTTGCGACACTTGGCTTAACTCTCTCTCAGAGAATCCAATTGAGGTCAGACCTGTCATGATGGAAATATTACAGGTCGGGCTATCTCAAGAAATATTTTCAGACCCTTTGGATTGAAAAGTTCGGAGTTACACCAGAAACAATCAGGTACATATTTCTGTCAAAACATAATTTTTTTTAGTACCTTCATTCATGGCTTCCAGAATTTAGGGCTTCGGAGAAAGTTGGAATTTTTGTAATCGGATACCAGGGATGGATGATACTCATCAAAATAGAAATTTAGAGACCAAGATCAGAATTTTTGGTTGGGCAGAAGGCCAGGCTTGATCAGACCCTAGTTTGGGACTTTGATCAGAAAAGTGGAAAATTAGGGCATGTGTAAAAATGGGAATTTTTGAAATCTGTGACCATGGCTGGAAGCTCCTCAGAAAAATAGAAGCTTAGAGATCTGAATCAAACCTTTTGATGTGGCAGAAGAGTGGGCTTCATCAAACCCCAGTTCCGGGTCACGTCCAATGAATCTGGAAGTTTCAAAGGCAAAATTGAGGAGTGAAACTTTGCATTTTTCAAATTCTGAATATACCAGCTTGATCAGCTCATCAAGGCGCATATTTCTATCCTTTCGAAAGTTTGAAATTAAAAGTTTGAATTTTTGGGGTTTCTCTGACAAACCCATATCCATCTCCAGGTCCAGTTCTTGCAAATCAAGTGGATTGGGTTAATCCTAGAAGAAGATGGATTGATCATCTGCATGAGTGAAGAAGTTACTGTTTCAAAGGGAGATGAGGCTAAAGCCTTACATAAGAATATTACAAGCGATCTCGACATGTATGACTCATCGAGGTATGTTTCGATATTTGTTCATGATTAAGTTTATGGTATGTTTGTCTTCATATTATTACAGTTAGTAGAATCTTGATTTTAGATTTGTCATATCACCTTAAAAAAATTATGAATGCATGATAGAAGATATTCATTGGTTAGGGTGTTGACACTTATGATTGTACTAATGTATTATGGTGTTGTATGAGGTTTATGTTGTCTGCTAACATAAAAGGTACACCAAGAAAGACAAATCATGTTCTACTTCAAGAACGTATGATCATGGTAACATGAAGACAACGATTCATCCATTGTCATGGATCACATAAAAGATCTACTTTCGAGGTATGTATAACTTGTTTCTGCAATGGTTAACTTATGAGACATGCAGGTTACTAGCACAAGTCACTGAAGAGAACCAAAAGACATTATACGGATATATTAGACATAACTAGCTAGCATGCTAATCCAGGTATGTTTTTCCTATATCAAGCTAGAATCCTACCTTGGGTTAGGATCTTATACTGTTGTGTTGTTGATAATTATTATTCATGAAGTCATAAGTTTGAATAATCATGGGTATATGCATATTATGTGTCTTACCTTAATTAATGATATGACTAACCCGAAGAGTCATAGGTTTGAGTAATTATAGGTTTAGACATGTTATGTTTCTTATGATTTGACTAACCATAAGAATCATACATAAACCTTGAATGCTAATGCTTATTATTTTTGTTGAAATGATCATGACTATACATGCTTGAGATTATTGTGTTTTAATAGTATACTAATGAATGTATGATTTTATATGAGATCACAAAGATAACGCAATCATGATACTAATAAGCATGCATAGGGACCAAGGATGAATATGAGTTCAAGAATAGGTAATCCAAGAAGCAAAGATTAAGAGGGAGCACACTGTAGTAGTTTCTGCAAGGATGCAGATATTTAGAGGGAGTTGACCACTTCTCACAATCTACATAAGAATGGAGTTGCAGAAAAGAAGCAAAGACTGAGAGGGAGTCAACCCAACAAACAAACAAAGATAAGTATTTGAATTGTCATTGCTTGCATATTTTATTGTTTAAATAATACTGTTCAAAAATGTATATACTGATGTTCCTAGAATTAGGTTGTGTATTATGCATATTAGAATAGTTGCATTGATGAACAATATACTACTAATATGCATGGGTAAGTGGCCTATGGAACTGTACAACATTCCATTGCTACTTATCTAGAATGAAACCTCTTTGCTGACATGTTGGGAGTTGTGCACACTCTTAACAATGTTCTGGTAGAGATTGGAAGGCATCTAGAAAGTTATGGGATATGGATAAATGTTGTATTGAAGCATTGGCTAAGATAATTGCATGACTGTATGACATATTTCTTTATGTGTAAGAATTTGTTTTGAAAACTATGAGATGTTTTCTAATCGTGCAATTTAACTTGTTGTGTAGGAAAGATCGTATGCCATCACCTACAAAAGAAGAACTACAACATTTGTTCAGCTACAAAATTATCTATGGAAGATATTGAAGTTCCCAGGATATGGGAAGAATGCCATGATCCGTCGATCATGAAGAATGATGTTTGGGATGTAGTCCCAAGACCTGAAGGGAAGTCTGTTGTGACTTCCAAATGGAACTATCAGATCAAGCATGTTGCAGATGGTAGCATTGAGAAATATAAAAGTGATGAAATAGAAGATGCACCAAATGGATTTCAAGATAGCATGGTGTAGTCATATATGTGTGCAGAACTTGGTATGGTAGGATAGAAAACTTTCTATCCAGATTGGTCTTTACCAATAATAAAGCGGATTCCAACCTTTTCTACAAGGTTGAGGAAGGAAATCCAGTGATACTACTTTTGTATGCGGATAACCTGTTTGTTATAGGTGAAGATAGATTGATTGCCGACACGCAGCGAAAGCTTGCTGCCAAGTTTGAGATGAAGAACATGGGGATGATGCACTATTTGTTTTTGGCATGGAGGTGTGGCAGAGTGATGGAATCTTTCTTGGACAAGGGAAGTATGCAGTAGAGATCCTGAAGAGGTTCGGGATGATGGACTGCAAGGCTAGGGCCACACCTATGGCATCAAATCTGAAGCTTCTATGTGATGCTTCATTTGAGCCGATTGATGTCTCTATGTATCGTCAGATGATTGGGTCCTTGATGTACCTGACGAACACGAGACCAGACATTTGCTTTGCTGTGAACACATTGAGCCAGTTCCTAACGGATCCAAGGAGTGTTCACCTGGTTTCTGTAAAGCATGTTCTAAGGTACCTGAAGGGTACAGTGGATTATGGGCTCAAGTATGAAGCGAATCAAAGGTTTAACCTGCATGGTTATGTTGATTCAGATTGGACTGGCAGTGTTGTATATAGGAAGAGCACATCTGGGTGCTGCTTCAGTATGGGATCAGGTGTGATCTCTTGGTTTAGCAGGAAGCAGTCCTGCATAGCACTGAGTACAGCTGAGGCAGAGTATGTTGTAGCCTGTCTAACTAGTTGTGAGGCAGTATGGCTATGGAAGCTACTGTTTGAGTTATTTGATCTCCCATTGGATGCTACTGGTATCTTCTGTGATAACCAGAGTTGTGTAAAGCTGTTTGAGAACCCAGTGTTTCATGACAGGTCGAAATACATAGAGATCAAATATCACTATATCAGGGCTATGGTGCAGAGAGGAGCTGTGAAGCTCCTGTATGTTGCGACAAACAAGCAGATTGCAAATGTGCCGATGAAGCCACTAGCCAAGGTGAAGTTTGAGTACTTCAGAAGAGAGGCTTGGCGTTCTTCAGATCGAGGACACTTCAAGGAAGAAGTGATGGACACATTTGCTGAATCCATTCCAAGCATGTTGGAAGAAGGATCCTTCACATGGCTGTGGATGTAAGCATTGGATGATGAGCATCAGGATGATGTTCTGGTTTCTGCTGGATATGATCAGTTGGATCATTTTTATGTATGTATGTATGCATCATGTTGGATGCTGGATATGATCAGTTGGATCATTTATATGTATGTAAGGATCATGTTGGATGCTGGATATGATCAGTTGGATCATGTGTATGTAATTTTGTATATGCATCATGTTGGATGCTTGGACCATGTATCTGTATATGTATCAGGTGGATACATTGTATGATCAGGTAGATCATGTATGTTGATGGATACATTGTGTGGATCATGTATCTATGTATCAGGTGGATACACTATGTATATTGATATGTATCAGGTATGATCAGGGAGATCATGTATGTTGATGGATACATTGTGTGGATCATGTATCTATGTATCAGGTGAATACATCATGTATGATTATATGTATCAGGTGGATACATTGTATGGTCAGGTGGATCATGTATGATGATATGTATCAGGTAGATACCTGGTATGCATCCGCTAGATGCATTGTATGATCAGGATGATCATGGATGATGAGCTTCAGGATGTTGCTCCAAATGACATGCAGCAGGATGTTGCAGTGATGATGATTAGGATGATCATGTGTACATCAGGATGATGTATGGTGAGTATCAGGTTGATACTCTATGGCCATGGATCAGGTTGTGCAGATGAGCATGTAATTCGATGCCCTGGGATATTTGCAGATAGTCTTTCGAGGTTTTGCCGATGGCATGTAATTCGGTGTCCTGGGATATCTAGCAAATACTCTTTTGAGGTTTTGCTCTTGGAGGAGATATAATTCGGTGCCCTGGGAGATCTGTAGATAGTCTTTCGAGGTTTTGCCTATGGCATGTAATTCGGTGCCCTGGGATATCTGGCAGATGCTCTTTCAAGGTTTTGTCCTATGGCATATAATTCGGTTCCCTAGGATATCCGATAGGTTGGGCTCTGTGCCCGTAATCAGTCCTGGGATGCTCTTGTGAGGTTTTTCCATGACCACATGTAATTCGTGCCCTGGGAGATCCTATAGGTTGAGCTGCATGCTCGTAACAGCCTGGGATGCTCTTGCGAGGTTTTGTGGTGGGGTCACATGTAATAAGTTCTGGAGATCTGGACAGGATGAAAAAGGCCTCAGATGCTCTTTAGAGTTCTTTCTAGTCAAGAGACTCTTTTAAGGTTTTGTGATGCACGTAATAAGTCCTAAGATTTCCACAGTATGGCCAGTGATGATGAAGACCTGCAGGTGGTGGGCCTACATCCAGTATGAAAAAGGACTGGATCTATAGAACTTCCTATGACGAGTAGATTTAGAGATTGATTGAGATAGTAGCAGCAGTGACGATGATGATGTCTCGATGACGATTATCCAGTGACGATGATCCAGAGAAGAAGACTTGTGCTAGAAGACCTGTGCTGAGAAATACCTTCCTAGTTAGGAGGGAGTGTTGATGTATATGTAACTTTGGAATGTATTTCATATATGTATGTTGTACTCCTATAGAGATGGTATTAGTCCTCTATACGGAAGTGTCGTCATTTATATTGTAAATGTCGTAACTTATACTTGATGGGTTGTTAGACCACCTTGTTGGGGTCGGCTCTATATAAGTCATATGGGTCAAAGGGTTATTAGACCACCCTATTGGGGGTCGGCCATGTGGGTCGGAGGGTTATTAGACCACCCTATTAGGGGACGGCCCAGTCAGCATTATGTTATGTGGTTAGGTTTGAGCCTACATGATTTATGTAAATGGCAAGTCAAGTCAAGTATAAATAGAGTGCGGGAGGCACTCTATTTTATCACTCACTTCTCACTTATGCACTCAAGGAGGAGAGGCGCACTGATGGAGGAGGAGGATCTGCTACTAGGATATGTCTATCTCTTATGGTTGGGTTGTATCATTGCTCTATCTATCTCTATTGAAGTTATTGGGGTTTTTCACCTTTATGGTTTTCCCCAAGTAAATATTTGTGTCTCTTGCATGCTTGCATCATTGTCTCCATGAATGATATGCTGTAGATTTGCTATACATGTTGTTATCTCAGCTAAGATCCTAGATCAGATTGAAGTAAATTCTGAAAAATTTAACATGGAAATGGTGATAACATAATTTTCAGTGACATGTAGATGAGGACCATATTTTGTAACCAAACCTGATATGGATTTTGATGGTCTGTAGTGGGGAGTTGGAGATAGGAGACTAAACATCATGGGAAAATATATTTATTTGCATACCGTTATCCATAATTAGGGTGGTGATTATAGATTTAATTTGATAATTATTAACATATAGGAAACCTAGTTGATGCTAGAAGAAATTGTTGTACATGAATGGCAGTGTAGGATTCGGGGTGGTGGGATTGGGTAACAAAATTGGAGGACTCAAAAAATTGGCAGAAGAGTGAGATGAGGTACTAGGAATGGGATTTGATAGGAACAATAGTTATAAAATTCATCTCCATGTATTTTTTTCCCAAGCAAAGAAATAGAGACCCTTGAGAAATATCAATGACAAAGTGTGAAAACTAGTGTCCAATGTTTAGCTTGGGTTTAAGATATGTAGAAATTCCAGTTAAGTTTCATAGATATAGCAGATTAGGAAACAAACAAATCATAGCACTATCAAGGACATAATAAATTAAAAAGTCCCTATGTTTTCCTATGGGATTTGAATATTTACTTTGATAAGTAACAAGATTGGATGAAGACTACCATAAAATGAAAACATTGTTATCTTTATTTTTAAATGAAACACTTTCATGAGTATGGCTTAACTCTACACAAATAGTTCATGTGAACTATTGCTTAACTCTACACAAATAAAATAACATGTTGAAATGCTAGAGTACTGGGCTTGAAGTTGTGAAACAAATTTCAAGTTAACTCACCATTTTCTCCTTTATTTTGCAAATAAACCTCAAGTGTTTTATTGACTAAATGATCTTGGATCTATTTATGATGTTCTGTCATATCTGCATACAAAAGTATCTCATTTTTCCTAGGTAGGGACTTCTCAACCTCTTCCTTCAACCTTTTGAGAAGCAATGTTCTAGAAGAATCAAATGAAGCTTTGAAATTACCTAGAAAAGTACTTCTTATCATGCCTAGTCGAAATTTCAAATACAGCAACCAAAGGAAAATAAACTGCTTATAGATTCCTATCTATTGCATAATAAAATGTAAACTTACTTGAACTCTTCTTTTCTCTTCAATTTATTCTTGCTTCATCAAATTAAATTGTTTCCCAAATAGATCAAACCTTCAAATAAAATGATATAATTAGAAATCAGAATGAAGAAGAGCTTTTAAGTTACTATAACAGGTTTGATCCTTTCAAACATCAGAAATAAGGTTGAATAATTATGACATCTTATCTTATCTTAATATCCCTCGAGGGATAAAAAATGATGATGGTCCTTGATGCATGTGTAAAATGGTGAGATAATAGGCCATTTCATGGACAAAGCAGCACAATTGATGCATGTCCTAGTTCTGAATTAGCATAATATCCTGAATGACTCGCAAAAATTGTTTAGAATGCTACTCTCATGTGGATTTTTCCTTCCTAACATGCTAATCTGTGCTTTCGATTCACATTAATGTCAAGCATCCCAAATAATCCTAGTTTTGAATCAGTGGTATACCGTGAATGACTTGTTAAACTGGTTAGCATGCCACTCTCATGTGCTTTTTACCAGTCCTAAAGTAGCAATTTGTATTCTCTATTCACAACAATGTCTGGTACAAAACCAAATCAAATGAAAACTTAACTATATTCTATTGGAGGTATAGTGATCTGGAACAAAAAAATTAAGATCCCTATGTGAAAATTTTGATATTGTAAACTCGCCAACAATTGATCCAAAAAAATGTGAAGGATAAATGGAATATTTTACTATTACTCTACATCGAGCATATCCAAATAAAAACACGATTGGAACATGGGAACATTGTGGAGGAGAACTTGATTGGTGTGAGTCCTATCTAAATTTAATGAAACAATGACAATTAGTTGTGAAATAAAATTTTCTAAATTAAATTAAATAAAAAATAATGATAAAAATAACACTACTGGAGCATGGGAACATCATGGAGAAGAACCTGAGTAGTGTGAGTCCTATCCAAATTTAATGAAACAATGGCAAATTGTTCTTAGATGTAAATCATATCCAAATTTAATGGAACAATGACACTAACAATGGCAAATTGTTACTCTTCATACTAACACTAAGGATTACTAAAATGTTAAATTTGCACAAAGAAGTTTACATTAAACAGTCTGAGCATGAATACACTTCTGAAGTGTTAATCCAATAGATAAAAAATATTCTAATCTAGATACACATTTTGCTAATAAGAAGTTTTAGTAAACAAATAGAACACCCATACACTTGGAAAGAACCTCCCAAATGTCAGTCGAGCATTGGAAGTTCACAGAAAATTAACTTCTTGAACACCAGATGAGATATATTTTGACATAGCAATCATCTAACATTTCCGTTGGTAATTTAAAGTAACTCAAAGTCGATGTTTACATAAGTAAAATATTCGGCTTGCTACCTTAGGGGGTGGCAACAGCCGCACGACCTGGGCAAGGTAGCTGATGTTTAAATCAATTGGTGCACTGTAACTATTGCACCTCTCATATAAACATAGAAACTGCAGCTATTGCACCCCACTCCCATAAAATCTGGGTCGAGAAGTGTGTTATCATTACCCTTTTTTGTGTAGGCATCGGGATCTTTGAAATAAGTTGTTGGCTATTTGCCCCTTCAAGGAGAATGCCATAAATCGCAAACTAAGAATTGTCCACAGCCTTCAATGGAATACCAATTAACTCCATATCGAGTAACGAGGTGTTCTACAAATAAAGCTTACGAGATGTTATACAAATAAAGGTTACAGTACTTGAGGCACACAAGCCACACAAACTAGACTTAATCTTCCCTTTCCTTAGGTCGGATGCAAGCAACATCGATGAATAAATAGGAAATTAATTATTTCGTGTGACCAACAATATACAAATCCAGCATTCAAATTTTAGTAATCCCTTAATAATACAAGGTAAAAGCAATAACTGGCTTCAAAATAAGCCTGGAGGAAAAATCAGTTGGACGAAGGGTAAATATAGGTGAATAAAATGTAGTTATATAGCTACTCTGCAACTCAGTGAGTAATGTCATTTAAATTTATATCACTGTTCTTATAGATGTACAAGTAGTGGGAGATTTTTGGATATGATTAATTAGCTGGAAATTTTGAATTGATTTGTTGTTAAATTATGTGGATTCTGTTTGGACATTCAAATCCAAGAAAAGCTTTTATTGGGTTGACGAGGAACATAATTTTATGGAAAAGTATTGTAGTAGAGCTGGTCAAGCAGTAAATAAAATGGCTTTCCATACACTTATTGTGAAAAGCAAAAGCCCCGCAGGCCTACTTGTGGACGAAGAAGAAAAAAATTTATTCAGGAGTGCGATAAGGCATCCATGGCTAAAGGATTTGATCAAGTCTCAAACCCAACATTATGGATAAGGAATTCAGGAGAAGAACTAGATAAATTTACGCTATTAAAGAGTTTCAAGACAGCCCATGAATAATAGTAAGCAGGACCAAATCTGTATTTGCATCGCAAACACTTGATTCTTCAAAAACTTCTCCAGAGGAATGCACAAAAGAGAGATGTGCCTAACATAACATAGATAGAATAGTAACAACAAGTTCGAGTATTCAAAGTTAAAACAATACAAACGATTAAAAGAGAGATGCATGTGAAGTCAAATCCCGAACCACTATCCTTGTTGAGTGGTGAAGCACATGCACAGCACATGCACAGGCGTAGTGTGGGAACCCCAGCCAGAGAGACGGCGTTAAACACACACACACACTAGACTCAAGCACATGCACATGCGTAGTGTGGGCGCCCCAGCCAGAGAGACGGCGTTAAACAAACACACACACTAGAGCGCATGATCTATGGATGATTTCCTTCGCTTTACCACAGAGCAAGGAATTTGACACAAAATCATCTATGGTGCATTCTTGACTTCCCAATAGTTACTTCTTCTACACTGCACTACACTACAACACTGGCTAAATTAACTGCAGCAGAGAAAAGTCAGAAAACTATACAAAACAACCACCATATATGCATATATAATTTCTTATTTTACTACCGTAGGGGGAGAAGAATCAATGTAATGTTGTTGATGATGAAGTGTTCTCTGTATGCCGCCCTTCCACCCCTGGTCTGATAATTACACACTGCAATTCAGACATCTGCATGGTGCAATGCAGATTTGATCTGCTGCACCGTATTGCATATGAGATTGTTGATGGTTATAACAAAATCTAAACCCAGTTTGGCTATCGGTAAGTGGATTGTAAGAACTTGAAAGGCCACTGTGAGTTATGAACCTCCTCCTGTGAACGGGCTATCCAATCCACTCCTGTTGCTGTTGTTGCTGCTGTTGTTAGCCCCTTCAAGGAGTGAACTACTAGAAGGTCTATTTTGACCATCTGTCAATATGGAAAATATGGAAGGTAGAAGGGCTATGTATGAAGGATCCTCCCCGCTCATAGCAATGTTGATTGCTGGAACATCCACGAGTGCGTACACTATAACAGACCCATATGCATCTGTGCAACTCTCCTGCAGTATTAACTCTATGTTTTGGCTTGTACTGCATGCCTGAAAATACTTTTCATATTTCAGATCGAAATGAACAAAATAATATCTAGATATACACATGAAACAATCTCATAAATCTAACTCACGCTCACATTTATGCGAAGAAGAGAAATGCAATTTCCAGCGTGCGATCCATTTTCAATATGGGCCACTTCTTGCACCATGTTTCCACTGGATAGCACATCCCACTATGACAAGAAAGACCAAGAAAATACAAGAATATCAACACTTTGCATTCCCTCCCTGGAAAACTATAAAATTCACATAGTAATAACAAATCAAGCATAATAGATATACCTACCTCCAATCTCATTCACTCATCCCTCAAAAATTCAAATAGTCATTGGGGAGGGAAAGGAAGCCAAAGTGAAGTGGTGCCATTGACGACAACTTCGCTGGGCATCCCTGGTTCGGTGTTCTTCCGGGTTGTGATTTGAACACTGTCATCGCTCGAGAGATTTGTCCATGTATGGCCGATTGATGAGCTGATGTTTGCAAAGAAACTGTTTGTCATTCTTTGAGCTAACTTCATTACACTTCTCCGTCCCTCTGGAGATGGTATGACTGCAAACATCATACAATTTTACTATCTTTTCTAGATAAATTCAACCTAAACAAAACTAATTTCAGTAATAAAATGTCATTCGAGCCTGTAAAAACAAAAGCAGACCTCCAAGTTCTCTGGCTGAGATGTTTGAAGCCATGAGACTCGCCAAATGCTCACATTGCCTCGTCAAGTTAGCTAGCCAGCGTTGTGCATCAAACTTCATTCCACTGTTGACAAGCTGCTTATTGATTCTATGAACTGCTCTATCTTCAATCTCTGCGTGTTCTACCCATGTAACCTGCATGTTCAATTCATTACAATCTACGCTATGCTCCTAAGAGAAGAATAAAGCATTTGGCATCAAAATATAAATTTGAAAATTTGGGGGGAGAATTCAACCCAAAACCTCAAATCCACAACGAAGTAACAAGGGAAACTGCCCTATGGTCCAAAAATCAGGGGCAAAAAGACTAGTAATCCCCTACATGAATGAAAACTATGGGTGAACTAATGGCTCACGCCCCCAACAAATGAAAAATTACGGGCGAACCAACTGCCCTTGGCCTCTATTACGGGAATTACAGGGGCGAACCCACCATTTCGGCCATCTTTCACGGGGCTAAATTACATTTTCCATCTCTCACAGGATCTCACATGGTGGGCTATCCAATTTTTCACCACGGTGGAATTAATAAATTGTGGACTAATTTATAAATTGTGGAAAAATCTTCCACAGATTTCCATTCATTTACTAGTTACAAAAATGTGGAGTAATGAACAACCATGTGGACTAATTTGTTAAATTTTAAAAAACCACTTTCATATTAAAAATTCACCCAGGTTTTTTGGTGACCCTTATAACTTCGCCCATGGGCTATAATTCGACCCTAAAATCATCCCTGTCGGGGAGATATTTATAGATCTGTACTCTGGGAAATGATTAAGCTCTGTCCAAAGTTGTGTTAAATCCCTTCAAGATTTTGTCATCTTTGATATTGTGAACATCAGATGGACCAAAACTAGATTTCCAGCTGCATATCACACATCGGTCTTTTTCTTCATGACTTCACTCAAGCACGATCCTGTGTAGTAGATAAGACATTTATATGTTGCTAGAGACCCAGTCTAACAATGATCTCAGTCATGGCATTTGGTTTTAATTATTGTAGGTGTAGCACTTGGTATGTATTAATCCATAAAGGGGGTAGCTTATTAGCGCATACAATGTGCCTTTTGGTTGGATCTCCTTAGTTTATTCTTATGTGATGAAAGCATTAGATCATGTTGACCTCTGTGAAGATCTCGGGTTATGTATGCTTCCTTTTTATTTCTTTATAAATCTCACAACTAGTATGCTTGAAGAGTAATAAATGAAGCGATCCCTCTGTAAAATCATCGAACCGAGTTTTGTAAGAAATTTCATGCATCTAATTCGTTAATATATAGGGAAATATCCCTATGGAGATTCAAATCGTAAGTATTATACAGTTTTTTTTTGAAATAGAAATTCTGTTGAATAGTATACCTGTACAAATAGAGATTTGCGACAGGAATTCTCCGTAACAGCTCGTCATTATTCATATGGTAAAATGATCTCTGCCTAATTTCTTATTGTAGTTAAGGGGCGACCTCCTTGTGGATATTTGACCCATAAGTGTAATTCCCCCCCTAATCGAAATGATCCAAGTGTTATAATGGGCGATCCCATTATGGGAATCAATCCCATGTTAGAATCTTGAAACTAGTTTCTTTATCTCTTTATATGTTTGGTTGCTTTAGTTAAACTTACGGCTAGCCCATAAGGGGCACAACCCTCGGTTGAATAGTGGTATTGGAAAGTGTAGCCTTCTCCCCATGTCTTTAGTGGTTTTGTTTTTAGTTACAAACTAATATTATAATATGAAGACTTAAGTTAAACATGGTGTAGCACAGGTCTTGGTACCTTATTGCATTCTTAAGTTAGAGTAGATTCCTGTCATCATTTTGGTGTAGTGTTGCATACTTGAGAAGAAATATGTTCAGTTTTTAACTACCAAAGAACAGACCTTGGAAATCGTCTGGATGGAATACCATGAAAATGATCATCATAAGCGAGGATTGGGAAAAGTGGAAATTGATTAATGCAACAATTGGGTTGCAGATGTAACCCTCTACCTTGTTGATTAATAGAATAATTGTGACTCTTTTTGTGGATGTAGCCCATGGTTATGGGTGAACCATGCATATGTTTCCTCGCTCTTATGTGTGATTAAGTTTTTCTTTATTGTCTATATCAATGTATACGTATATTTCATAGGTGTGATTATGATTACTTTGTTCTTGCTCATATGTCTGATTAAGATTTGTTTTGATGTATATGATAATGCATAAGTGTATATCGCTCATATGTGTGATTATGAGTACCTTGTTTTTATGTCAATGTATAAGTGCATACCTTGTCAAATGTTTCTTAGGAAAAAGGTAATTCATTGATAGTTTCATGTTGTTCAAGTGATGACCGTATAAGATGTATTTATTATTGGAGTTAAAGTACATATAAATGGGTAAGAATTTCATGAAGATTTTTAGGGTAAAGATGGAATACGCTAATCTAAGTTATAATGTTTAGATGAATTGCTTGACTTATATAGTTATCGATTTGGTTGAAACAAATTATTAAACATAGTGAGTAGTTGCAATGTTTCCTCTTACTTATGATTGTCCAAAGTATGATAAAATAAGTTGCATAGATATTTCTTAATGGAAATTGATGTTGTATAAGTGTTGGAAATAAATGAATAAGACCGTGGCATAAGTAATCCAAGTTTATAAGAGTATCAATTGTAGGAAAGGTGAAATTATATTATTATGGTTGTGAACATTTCTATTAACTAATCATCATTTTATTATTAAACGATGGCAGATTCTTGAATTTCATTATGGAGAAGTTTAATGTTTTATTGAATTTTTTAAAATTCACCAAAAATTACTAACTCGGAAAATTAGGTTTGTGACATATGGTATTAGAGCTACAAGTTACAAACACTCGGGCCTATTTGGGCTCAGCCGGAGGAAGCAAATAAATGTTGGATGAGCTAAAGGAAGGAACTCTATCTTAAGATGTATCCGCACCAATTCATCTTCAATAAAGTTTGTAGAAGGTAAAACGGTAAGTTGTATATGGAGTGCAAGTAAGTAAGTTTCATTATATCTATTGCTGAAGCATTGTGTTTCTCATATTCAAAGTATATTACTTAAGGTGTAAAACATTACTCATATTTAGTAAATACCTTTATGGCCTACCTTATTAAGATATTTGTATACCATTATACCATCAAATGAGATTTATTATATGAGAAGTAATACAAGTAGCGAGTAATTTGAAAGAATAACTATGGATTTTATGTCTAGGTAACCACGACTAGGGGTAAATACCTAAGATTACTTCTATAAATAATTTTCCATATTGATTATGGCTTGAATATAAGGAAAGAAAGAATTGTATAATTTACATATTACTTGGTGGATATAGCTATGTATTGGTTGAGGCAATTTACTATCATTTAACAAAGTATGCAGTGGCCATGTTTATAAAGTATTGCTTTTAGTTAAGATAAACCCACACAAATGAATAATGTGTAGTGTGGTACTTTACATGTATGTAATCATTGTGATAAATCCTTAGGAGAATTTTTTTTCACAATATACTAACTAGGTTGTAAGGATATGTTACATGGATGTAGTGATCAAATAATCTAGAAAACATTGGGTAAGTACTAGTTGATTAATAAGAAGAATAATTTTGTTCTTATACATTCGAGTATGAATCATGTCATTTCATTTTATAAGATTTTAAGTCTTATAAGTTAGAAGAAGAATAGATAATATATTAGAATTAAGTATGTCTTGGGAAATAAAACATTTTGACTATGATGTCCTCTCATATTCTAAGGAAAAAAACTTTCTCTTATAACAAGTTTACATTTTAATTGAATTAAGGATGTTGAAATTAAAAGAAGGTTGTAAATCATCTTAGAAGCAGTGAATAGTTAAGTTATGTCTTTCACAGATTTTATGCGAGAAGGCTTACCTAACTAGAAAGATAAAATTAAGTAGGAGTAAGTTTAGATTTATTCTAAATGAAGAACTCATCAAATAGAAAGCATCATTATGAGTAAATTGTATTTCATTATAGAGGTATAAAGCTTCTTATCGTTATAGAGTTTTAAAGGTGTATTACTGTATGGAATTGCAAATAGTGCTCCTAGGGGTTTAAATGATCGTATTTTAGAATGCATATGATTCTAATTATTTTCTCCATATATTTTTAAATAAACCCCTGGTAGGGTTTTTTATATCTTCTAATAAATATTGTTGTGTACCAAGTTAAAGATCTTGTTAATAGTATGATTTTGATTAAAGGAATAGAAGAATCCTAATATTTTTATGATCGATTAATCATGGGATATTTTAAACAATGAGTATGGAAAGATTATAGAGAAAATAATCTTTAGATAATGAGTCTCAGGTTGAAATGAATCTATATGTAACTAAATGTTTAAACTATGATACTAACATGTTTGTTTGTTAGAAGACTTGACCCCAAACTCACACTAAGGATTTTGAAGAGTTTACATTTACACATCGGAATGAATAGTAGAGGATGCACAAGTTAATTGAATGAGCATATGTGTAGTGCTACTAAGATGATTATTATGGAACTAATATGTTCAGTTTCTGGGCAATTGAAGCGAATATTGTTTTTTTCTTTTGTACTAACATTGCAAGAGGTTATCATAATTACAATCAATGTCATGATCAAAGTGGAACGTTGATTATAAAACCACTTATATACATAAGTTGAGCTAAACCACCCAAGAGTAAGCAATGATTTACTTTACATTTTATTATAGGGTGGATTACAGGATTTCATGAACCATGATTGATGGTATACTTATGATTAATTATGTGTGATCATCAAAATGCATAGAATGTGATACGTAAATAGGTGAATATATTTTGTAAATTTTTACTGCTATTATGTTGCATGTGGTGAATTAACAAAACTGCAAGAAATAATAAACGATTGTTATTAAGAAAATTCTTGGACTCAAATGAGAAGGTTTGAGGGGAAAAGAATATTTCTTGGACTCAAACAAGAAGGTTTGAGGGGAAAAGAATATTTTCTGGACTCAAGCGAGAGGAAAAAATACAAATGGAAGCAACAACATTTACTTTCTAGCTAATGCATGAGGCATTCTCCCTAAAAACCAATTGTGGTCATTTTCCCTAGAAAGGAGGAACTGAGCAGGTGGCTCATTAAATTCAAAATTGACCCAAAGACCTAGGCAATCATATATCCATCGAATGAGTGGGAGGCTCACACAATTTACCCTGTGGATTTGCTTCATACTGAAAAGTTAGTCGCACAAGAGTTGATTCAATGAGGGGAAGCTAAAGTGAGATTGCTGGCAGTTTGTTTGCAAGTTTGATTGTTGTTTTGTGTTCAACAGAGGGTTGCTAAAGTTCCAAACTCATTGGAGAGTTTGATGATCAACAAAGTGTTGTTGAAAGATTTTTTTTATGATATAACAATAAAACACATATTAATGATTTTTCTTGTAAATTAGACTATTGGATGTCTTTATGTGTAAATTTTATGAATGCTTGAGTAAGCAAAAAAATTCCTCAAGGATGAGGATGAATGATAAATGTTAAAAGTTTACTGTTTGAAATATTGTGAAGTATATGATGCTAACCTGTGAATGAAAGAGGTGTCTACCTCAAGTTGAGGACTAGTAAAATTTCCACGTATTGGATGTAAAAGCATTCTTACAAAAGGATAATTAAATCTACATTACTTATGAGTCCCTTGGATATTTGAAAAGTAAGCATATATCATGTGTGATTGCGATGTTCAATGAATTGCAAATGTTATGTTGTGAAAAAGGGCTCATGGTTTATGTTGCTGAGTTTGATTATGAATTAATGATGTGTTATACTGAACAATTTTTAGAGTACTGGTTTTACTGCATAAAATGCAGGTTATGGGCGATAGAAAATTGCAGAAATCATGAGGTCGAAGAAGGCTAAAAACTGAAACAAGGAAGCAAGAAAAATATGACTCCACAAGAGAAGACGAATTGCTGAGAAGTATGAACACCGAGGACGGTGTTATTATTAAGGGGAGGAGGATGTAATATCCCTCCTTTAAGCCCTAG
This sequence comes from Larix kaempferi, assembly GCA_027924585.1. NCBI lineage: Eukaryota > Viridiplantae > Streptophyta > Pinopsida > Pinales > Pinaceae > Larix > Larix kaempferi. The sequence continues at coordinate 1,774,194 of BSBM01000047.1, forward strand.
TAATTTTATAAATGTAATTGATTATTTTACTGTTTTCTGGTGAGGAGCTCAAGGCAAAGGCCCCACCAGTAAACCTTGTGACTTATGATGTTTAATTACTAAGTGTAAATAGTAAACTTAGGGGACTAAGGACGGTGACACAACAAAACAATGGGAAACTAAAATCCACTAAGAGGAATGGGGGTGAATGGTAGGGTAATCATGAGAAATTAAAAATACATAACAGATGTTATCACAAATGCCGTAAGAAACTTGAAGCAAGTTAGGTAATTTGCCATGGGCTAATTTATAAATATCCTCGCCATAGGTCGAGGAGAGAGATACTACTAGCCGCGATCTTCTTTTAAGTTATAAGGTGTATCCTTTAAGTAAGAATATGGATATTAAGAAATGATCCAAAATGATCTAAGAGATCATTCTCTCTCTCTCTATATATATAAAGTATTTATATATATATAGATTGTTCAACAATAATGTTAATAAACTAAGAAGCTAGTAATTCTTTCCAAAGTTTACTTAGAGACTATTAAAGATGGATTAATTTACTTCTTGAATAAAGTGTGCAGTTTGTATAATGTTTGTTATTATGTTTATATATGCATTTATATATAGTAGGAGTTATAAAATAGTTTTAACTTATAGTTGTAGAGTTATATCGTATGAGCACTCAACATTAAGAGCTTGACGCTCACACCACTCCGCATTAAGAGCTTGATGCTCACATCACTCAACACTAAAATACCACTTGTTATCAAGGGAGCACTTTATTTAGGTTGTTCTCAATCTGTCCAACTTAGGTGGAAGAAAGTTGTTTCCCTTTTCTTGATAAAAGGGGAGCTGAGTTTTGGAAAAAAGGGTTTTCGCGTTTGTTTGATTTGGGGGCGATTGTTTTAAGCTTGGATTGTTTTCTATGTGGGAGGTTTATGTTTTTCCTTGCTACACAATTGGGGAAGGGACGGCTTGTTTTCAAGCCCGATCCCTGTAAAGTTTTTATAGAATGCATATATATTCTCTGCTTACGCTGATGGCAATCTATGCATCTCTGTTTCCCTTGTATGCAATACCGATTTGTAGGTCTGAATACAGTCTTGAATGTATTATATTTTTCTTAGGGTTTAAAACTTTGTTTGGGTTGAGAATTTTGATATCCGAATGATTTTTCAGTATATTTTTATTTATTTAAGATATCCACAGTTCCTTCCTTGGATTGTTTAGGCTGTGATCTATGTAACCTTATAGAGTTTTTCTTCTATGAACTGATACGAGCTCTTCCTTGATGATGGTGAGAGTTCATCAACAGAGTCACATCACATTATGCTATCTCTACACCCGTCATTTAATCTAGTTTCTCTTTGTCTCAGATCCACGAACACAATAATTGTATTATCCGTAGGGTTTTTTTTGGATTATTGTTGGTTATGCGTAAAATCTGTGGATTACATCGATCCATCGGGGAGATCTTTATAGATATGTACTCCAGGGAATGCTTAAGCTCTATCCATATTTTTGTTAACTCCCTTCTATATTTTGTCATCTTTTATTTTGTGAACATCAGATGGACCAAACCTAAATTTCCAGCTCCATATCACACATTGGTCTTTTTCTTCTGAAGTTTTGAATTGGAAAGGACGGCTTCACTCAAGGTCGATCCTGTAAAGTATATAACATGTTTATATGTTGCTAGAGACCTAGTCTAACATCGATATCAGTCATGGCATTTGTTTTTAATTATCATAGGTGTAGCACTTCGTATGTATTAATCCAGAAAGGGGGTAGCTTATTAGTGCACACGATGTGCCTTTTGGTTGGATCTCCTTAATTTATGCTTATGTGATGAAAGCGTTAGATCATGTTGACCTCTATGAAGATCTTGGGTTATGTATGCTTCATTTTTATTTCTTTATAAATCTCACAACTAGTATGCTTGAAGAGTAATCAATGAAGCGATCCCTCTGTAAAACCGTCGGACAGAGTTTTGTAAGAATTTTCTTCCATCTAATTCGTTAATATACAGGGCGATCTCCCTATGGATATTCGAATCGTAAGTATTATACAGTTGCATTTTGAAATAGAAATTGTGTTGAATAATATACCTCTACAAATATAGATTTACGATAGGAAGTCTCTGTGACAGAGTCAGTATTCATATGGTAAAATGATCTCTGCATAATTTCTTATTGTAGTTAAGTGGCAACCTTAGAAGCATTCAAGCAATTTTAAACATTAGTGGTTAATTTAATTATTGACGGGCTTACCAAGAAATTAAATTTGTTTTGCATGGTAAAATTTGAGGTGGTCTTCTATGATGTGTAAAATGGCCTCTGAAGGGCCTTGAAGGCTTCAAATTTGAAGCCTAATCGGGATCAAGTTTGGAATTTCATTTCAACTCTACACTTCTAACTATTTTTTTTTAACGTTTTGAACTTTTATCTTTCTCATCACACTACTTTTTAGTGAAAAAAAAACTCTTCAACAATGATGTTTAAACTTGTATCTTTCCCGTCACCACACTACCTTTTAGTGAAAATATAACCCTTCAACAATGAAGTTTTATTAAAAAAAAATACCCTTTAATAATACTATTTTTATTAAAGAATTTAATTTTCAATTAAAATATATGCTTTAATTTACAATTAAAAGATAACAATAGACTCATTTACCCATGCTTTAGCTGATCATGTGCTTTGAAAATCAAGGATAGAAAAAAAACATACTAAGAGTGACATAGACAACTCAAAAGTAAGATGTGTCAGCATGATGCATCCGAAGTACATTAAGTGATAAACTTAAGAAACAACGTTAATGTCTGGCCACATGTAATGCAACATATAAAATTTTGCATGGTTAACATGTTGCATCAATGGTGTCATTGAAATTTTGTGAAATTTTAATTTTCAATTAAAAGATATGTTTTTACTAAGGAGTTTAATTATCTAATTAAAAGATAACAGTCGACCCATTTACCCATGTTTTTTAGTTGATCATTTACTCTGAAAATCTAGGGTGGAAGGGTGGAACAAATATACCTACTAGCAGTGACACACAACTCAAAAGTAACATGTGTTGGAATTACAAAAGTAACATATGTTGGCATTATGCATCTGAAATACATTAAGTGATCAAGTTAGGAAACAAACAAAAGGTGGAACCTAGAATCCTTTCTAGATGATAATGTTAGGCCACATGCACTTCAACATACCACATTTTTCAAGGTTAACATGTTGCATCAATGGTGTAATTGAAATTGTGATGTTTTATTCCAAAGGACTTGAGTTAAAAGGTGAGATAAATATAATATGCCCTTTCTAGAGGAAATTCATTAAAAAGCACATTGAAATTAAGATTGTACTATGATGTTCTCCCCTTCCTTTTCCAAAAGAAGTTTAATGAGGTTGTTTTTCCAAGGTATGGACTATTTTGGATTCCTCAACTATTATTGCAAGTGAAGCTGCATATACCAAACTACAACAAATCTATCACAAAAATGGAGTTGTCTATGTCTTATCCATGGTGCAAATTCTATGGTAAAAAATATTTTTAGGGCACTAGTTTTGCTAATATAGAGTGGGTGATGTGATAAACTTTTTCCATTCACATTGAAAACCATGGGATTCAATTTAATTCGGAATGTGTTTTTGTGGGAGAGGGTCAAAATTTGTACCAACTAGTTCATGGTTACTACTTTATTCTTTGGGCCATGCACTTTCCCTTGGCAATAAATGGATAAGAAGAAACCACTTTCAACTTCAAACTTGTTTAGAATATTTTTTACCCATGGGTAAAAGTAATTGTTTCAACCAATTAATAAGACTACAAGAATAATACTATGTCACAAGTGTCAACCCATATCAATATCAAAATAACAAAAACAATTTCATGTTTAAGAAAAAACATAGAATAGTTTTAATCAAATTTGTTTTTAGATTATTATCAAATTTATAAAAAAAAATCCAGAGGAGATCACTTTCAAACTATCTAGAGAAATGGGCATCTAAATTCAGCATGTGCTTCTAGCTTCCTAGGCCCATAACAAAAAGTCAAGTGTGTGTGAAATTCCATAGGTGATGCTTGGTGGATTTGGTACTATGATAAATTGTTGATACTTGGTAAATTCTGTAGCTAATAAATCATTGATGTTTGGTGGGTGGTTGGGTTAATTCCTTCATTGACATAGTTTAAAAGTGACTTCTTCTAAAATGGTACCCACCTCTCTCTTGGAGTTTCACTTTCAAATTTGAAAATTGAATTATCCAAGGAAAGAAACAAAGACTAGGGAGAGGCACTAAAAGGAAGGGCACAACCCAATATTGGGACAATGCTAGGACAATAAAAGAAAGAAAGAAGAAATGGAATGGAAGAAAATCCATCCCCATTGAATACAAACTCACCCACTTACTCTTCAATCAAATGAGAAAGTTTCACTTAAGTGGGAAAGTTTCAATCTCCATTATTACATTAAGTTTGGTGATCGAACTCCTGACCCTTTTCCTGCTTTATCCTCAAATGAATTAGCTTTCATTGAAAACTCTGAAAAAGTCTTGTCAAATAGAATTGCAAAAGGTGAAATTAAGATGTGGCATGATCTTGTTACGGGTTTACTATTAGACAATCATGAGTCAGATCCTCCCTTGCCTTCGGTTGGCCGCAAGTTATTTTGTGATCTGGATACAGAAGCCACTGATTTAGTTTCATCTGCTCCCCATCCTCCCCGGCTACTTGATGATGCAGGCCCATCAAACCCTATTCTTATCCAAACTTCAAACCCTAGGAGAGTTGTTGAGGATACATCTTTTGGCTCTGATATCGGTGTTATTCCTTCAAATCCTGACTATATTCCATCTGAATCCCCGTTGGATGTTGGTGTTGAGTCAAATTTTGAATCGGATGTTGTTCATATCCCTCCTGATATCTCTGCTAGTGATTTCAATGCCGTTGACAATTCTATTTTATCAAAAAGTGGTTATCTATTCTCTGAGAAGGGGGAGGAATTTCCTCCCTTACCTTCTTTCTCAAAGAATCCGGGTAGTGGTTCGTTGGAAAAATCCTTACATTCATTGAACTTTCAGAATGTTACCATCCGACGGGGTAGGAAAAAGAAGAATTTGGATAATGCTGTGCAACTGGGTTTAGATTCTTACACTCTTGTTTCAAAAATACTGGAAGATGTGGGTGGGGGTGACAATGTAAATTCCTTGGGGCTTAGAGCGATGTCCCCCACTTTGGGTGTTTCTTAATGTCTGTTCTTTCCCTTAATGTGTGTGGATTGGGTAAGGTATCCTAGGCTCAGGCCTTATCCAATTTGTTCAAAGCTGCTAGCCCTGCTATTGTTCTAATTCAGGAAACTATATGTGATGACTCTGTTGCCATCTCTAAAATTTGTAAGATTCTTCCCAATTGGGACGTTGCTACTATCAGTTCTTGTGGTATGTCTGGGGGACTTGCTATTGCTTGGAATCCTGCATTGTTTGATTTCAAGGTCTTTTCTACTCCTTGGGGCATTTTGCTTAAAGGGGCTTTCTGTGGTTTACAGCAAACACTCTCCATCCTTAATTGCTATGCCCCCTATAGGGAGTGACAGAAGTTTTGGGAATCTCTTCTTGAGTCTAGTCTTCTGAATTTAGCCGATTTGATCATTGCAGGGGACTTGAATTATACCTGTAATGCTTCTGAAATTTGGGCTTCTTCAGCTAGGCCGGATAATTTAGCAGATTTCTTTAACAAGTTTTTTGCGGATGCAGATTTTATTGATGTGGTGCTACATAAGTTGTTGCCTACTTGGTCTAATGGTAGGTTTGGTATTGATGGAGTTCATAAGAGGTTGGATTGATTTCTTGTCAAGGCTGAGCTTCTGGGTCATTTTCAGAAACATCGTTCATGGGGGTTTGACACTAAATTCTCAGACCATTAGCCTATTGTCCTGCAGCTGGAAGAATATGGTCACAATTTTTCTTCTCCCTTCAAGTTCAATAGTTCCTAGTTAAGTGATGATAAGTTTTGCAGTATGGTTAGAAATTTTTGGCTGAACTATGATGAATATGATACAAATCCGGTTCTGAAATTCTGTCACAAATTGAAGGGTTTAAAAAAGGCTGTAACAACTTGGATTAAGAATAGCAAAAGGGAAGATAAGTTGGAATTAGCACAATTAGAAAAGAAAATACAAGAATCTCTTGTTGCTAATTTCTATAATTCATTGAATTATGAAACTTTTGAAGACATGAAATGCTATGAACAGAAAAAGGAATAAATTCTGTTGCAAGAAGAAAAAGAATGGAAAATCAAAAGTCAAGCAATTTGGATCGCTCAAGGAGATAAAAATTCAAAATTATTTCACTCCTTCGCTTCTGCTCGAAGGAATTTGAAGTACATTTGGGAAATTCAAGATGATCAGGGGGATCTAATTTCGGGTCATGAGCAATTAAAATATGAAGCTGCTTCTTTCTTTGGTAATATCTACAGTGATACAGGTGAATGTAACTTGGAAGACCAAATCAAAGTGGCATGCCTTTATCCTAGGTTCATTAATGCGCAGGAAGCTGACTGTTTGCAAATGGAGGTCTCTTTGGATGAGATTGAGAACACATTGAAAAAAATTTCCAAGGAAAAAAGCGCCAGGCCTGATGGTTGGACGGTGGAGCTCTACCTTCACTTCTTTGATATTCTGGGCCATGAACTTAAAGATCTGGTGAATTTTTCCAGAATTAATGGTTATATTTCGGGTAGCCTTAATTCCACATTTGTCACCTTAATTCCCAAAAAGAGAAATCCCTTATCTTTTGGGGATTATCGCCCGATTTCATTATGTAACCTTTTATATAAGCTTATCTCAAAGATTCTTGCTGATAGATTGAAGAATGTTCTGTCTAAACATATCTCTGTAGAGCAATTTGGCTTTTTATCAGGGAGACAGATCCATGATGCCATTGGCATTTCTTAGGAACTGATGCATAGCATTAAGATTAAAAAGAAAAGGCTCTTTTTCTCAAAATGGATTTAGAAGAAGCATATGATAAAGTAAATTGGTCTTTTATGCGATTGATTCTTATCAGAATTGGTGTGCCTCCTTTGGTGATTAAGTGAGTGGGTAATGGATTGTATCACAACTATGAATATAGCAGTGCTGGTAAATGCTACACCATCCAATTTCTTTAGCTGTTCTCGAGGTATTAGACATGGGTGTCCTCTCTCACCTCTTCTCTTCATTTTAGTCATGGATGGTTTCAACATACTAGTAAAACAAGCTCTCGACAGAGGTCAGATTAAAGGTATCAGGATGACAAAGGACTGTGTGATCACACACATCTTATTTGCAGATGATGTGTTAGTGGTTGGCTTGGATACTGTGGAGGAGTGGAAAATGTATAGTGAAATCATCCAAATTTTTCGTAATGCCTCGGTCATGAAGGTCAACTCTGTCAAATCAAATTTTTGCCACTTATCTATGAATGATGAGCATCTCAATGATATCTTCTCTGTGCTTCCCTACAAATGTTTTCCTCTGGATCATGGGTTTAAATATCTGGGATTTAATCTAAAACCCAATAATTATCTCATCAAATATTGGTATTGGATGTTGAGGAAAATTGAAGCACGCATTGCTCACTGGTCCTTTAGACTTTTATCTATTGGAGGCAAGCTCATTTTAGTTAAATCTATGCTTTCGAGCATTCATGTATATTGGTTTTCACTACTTGAAGTTCTAGCCTTCATTAGCAAAGCCATCAAGAATTTTTTTTTTAATATTCTCTCTAGACATGATCTGCAAACAATGCTAAAACTCGGATGGTTGCAGCAGAGACACTTTCTAGACCTTTCAAGTTTGGTGGTTGGGGAATCAAAGACCTTGAGGTCTTTAATATTGATCTCAGATTAAAAAGTATGCGGCGGGGTATTTTCAGTATTACTCTCTGGTCTAGACTCATACAAAGCAAATATCTAAATAAGGATGTTTATCACTGGACAAGAAATCCAAAATTGGGCAATTGGAATTTTTCTCCCATTTGGAGGGGCTTTATGAAAAATTTCAAATGGATAAAAAATGATCTCTATTGGAAGGTGGGAACAGATGCGATGATTCATGTTGGTTTGGACCCCATTTTAGGGATGGAAGATACTTTCCTTCTTCCATATATCCTTACCCAGTATCTACAGGTTTTAGGCCTATCTACTTTAAATAAGATTCAGTGGTACAGATTTGGTGGTGACGGGACAACTGTTTGGATGTCTACTAGAGATGTGGGTCTCTCTAGTTACTTTGCTTAGGCTTGGGACACTTATATAAAAAACCTAAATGCAGCTGGTATCAAACTAAATCATGAAACCGATCAACTTGTTTGGGGAGGGAATCCATCTACTTGTATTGTGACGGCCAAAACTACTTACAGGAGAATTATTCAAGACAAATTAATCTTCCCTCAAGATTGGTGGTACAAGTGTTTATGGAATTGGACAATTCCATTAAAACTAAAATGTTTTATATGGTTAGCTCTTCAGGATAAGCTAAAGACCTGGGAAAATCTAAGCAAGCGTGGATGGATTGGCCCTAGCTTCTATATACTTTGCTATAGTGATGCAGAAACAAGTCAACACTTATTTGTCACTTGCAAATTCACTCAAAATATCTGGGAATTTGTTTCCAAAAATAGGAATATTACTCATCGTTGGGAAGTTGGTGAGTTCAAGGTTTGTCTCTTGAATTGGTATAGGAATTGCAAACAATATTTTAATATTGCTATCTGCATTTCTTCGGCAATTTGGCACACATGAAATTGTCCAATCTTTCAGAATGTGACTCCTAATGTAATAAAATGTATCCTAACAACAATGAAGATGTTTTCAGCATATGAGGTTGATAAACATAGACAAAGATTACCAAAGTTAGTCATTTTACTCTTAAGGTGGAACAACCTATTCTATTCTTCGATGGGGCTGCTCAAAATGGGATTTGTGTCGTGGGAGGTGTCCTATGCCTGAATGAATATCATTATTTCACAGTCAGGCTCAATTGTGGTGTTGGTAGTAACATGAAAGATGAGCTTATGGATCTTTGGTGTGTATTAAAAGTGGCAAATATTTTTGGTTTAGTCAACATCAAAGTTTATGGTGATTCCCGAGTTACAATCAAGTGGGAAGCTGGAGAATTCAGGCTGAATGTTACAAATCTGAGACACTGGTGTTTTCGACCACAAAAATAAATATCACAGCAGTAGAACATTATGTATGAGCATATTTATAGAGAACATAACTCGCTGGCAGATAATTTATCCAAACAGGCTCTGTCAGGCTTGGAAGGTCATTTAGTATGGGAGGAATGGTGTGAAAATATCATTCTGGATAGTGGAACCACTTACTTTTATGATTAAGATCTTGGAGGGTTTATGTTTCTATTGGATGTACATATTTGTTGTCTGCGCTTTTTCGTTATATGCCCAGCTTCGGAGGTCTGACCTTTTGAGTTTTTGTTGGGTTTGGGATGGGTCTTGATGATATTTTTATAAATCAGACCATACTTGGAAGTTTTTTTATTGATTTGGTTCTAGAATCAAGAATATATTTGTACTATTTGATTCATAATAAATATCAATAGTAGTTTTTTTTCGCTGGAAAAACATGCCACCTAGTGTAGGCCACTTATCTAGGAATACACATATCTTAACAAGCTTATTAAAAAAAATTAATGACGTTTTTGAAAAATAATTAACCGTAAAAAATATGTCCTAACAAATTCATATTTTGATGGGTAAAATGCCTTATGACAACCCCAAATTCCATATTTTCTTTAAATTATTATTTATATTAAACATTTTTTCATCACATAGTACCTAATATAATTATTTAGGTTAAACATTTTTTCATTACATAGTACCTAATATAATTATTTAGGTTAAACATTTTTTCATTGGTAAAATAATTTTTATACATTTTTCAATAAAATTATTATTTACATTAAACTTTTTTCATCATGGTGTAGGTAAGATAATTATTTACATTCAACATTTTTCATTGGTAAGATAACTTTTATACATTATTTCATTAATGCTAATAAATGAGATTAAATTATTATTTGTATTAAACATTCTTTACATAACTTTTATTTACATTCAACATTTTTCATTGGTAAGATAACTTTTATACATTATTTGAGTAATGCTGATAAATGAGATTAAATTATTATTTGTATTAAACATTCTTTTTCATTATTCAGTAGGTAAGATAATTTTTATATATTATTTCAAGACTAATGAGTAGATGAGATCGGAGATGTCTTTGGGTTTTATTTTTAGGTATTTGATCAACTTTATGGAGATTTATTTGGTTTTAAAATTATATGAGATTAACTTTTTAAGTTATTTGGTTTTCTTTATATTTTTATAGTTATTAACATGTTTAATATTCTTTTTCTGGATGGTGTTTCAACTTCCTTATTAATTTCCCAAAAGGAAGTCTCTAATTAGGTAAGCAATAGGAAACATGTTCCATGTGTGTTACCTTTTTCTAATTTCTAATGTTGTCCCATACATATGCTTTTGGCTTTTTCACTTTTAATATCATTAGAGCTTTTGATCCATAAACCAATTTTAGCTTTTTAATAAATATTAATATATACATTAAATAAATAAATTAAATCATATTTTCAATAAATAATATAAAATGAAGGGCGGGCGCATGAAGATGGTCCCCATTTTTGTTGCAATTGGGGTGCGCTAGCGGAAAATAAAAATGGCACGTACGCACGTAAGGCAGTGCACATGCGCCACTAGGTTTGGTACCGAACTGAGGCTCGTGCACGTATATGGCGTGTGCACATGGCTGGCGTGTGCTGTCAAAGGTGGCATGCACACACCTCTGTTAAAAAAAAAAAACAGAGCACAATTTCCACATTTCTCCATTTGGCCGTGCACATCCTCCTCCTCCACGTGCACGTCGATTCAACCACCAAAGGAGGCCAAATCGACTCCAAAACCACCCAACAACACCCACAAACTCATCAACACTTTGATTAATAGGTAAATATCACATTTTTTTTTCATTTTATTCATTATTTGTGTCAATTTTTTGATTTTTTTTTTTATTTAATTGTAAATAATTCCCAAATTTTGAAAACAATGAACCAATTTTCTATTGCAGATTGTAAACTGAGACAATGAGTGAATAAGATGTTAACCCTGAGTCTGGTGGAACACAAGAAAACCTAAACCTTGGACCCAATGCCGAAGAAAACCGTGAACACAATCCAAATGCCGAACAAAACCAAAACCCCCAACCCAATTTTGAACAAGATGACCTTAACCATTATGTAAATGAAATGCAAGTGCACACTCGTGAACTTAGAAACTTGGGGGAACCATCTCAATTGTCTCTTGCCACGTCAATTAAGAACTCAATTGAATCCCTCATCCATTCACACCAGCAATTGACCGACATGACTCAATTTAGAGCTAGGATGGGGAGTACTACTCCACGGGCATCTCCAAGGAAGCAGTAAAAGATTTGACTATTACAAAAGCCCAATTATATAGTATGTTCACCGATCCAAAAAAAAACAACCACCGAACATTACAAAGCCGCGTGTTTGCATGGATTGGTGTCATTACCAACCATGGAGGGACAATTGGATGCAGAGGTGGTTCATGGTGTACGATAAACCTCCCTGCAATAATAGGAAGGTTCCACAATACTTCCTTCGCCAACCGTGGACTGAGTTTTTCCTCAGTTTACATGTCAGCTATTTTGACATAACCGAGTTCCAAGGTGTTGGGCGTGGCTCTGCCCAAGATCGACCTGCTGCTAGGAGGAACCCACTGAGAGGGACACCAACTCTGAGGTGTGACCCCAACCCCTCTCCCTAGCCACCTCAGTTTCCCAACAAGCTTGATCAGATCGAGGTGGCAATGAGGAATGTTGCTCATGGACTCCTCAGACACACCTCCTTTGTAGTAGTAACTACAGTGAAGAGGTCAGGTGACCTTGATAGAGATCCAGGTGCAGGGCCTTCACAACAGGGCCAGGATAGACCCATGACCGAATGTAGCCATGCTGGGCATTCCAGTTCGATGGGGACAATGCCACATCTTTGTCCCCATTGTGGACACACTTTCCCTAGCCCAATCGAGGGTTGTTATATGGATTAGGTTAGCAATTTTTTTATGGTGTTTTCAATCATCACTTGATAACTTGTAAAGTATTTTTGTTTGACTTAAACTATTATTTCAATGTATAGTTATTCAGAGCTAATACACCAAGATGGGAGAACATAGGATCTCCCAACCTGGATGCAGCAATGGCAGTTGCAACTGAAATTGCGGCACCCCACACGAAGGTATTTTTAGTACCTGACACAATATTGTTATTACTTATGTCATTTATATTACTCAAGTATTTATATTTATGGCATACATGTTGATAGTTCGTACAATGTTTTTGAATATCTTGATTTCCTAGATAATGACTTGTTTAACATGTCCATAACATGCATGCATTTTGTTGTCCACATGTGTTCTGTGACTACGGTGATCAACCACCCCCGCCAGGGATTGGCACATCAGCATATACACAGGTACAATGTGTAGTTATAAGCATGCTTTTAATTTTATTTGTTACAACTTACTATGGCTTAATTTATTATTTGTTTACTAAATTGTGATACTACAAATGTATATGTAGGTGCCACCAGCAGCTGCGTCTCCCCATTTTAGTCCTATGTATCCATCCTCTCCCATGAGTCCCCTCCCTCGCTTCCATCTAGACCCCTCCCTATGTCCACCCCCTACCTTCCATCCAGCCCCCCCTCTCCATCCATACTCCCCCCTCCATCCATCCTCCCCCACTCGCCCCCCCCCCACGTCTATACATCCTCTCAAATTTATCCACGCCACCATGTCTATCCTTACTCCCCCATTCATCCATGCACCCCCCTCCTTTCACCTTCCCCTCTTTGTCCACAACCTCCCATTTGTCCATCCTCCTCCCTATATGCAGGACTTCCCTTCCATGCAGCATCCCTCAACATCCCCTGTAGCCCTTTTCGTTCGATACCCTCTATCCTACAACCGGCAGGGGATCATCATCCACATGGTCCTCCTCCACCCCATACCACCGTGTCTTCTCCCACCATATCATCCCCACTTCCCGCCACTATTTTTGTATCTACTCTTCCAACATCCTCATCAGTATTTCCAGTGGTTGCACCTGTAGTGGCTACCACTACATCTATGCCCCCCTCCATCACTGCATCGGAGCTGGTTTTTCGGCCATTTGCTCCACCTGGTATCCCAGAATCCTAGCCATGTCCATTGTCGGAGGTGTTCACGATTAGAATCAAGCTAATTTATGAAAATATTTTGATGCATTAACAAAAATTAATTTAAGCAATTATGACTTTTCAATGAAATGATTGTTGTAAATGTTGTAAGCTAGAATTGTTGAGAGGCTCTACAGATCCAAGACACCTGTCCAACGTTTCCCACTCATGTCAGAGGTGATTTATTTAAGATTCGAATTCTACATTTGTTTTATAAATGTGGAAAATGTTGCAAATGCTTGAAAATGATGGTATCTTATATCATTTGTTCCATAGCCCGGAGAGATGGTCTAGTCCTAGACGGAGCAAGACCCGAGGCACTAGTAGCTCGAAGAGTAGGAAGATCGACTTTGGATCTGCGCCTGGGAGTGAAAGCGGTCGTCACAATGCTTGACACACCACGTGTTATGTACATTAGCCACGATGTGGCACTTTTGTGCACCAATTTTGATGTACTTTCTATCTACGGCACAAGTTGCCATGTATTTTGTATCTATGGCATGAGTTGTCGCATTTTGTGTAGGGCACGAGTTGCCATTGTACGTACATTGGGAACCATGTTCCACTATTCGCCAGAAATTGTATATGTTTGGATGAGTTTTGTAGCCTCAATGTACATGTATTTTCAGTTATGTGATTTATATATCTCGTTCTCTAATGTGGTTGTCTCATGTTGTGTGTATCATGATGTGATGTTGTGTAAATTTGGGTTTTACCTAGATCTTAGAAGAGAAGTTGGATATCATAGTTCATCTTGGTTTATCTTTCCACATGTAAAAGCTTCTAATGGTATCTATGTGTGAGAAATAATCTAAAAACAAATGGAATGAATGGATGGACAAATCGCACCTCATGGCACATAAGATATATAATGGGAACTTGAGTACTAGGAAAAGAATACTTAAAAATAGAAAATATCCATTGTTGTCAAAAGGTTAAAATTAGATCCAACATGATTTTTAATAGCTCTACATAATGAAATCCAAAATGTCCATACTCTACATAATGAAATGTCGTCACTAGTATTTATTTTGACCATTTTGTCCACTTAAGATCATGCAACAAATCAATAACCAAGTTATGGAATCATTTCTTAATCAATTGTCACCATACAAATAGGAAAACCTTGAGCATGATGTATAGATAGCTCATTAATTCTCACTCACAAATATAGCCACCTTTGATTTGATGACCATCGCATCCACTACCATTTACAATTAGGACTTCCTTAGTTTATCATTATGTGATAGCGCTCTAATTTTATGTAGACACGTTGACTTAAATACATGTATAGTTGACATTACAATAAATGACTACTATGAGGTGTATTTTTTAGGCTATATCCACCTCAACACACCAACTTGTTACCCCAATACCCCAAATGTTGTCAAATTTTGTCTGGAAGGGATAGAGAGGTATTAGGACATCATAATCAATCTATTGGACACTCGACACTTGTTAAAGACATTTAGGACAAGTGCATTACATCAATGGAGTCACAAATACACCCTCATCAAGTTGCATGCATCCATTAGTGCGCCATCAACACTAGAATATGTAAGCATTACTACATGTTGGAGTAAGCTTTACTAATGTTATGATAATATTAGGTTTTCCATCCATTGAGAAGGTTTTCCATAGGTGTGCATATCCACCATATAAAATCTTCATGGTACAACCAATTTCAAACCATTACGTTTCTAAATTAGGTATCCGATTCTAGGTACAATGGTTTTCTAGTTGTATGCACCCTTGCTATATATATGAGAAACTATGGATATATGTGTATAGTGATTTGGATTCAAATGTATGCACATGAATATATATGTACAATGAAAATGATTTAATCTTTACATGCATTATAATTTAGGGCTAGATCTTAGGCTACATAACAGGGTTTCATTGTGATTAGAATACAAACTAGGGTTTTTAGGCTAGGCTCTCGTGTTTCTAGGCTAGGATCCAAGCTCTAGGGTCACCATCTTAATGTTTAATTCCACTATCATGACATCATTCTCACCAATAGCATGCCCACTACTACAATCACCATCAAGCCTCTCAATCCCACCTTGAACATTTCCCATACTTCCAAGTTAAAATTGATAGGTCTTGTTGCTAAAATCTTTTCACTTATCTATTCACATAGACGAATCCACTCCTATGAAAGATTTGTTGTAGCTTGGTACGTGAAAGTTCACATGCAATAATACTTGAGAGATCATTTTACCCCATGATCCATGGAAGATTCATTGGATTCATATGAACCTCATTGTCATCACCCCAACCATGGTCAAGACACCAAGATCCATCCTTAGTAGAAAAAACCTCATGTTGGCACCCATACCACACTCAAAGATAAAAAAAAATTCTTTGAAATGGCATGTTTGGGGGTTGAGGGAATCTTGATTTTTTTATAATCACACATGAGAGGTTCTTAGAGTCAAATACATTGGATATAAATAAATTCCCCAACACCTTCATCATCTTCATCATCATCTTCATCACCATTGCCATCATCATCAATGCCTTCATCATCATCACCATCTTCATCATCATCACCATCACCATGACCACCAACTTCACCACCATCACCATCTTCATAAACGTCACCATCTTCATCATCATCACCATCTTCATCATCATCACCATATCCATATTTTGGATGCGAGATGGAACCATCACCATCACCATCACCATCACCCTCACCACCATCACCATCATCATCATCATCACCATCTTCATCATCATCACCATCTCCATCTTTTGGGTGCGAGACAGAACCATCACCATCTCCATCATCACCATAACCATGACCATCAACCTCACCATCATCACCATCATCATCAACGTCACCATCTTCATCATCATCACCATCTTCATCATCATCACCTAGACCATATTTTGGATGTGAGATGGAACCATCACCATCTTCATCATTACCATCACCATCACCCTCACCACCATCACCATCATCATCACAGTCACGATCTTCATCATCATCACCATCTCCATCTTTTGGATGCGAGACAAAACTATCACCATCTCCATCATCACCATCACCATCACCATTAACCTCACCACCATCACCATCATCATCACCATCTTCATCATCATGGTCATCTATAGGTCCCTCATCACCATGTCCCTCATCATCACCATCTTCATCATCATTTTCATTATCTTCATCACCATCGCCATCATCATCAACACCTTCATCATCATCACCATCTTCATCATCATCACCATCACCATGACCATCAACTTCACCACCATCACCATCATCATCAACGTCACCATATTCATCATCATCACCATCTTCATCATCATCACCATCTCCATCTTTTGGATGTGAGATGGAACCATCACCATCTTCATCACCATCACCATCTCCATCTTTTGGATGTGAGATGGAACCATCACCATCTTCATCATCACTATCACCATCTCCATCATCATCAACATCTTCATCAACATCATCACCATCTTCATCATCACTGTCATCTGTAGGTCCCTCATCACCATGTCCATCATCATCACCATCACCATCACCATCATCATCAATGTCTTCATCATCATCACCATCATCATCATCATCACCACAAGTGCCTGGTGGTTGTAACGAAGTGCAATCCTGCATAATGTTAGTATGCAAACCACAAAATATATGTCTATATGTATCATAATAGTACTCAAATTCTACATGGTATCTACAATAACATGTATTGCGACCAATGCAATCTCTAACATACCAGGGTTTTAATTTTTCAAAGGACCTTTGGCCCAAGTTCAATTGTGTGTGCTCATTCTTGAACCTCTCATAGAGTTATGTTTGTGTCGTGTCAAGGAAGTGCTTGACATGGGGTTCACCCCCCCTAACACCTTTTCTCAACTTTAAAACATCTCTTTGATTCGATGACGGTCTAGTGTTATCATGACAAAACTTTTGCACTAGTTCTTTAACAACATCAATCAGCTTCATGTCTGAACGAGGTAACCTACCAACAAAGGCCCAACAATCTTTTTGGCCTGGGGTCTCAAGTTTTTCTCTAATGGTAGAATAATTTTGAAGATTCTTTATATCTACTTTAAAGATTTTACTTGTGTGTGATAGTAGGCAACATTGCCTTGTGGATTTTTCTACAATTGATTCTAAAAGTACATGATGGGCCACATTAAAATATTTTGTATGAGAAGTTTTTCCAGTCAAATTAAATGCAGATTGTAGATTTCTAACAACATGATTGTTGGCTTCTGAACTTCTAACTACCTTTATGGCCAAAATTTTCCTAACATAAGCTAGACAATGTGATCTTAACAAAGCAAGAAACAATTGACATTTTGCTGCATCGCTTTTGGATTCAAAAAAATCTTTGATTATCTTGCTACAATGGAAATCAATAGTGCATTTGGGCATCTTACCTTGAAGTCCTGAAAATGAACTTTCATCCACATGAATACATCTGGGAGTTCTTCGTCGTTTGGTTGATAGTCGAAGCAAGGGAGTTGGAAAGGAAGTACGAGTCTCGTCAATGGTTTGTTGTGGCCCTTCGTTCACAAATTGGTCCTGCAATGGAGTGTGTTCACCAGGTGGGTGCTCTTCTTGGGGTGGTTTCCAGTTAAGAACTTGTTCAACATCCATCCCTTCATACTCGACCTCAGGAAAGATTTGATTGACTTCAACCACTTCGTCATTGCTTGTTGATGGATCTAAGGAACTAACATTTTGATTTCTACGGTTTTGCATGTACAACCTGGCATTTTCTCTTATCTCATGAACTTTTCGGGGGGCAGCTAGGTCCTTCTAGAATTTATTTTATTATTACGTTTGTTGCCCATATTCAATGTGTTTTTTGGAAAAGCGAAAATATGACCCCTGCAAGAATGAACAACAAACAAGATATTTAAACTCGATGTGCATGATTATTAAAGCTCGATGTAGCAATTGATTATGTACAACAACATCTAGTGAGAATGTTTTCATATATAATCTTAAAAGCTATTGGGAATGCCCTACATATAAAGTTACAACATCACCTCTAGGAACTCAGTAGGATGGTATTGGATGGTGGTATGGGATGTTAGTAGGAGCAAATTCCCTACAAGGGAGAAGCTCATATCACTTCATTTTCATGGTATGGATGAGGGAAAATAGCCCCAAAAGACTAAGAGTTTTCAATTGTTTAGGTGGTTGTGTGAGTTGTTGTAGTCAAACCATGAGGAATTCAACAAATGTTTGTCTACTAGATGGAGGACTGTGATTATGGAATGTTATTGGTTGTGATGCAAGTAATTTTTTTTATTATATTCATGAAAGGTTGAAAGAATTGCTTGGTGCATGTTGTAGTTTTTTTTTGGTAAGATGTTTTTATTGTCTATGTTGAAGATTAAGAAGACTAAAATAGATATATCATACAATTCATGAGGAAAAACCAAAATAGATTCCATTCAAACAAGTGAATGAAGACTAAATTACATTTAACAAGATAAAATTATCACCATACCTCAAGGATTATGATTCCTCTTTGCTTCAAATGTCAAATTCTCTTTTGATGTGTCCACTATATGTAAGAAGACTTCATGTGTGTCCAAGTAGCATGAGAATTCAATCCAAGGTGCCAAATAGAGTCCAACTATTGTGTATTCACTCAATTGATCCAAATAGATCCCAATAGGTGTGTAATCAATACAAAGAGCCAAATAGAGCCCCACATGTTGTGTATTTTATCCAAATGGTGTATGAATTCAATCTACCATGTAAATGCTTGTCGGACTGTGCATGAAACCAATGAAGAGAACGTGATGAATGAGGAAAAAAATGTGGGATAAAGAACGCGGGTGATTTTCTAAATTTTATGTTCAACAAGGATGCGCACATGCCAGATGCGCGTGCGCGCTAAAGGCGTCCTTGCTGAACGTTGTAATGTTTGGTGGGTAACGTTCATTGTATTTATTGCCTAACAGATATAAATGTGCCGGGTTATGCCTACAGCCCCTCCCCCATAAATACCTTTAGTACCTATTCTAACCCACAATCCCTAAGTGCATTTAGGTGCTTCTAGGTGTTTAGGGGTTTAAGGGTATATTTACAAATTTGAATATTTTGATTTCAAAACATTAATTTAATTTTCAATTAAAAACATATGTATTACATCAAGAATAATTAAATACATAGTAGATATATTAATGTTGTATAAAGTGATGATGTATACAGCGATGATAATGATGGTGATCATCATCATCTTCATCATCATCAACACCATGATAATCATCATCAACTTCATCATCATCATTGTGAGGACGAGGATGATGATGATGATGATGATGACGATGGAGGATGATGATGAATATGAGTACGATGATGAAGGTGATGATGATGACGAATATGATCATCATCAAAATCATCATATTCATCATCATCATCTTCATTAGTCACCATCATCACCATCTTCATCCTCCTCATCATCGTCATCGTCATCATATGATCATGGTCATGATCATCACTGTCTTCGTCATCATAGTAGTCATCTTAGTCTTCGTCATCATACTCGTCATCGCCATCTTCCTCATAATCATCACCATCATTGACATCTTCGTCATCATCTTTGTATCATCATCATCATCTTCATGATGATGAAGATGATGATGATGATGATGATGATGATGATGACGAAGATGTTGTTGGAGATGATGACGAATATGCAACACATCATCATCATCATCATGGTCATCATCATCGTCTTCGTCGTGATGATATGATGATGATGATGATGGTGGTGGTGGTGGATGATGATGAATATGAGTACCATGATGATGATGACTAATTTGGAGATGATGATGATGATGATGATGATGAAGACGAGGAGGATAATGCAACACATCATCATCAACATGATCATCATCATCAACTTCCTCATCATCATCATCATTGTGAAGCGGATGATGATGAGGATGATGAAGATGACAATCATATGATGATGATAGTAATCATAATAGGCATCTTCATCATCCTCATCATCACCATCATCACCATCATCCCTATCATCATCATCATGATCTTCATCATGATGATTTGATGATGATGATGATGAAGATCATGATGAAGATAATGATGATGATGAAGACTAATGGAGATTATGATGATGATATGATGTTGATGATGAAGATGATGGCGAATATGCATCATATCATCCTTATCCTCCTCATCATCTTCATCATCATCAACAACATGATCATGATCATCATCTTCATCATCGTCATCATCATCATCATCATTGTGAGGACGAGGATGACGATGATGATGGTGGTGGTGGATGATGATGAATATGAGTACGATGATGAAGATGATGATGATGATGATGATAATGATCATCATCATCAAAATCATCATATTCGTTGTAATAATCTTCACTAGTCATCATCATCGCCATATTCATCATCCTGACCATCATCATCATCATCATCATCATCATCATATGATCATGGTCACGATGATCATTGTCTTCGTCAT